>BMAW01006747.1:311765-394515 GCA_019974015.1 Nephila pilipes
TATGAAGAGCTGTCAACTTTAGAACACTATTAAATATTCGAATTCAACATTTTTAGGTTTTTCACAATTCGAAGATATATATTAAATTTTTTTTTACTAAGAATTTTATTTTAAATCTAACAAAAGTTATACATTATGTTATAAATATGGATGAGAGACAGTGTTGAATGGTAAGCATTTTTTGAGTATTGAATGGTAAGCATTCAAATTTTACTACCAGTGTAAACAAGTTTAGGAAACATGAACTGAGCCAAACCAAAGTTGTTCTCAGTTGATGTAAATACAACATTGCCTGGAGACATTATTGAATTTTAAATAAAACTAATTAATTGTACTGATTAGTTCTGCATTACCTAACAGAGATTGCCATCTCTACTTTCTGCTGATTGTTTACCTTTGCAATTTTAAATATGGTCAAAGTATATTATTCCAAATGAGAAACGGATGCGGTTGACATACCATCTCTAGGACTTGCAGAAGATCGCTCCCTCTATTCGGAATTCGAATGTTGTTTACTTCCGGTCAGAGTTCACTTTTTGGTTCATTGCACACCGACGGACGTCCAAGTAATCGTTCAAACACCCAAGTGATTGTCCGATAAGTCAGTTAATGAGTTGGCTATGACGTCCCTTTCAAATGTAATTAGTTTGCTTTTTCGTCTGCCTTTTAAAAATTTCTCCATTGTTTCTAACTCCAGAGCGGAACGTCATGCGTGGGGGACGTTTGTCAGAAATGTTTATTGACGAGTTAAGAGTGGATCCACTTTAAATTTATAGTCTTCGAATGTTGACTCTTGCCTATATAGCTCTCTTCCTTGTTCTTCACTGTATTGTTTATTTTTATGGGAAAATATCCATTACAATATATCGTCAAAATTTGTGTACTGGTTTTAAAAATGCGATATTTTAAGTGTTGCATATATTAACCTTAAATATGTTATTGTGACCACCCGATAAAAGGTGTAATTTTTTACTGCAATAATTTTCTGTAATGTTATACTAGTATTTATATTTTTAACCAATATAGTAATGCATTACCTTATTTATTTATTTTTATTTTAACGTAAGTTAACAAAAAGAGAAGGCAAAAGCTATGTGATTTGTGAAATAGTTGTAATTCCACCATTTTTTTTATTTTTAATTCGAGCTATATCTTGGTGTTCTTTTGTTATACTTAAAATATGAATACTTGGTCGAATTGTTCCTAGATTCCTGTAGCCAAATACTTGGTCGAATTGTTCCTGTATTCCTGTAGCCAAATACTTGGCCAAATTGTTCCTGTATTAGCATTGCTTTCATCCTTTATCTCCCCCTCCCCCCATTATATTGACCAAAATTTGAATGCTGTCAAATTTGTGGTTAAAATATGCTCCATGTGTGTGTGTATTTAGCCTTCTCGAAAATTTTATTCCTGTATATATATAGTTAAACCATTCAATTTACTTTCGAAATCATGAGTTTTAATTCTTTTTGTACATTAGTTATACATAAATCTAGATATTTTAATTGTTATAAAATGAACTCAGAAATTTCTTTGTTTAAAATTGGGCGCGTTAATGTATCGTGCTTTATTGACAGATTTTATCTACATTATATTGCATTGTCATCCGTATTACCTAAATGTATTCTTTTGTATTGAATAATTATTGCCATTATCTATCGTTTCAAGAAGGATCGCATAGATATTTAATGCATTCTTTCGATTTAAGTTTTTGTAATTTACTTATTGTTTCAGGTGTAACTTTTTAAATATTAATTACACCGTCAGCCCATCGCATAGTTGAAGTAAGGAGAGGTAAAACTTTGCATTTTTAAATGGATATTTTTGAACGTTTCTGTTCAACTTATAAATTCAAAATGCTACATATATTCTATTTTCTTAGCCAAAGTGAACAAGCAAAATATTCTCTTGTAAATTTTACAGTCCTCGTCTTGTTTCTAAGGGGGAAGTTGATAAACAATAAATCAAACTCTAGTAATTATTAAAAATATACTACTGTGAAATAGGCATTGTAAATATTTGACCAATTTCTTATTTTTAATTTCGTTTTACTATATCGACAGGTATTTCTGAAATAAAAAAAAAGTTTGCATCCTAACGATTTATGCTTGAAAATCAATGTATTATGCTGTGAAAGTATAATTTCTTTTCTTCTTCTTCTTCTTCTTCTTCTTTTTTTTTTTTTTTTTTGTAATTCCCAAAGATTAATATTCCCCAAAAATTTTGAATATAATATGTAGTTTGTGAAGTTTGTTATCATTTAAGTATTCTATAGACTTATTCTAGCGGTGCCTTCAGATTTTATTTCTTGGGCAATATTTTATAATTCTGTTCCCTTCGGTGGTAAATATATATATGTGCAGACTGCAAACTGCTTTTTTTGCAAGTTTAAACTGTATTTGTATACCTTGCAACTTTGATTTTTTCTAATATTATGAAGAGGTGTTTCGAAAATTTATTTATTTTTTCCTTGATTCATTTGAAGGTAGCTGTAATTCGGTGAATGTATAAGATTGTGTTTCGTAGCTGGCAATGTGCGAGTTCTGATTTCTCCAAAAACATTCTTAGAGAGTAATAGGATCTGATGCACGTTCTATTCAGACTAGGAGGCAAGGTCCTCTATTGACGTTTTGTAGTAGTTTGAAGATTAAGTTCCAGTTCGGTCATCTGATTGTGGGGTCACACACTTAAGAGATTTAAAAAATAATAAAGGCAATCAGAGCGATTCTTTTCCAGTCCAATGTCGAAATGACTCTTTTTAGGGTTTTCATTGTTTTAAAAACAAAATAAGTGGGAGAAAGCTTCTTGTCACGTCATTCGATCTTACCTTTTTTCTTTCTTTTTTTTCATTATTATTTCTGTTGTGCGAA
The DNA here is from genome assembly GCA_019974015.1 of Nephila pilipes. NCBI lineage: Eukaryota > Metazoa > Arthropoda > Arachnida > Araneae > Nephilidae > Nephila > Nephila pilipes. The sequence goes on from BMAW01006747.1 coordinate 314,636, forward strand.
ATTGTTCTGATTATGCCCCTTTTTCAATTTTTCTAATCATTATTTTCCAAAAAAGAAAAATACCCAATTTTACTTCAATTTTGGTATTGTAATAAAGATTAAATGAATCCTTAGTCTTGGTGCAGTGCTTTATTTGTTGGAGTCTTGCGGATGAAATTGGTCTGTTTGTTGAATTCCCCCCCCCCATTTAAATGGAGAACTATGGAATGGCGTTTGTTTTTACTATATTTTTATAAATAAATATAATGATCTTTTTAAACATGTACGATTAACTAAACTATTGTTTAGCTGATAATTTTCTTCGTAAAATAAATTAAATTGGAGATTCGTAAATTGCATAATAAAGCGTTAGCTTGAAATTATTTCCTAAATCTGTTCCGGGTTTCCGAAATATTCTTATACTCTTGCATTGTTATTAAAAAAAAAAAATTTTTTTTTTAATGTTTGATTAACATTGTTTATAAGTTTTTCTATAATAATGAGAATATTATTTAAAATGATAGCTTGGCAAAGTCGCACTCTCTATAACCGGAAGACAGTTCAAGATCTTTTTTTCGTAGAATGTTAGGGAACTCTTGCTTATTAAATTCAACTTCGAGTCTGATAGCATATTTTAAGATTAAGGAACCTTCAGATCTGGTGTGTCGATTTTTATTTATATCAAAAACATACTTCATGATATCCATGCAAGAAATATTACTCCTCCTGTTTTATTATTATACTAAATTATAGCTAAACACATTTAGCAATTATTTCTGTTAGGAAAACTGCAAGATGAAACATGCTGTGCTTAAAATTCAATTTACTATTTATCACATTTGTGCCGAAACGTGAAGGCAATAGAAATTGTAATTATTGAAAACTGATTTATATGAGATAATAAAGTTAAGAACTGTGCATTAACAGATATTAATAGAAGTTCCTATGATTGTGAGACATACGTCCTTTGCCATCCTTTGTATGTTTGCGTGTTTCTGTTTTAAATAGTATTAAAAAAAACCTTGTGTTTCGAGGTATTTTAATTCACCGCACAGAACAGATGATTTAGCATTTTAAAATATATTACCCTTCTTATTTTAGTAACTAGAATATAAAAATTTTAATTCGCATTTTTATATATTTTTCTAATTTTTTTAGACTCTGTATGATAAAAATAACTTTTCAGAAACGAAAGAAAAAAAAAGTGGCGATTTCTTTTCGGATCGAAAACTTATTTAAAGAAATTCTAATTACCTATTTAGCATCGACCTTGTATCTTTTTTTTTTTTTTTTTCTAGTGACCGACTTTTAACAAAGAACTTCTCGATCTACCACACGTATTCCTCATTACCGATTTTTAGACTCATTAGCAACAAAGATGGTGCTGTACTCACAATGCAGGCACGCGAAAGCCACTGGTTTCTCGTAAACAAAAGACATCAGCCCGAGCTGCTTGCTTCATCGCCTTGCACTTCTCCGCGGCCTTTCGTAGTAGCAGTGTTATTGTCTGCTGAGCGTGTCTTTGTTTACCACTTGGTAATTGTAGGAAGTGTGAGGCTGAAAGTATGGTGGTCACCCAGGCGTTAAATGCTCGTCTTTCCTCTTTTCCCCCGTTCATAATTTATTTTCTGCTTCGTTCTGTCCTATCTTGGCTAGATTTTTTTTATTTTTATCCTAGACCGGCCAATATCCGAAAGATCAACTTAAATGACGCTCAGGTCCTTTTTTCAGGTAACGCTTTTTGTATAGAAATGTTTATGAAAAACTGAGAGGAAAAACGCCCAGAAGGAACAGATTGGCTATGTTAAATAAAACTGAAGAATTAATTACGTTGCACAAAATTACGTTTGTTTAATAAGTTTCTTTGAAATAAAATGTGTTTTCCTTTATTTTTTTTTCCACATTCAAATAAAAAAAAATTAACATTTTCTATTTAGATAACCATGGATTCGTGAATGTAAGAGTGTTGTTGGTTGTTTTAATTTATCCGCTAGTGTTATTTTGTAACGTTCTCATGTTAGATTCAAAGCTAGCCTGTGTTATTAAAATCTGCCTATCCGAGACAACGCAGTTGAAGCTTAAATCCGTCCTGATTCTTAAGCCAACTCGGCTCGTCCAAGTCTTAATTATACTCCCACTTTAAAACGCAAAACTCATTTAAATTCGGCTTGTATTGGACTCAGGAAAAAAAAAAAAAAAAAAGTGGAGAGAAAGACTTTTTATTCCCGAGCCTCGAAGCTTCAATTCGATTCATGATTTTGAGTTTTGATTCCACTAAAAATCCGATGTGTGGAACAATAGGGATTGCTGCATGTTATATAGAACTGACAAAAAAAAAAGGGCATGACTTGGGAAATAGATTTGTATTTTTGGATGATAGATTTGTACACTGAAAGTAGTAAAAAGCATTAGCCAGGCAATTCCAAGGAAAACGAGTTTCAAGTGTAGCTTATATATTAGTTAATTTTCAATTTCCAACAACCACGGCACAGTCAAATCGGCAGCACTCTTGCTTGCTAGCAAGCTTGTCCGGGTTTGATCCTGTCTTTGCGCATTTTTTTCCCTCGACTGTTTTAAAGATAAGAATTTTTGAATAAAATTGTTAACCTAAATATGTTATCAATGTAGGTTATTAATTTTAAAAATTCTTTAATTAATTAAATTAGAAATTCCTTTAATTTCTGAAACAGTCGAGGGAAAAAAAAACGCAGACAGGATTGAACGCGAACCAGCCGGCTGGTAAGCAAGAGCGCTGCTGATTTGGCTGTGTCGTGGTTGTTGGAAATTGAAAATTAACTGATATGTGATCTATAATAGTATGTGATATAAATTATCATTATCGTAAAGAATAATTTATCTGCGAATAAAAAAGAAATGGTTACGAAATCATTTGCGATTATTATATGCAGAAACTATTGCTAAAAGACAGCTTCTTTAAAATTTATTATTGAATACCAATGCAAAATCAAAAATAAATTAGTTTTCTTTTCTTTTCGTGTGAAGTAGCGATTTCCTACCTTAGATGTGCTTTCAACCATTAAAAAAAAAAAAATTTTTTTTAAATAAATGTAACCAACCTTTTTTTAAACATCCGCGATCAAGTTACATTCTATTTCGACTCATTCTTCTTTTTACAAAATAGTATTTGTTTGCATTCGCAACGTTTTTCGCTGATAATTTAATATTTTTTACTTTAGTATTATTTATATATTTCATGTTTTTACTTTATGTATCGAATACACGGCAAATGTACTGAAAACTATAGAAATTGTATCATTTTTTTCCGGTTTAACTGACATTAAAACATGTTTTAAGTAAAAATGGGGAACGGGGGGAAAACAGTATCTTTAGATAGTTAAATAATAAAAAGTATCAGTATCTTCAACACACTTTGAAACAGTATCTTCGATTAGCTCAAAAAAAGTATTTTTTTTTTTTATTGTTGTTAAAATGATAATAAAGTTTCATAAACTTTACATTGGTTTTTACTTCACATTTTTTTTTTTTTTTTGGTTCCAAATTGTGCAACAATTTTAAAATATTTGTTCTGTCTAATTTATCGTTTTACCGGCTTTAGTTATTTAAAGATTTTGAGTGTTTTCATCTACTTTTAAATTCAAGCTCGATACTACATTTTGTTGTTAATATGATTGATTTTTTTTTTCCTTTTTTGAGTCATTTTTTGAGAATAAACCACTTTTATCAGCATTCAGTTTCATTTTCGTTCCGAAAACTTTTCCATGAAAATTTATCAAAGAATTTTTACTTCAAGAAGGCTGTGTTTTATATCTTTAAAAGGAGAAAATACTTTTGATGACTAAATATTATTTAATTTTCGACATCTTTTTTGTTAACTATATGGTCTGTAAAATTCAGATTTCTAATTCTGTTTTTTCAAGTTTTGGTGAACCAATTAAATTTTTTTTCCCTTTCTCGGTTTCATTACAATAGTTTATTGTACAACTATTTGCATTATTTAAAAATTCTTTTGGTACTGTCAAAGAATTTTGCACGCAAATAAATTAGAATGTATTTATGAATACCGAGCTATTCATTCAATCCAATGAAAACATAAATAAAAATAAACTTTTTTTTTGTAATTTGGGGATTGATGTTTATTTTTTGCTTCTAGTTTTCATTCAACTGATTTGCATAGCTCATAGCTTTTATTTGGTTGCATACACCGTGTTGAAAACTATTCAATCAATATATATCACGATCTTAGTTAAAAATGCTCTCTCTCTCTGCCCCTCCTAGTATTTTATTTCATGTTCAAGGTCATTTGTCCTTTTCCCCATTAATCTTTTTTACTGTTATTATTAATGTTGCACAAATATTTATTGAAGTTTGAGAACTCTATGAAATAGTTAAAAGTGAACTTTTTGAAAATTTTCGTCTAAAAAATTGTTATGTAATGAATAATAACGATTTTTTTTTTGAATAATGTATTTATCCTCGTCTTAATTTTCATAATAATTTTTTTTAATGTCTGAAATATTATTGTGTCTGTTTAAATCGAAAAATTTTCAACTTATCCAAAATATAGATTAGCTATTTCTTGGCAAGATTATTTTTTAAACTAAGTTTAAAATTAAAACAATTTCTGAATCACTTAAAAACATCCAGATTTCATGTGGTCCACACGGAATAACTGACACTATTACATTCATTCACAGTTATTTTTCAAAATTTAAAGAAATTGTTGAAAAATTCGAAGATTTCTTAACTCGAATTAAATAAAAATCAACTGCTTCAAGTGACTTTGTCGTTATTTCACTTTGTTCTAATAACCTTTATAAAAAAAAATATCATGAAATGAATATATTTATATTTTTTGACATATACTTACTGTATTTGTGATGTCGCACCTTTCTATATTGAATGCTAAAAATGTATTCACGTGCTTGGATTGCTAATTCTTTTACAATGAATAAATGAAATGATCTTTGTTTTCTTCGCTAGCTCAGTCGAAGTTAATTGACTTTTTTCAGACGAGACGTGTAGAAAACATGTCTCGTCCACAAATAGTTTAAGAAGTAAATAAATGTAGAGATGGGAATTTCAGCAAAAACAAAAGATTGTCCGAGACATTTGGATGCTTTCTTTAAAGGTCAAAGCATCATTTTATTCCTTCTGTGCCAAATAATTTATTAGAACAACTGTATAAACTTTTTTTCATCATCTTCCAATTCGTTCATGCTATTCCTTTTAAAACATACAGCATTTCTGCTTCATCAATGAGCTTATATGTATCAAATCACATTTTTAAAGCCCTATCCGTGGAAAGATATTTATCTGCATTTTTAGTAGCCATTTAATTCAATTTTAAATATCAACACGTAAACAATTTAGAATATTTTCTATTATAATTCCTATTTAGTGAGTGTTTTCATTATTTTATTCATTGCCTAAAGTAATTTTTTTAAAGCTGATTGGAGCTCAAAACCTCATGTCATGTAAAAAATTTGTTTTCTTCTTATTGCCAATCTTCCCGTTAAAACTTTAAATAGACATAGACTTAGATTACCAATGAAAATTTTCTGTTGTTGATTCTCTTATTTGATAGAAAACTTTTTATTTTGCGTTCCTAAAAAAAAAAAAAAAGTAAAGCACAATTTAAAGCTATGTGATATTCGTGATAGAAAAATTACATGTCATTTTAATAAGACAAACAATTATTGAAAATAAACTTTGTATTATTGTTCGGCATTTAAAAGTTGTTTTACTTAAAATAAATATTGTCTCTGTGAAATATTATTTAAATAAAAATATTATTCTCGCTCTGCAATGGAACGGGATTAAAAAATATTTTTGTTTTGGAGTATTTTTTAAAACTAAAGAGTAAAAACTATTTTTAAAGCATTTTTTTAAGAAAAGACAATGTTAATGACCTGTTTGCTTATTGAATTAGAGCATGCTTTTAAAATCAATGTTTTTTTTAACTTATCGTTTATATTTCAGGTTAAAATAGACAATATCAACAAACACTGGTGTTATCTAAAAGGAATTATTTATCATAAAAAGTTTTTATCCTTTTGCAAATAAAAGTCCACAGCTTTTGGACTTTTTATTTTTTTAAGGATTTTTAATAGCATCTTCGTATTAGCTTTGTTTCATCGTACTTGTTATTGTTTTGTTTGATTTATTTATAGCTCTTCAACTTTCTTTATTCCTTCAGTAAAACAGTTCTAACTTAATGATTAAGAAATAAAATTACGAATAATATTACTTTTCTAGTCTAAAAATATACATAATGAGTTCCGTGATTTTAGATTATAATGTTTTAATTAAGATAAATTCACAGTGTTCAGTTAGAATAAATTAAAACTTCAGATGGTGATAATAATAAGTTTTGACTTATATTGCTTGCAGAAACTTGGCGCCCTATTAACAGTTGTCACGAAAATCGTATCTTGTTGCGGCGGCGAAAACAATTTAATTAATCTTCACTAACATATTTGAATATCGTACTCTATTTCTGAACAGACCTATCATGGGTGCTATAAATTTCGTGTGAGGTTGACTTTTGCGTTTGAACTAATTAAATATATTTCTTAATCGTGCCGGTGCCTTCTCTTGCCATTGTTGTCTCTAAATAACCTTTCTCTGAATTGCTATCTGCCTTCAATTCGATTTGCGGTCTGATTCCTGATGAGTTTGATCTTATTTCACCCTTTTGAAACGTTGATTTGTCGGCAAGGCTTGATTAAAGATCTTTGTTGGATGTCTTTTGTCTTACTTCGTGAAACATTTTGCCATCCTTTTGTCGTCCGTCCATCCGTACTGTTAGTGTCCTAATTATAAAAAGCCGTGGTCGTATGGAATCGTTGTCATCTTCCCGTTTGAGCAGCCAATCAGGATGAAGTGGCAATGAACTGCTACAACCACCCATTGTGTGACATTTCGTTCTAGTAAACTCCTCGGATCATTTGCATAATCTGCATGTCTTCGAAGAACTCAGAGATTGACGATATTCGCTTTATTTATAATGGCAATTTTAATCAAAAAATATTCTGTCGGTATTTTATTTTATTGAAATATTTATTTCTGCTCTGTTATGAAATAAAAATAATATGCCTTCACTTGCTGTAATTGATGATTGATGTTTTAAAGAAGTGTAATTCAATCATTTTGTAACTTTATGTTAATCATTGATCAATAATTCATCGAAACTTTATTATCAGTCCTTGAACTGTACGAAATGGAGTATTACTTTGGAAAGTCATCATTAAAATAATGTTGTTCTGTAACAGCTGCCCGGATGTTGAGATGACAGCTAATTTAACTTAAATTTATCCCTATGAAAGTTAAAAGGTTTTCGTTTCGAAACATTTTTTCTTTTCGTTTTTCTCGCAGTAGGCAAATATTCCCTGTCATATATCTCAACATCTTAACTATATCATCTTTACCGAAAATGAGATAACACTGTGTTAAATACAATTTTGTTAGTAAAATGGGTTTAGATAATTGTTTAAAACACGTATGCTTTTGTACTTTAAATTGAAAGATATCCTAAGTAATAATTAAATAATTACATACTTATATATAGTTGTTATATAACTCTATTATAACAAACACCATTGTACTTTTTCATTTGTGAATCGAAAATTTAACTAATATTAATATTAATACAACATTAATGAAAACATTCTCTTCCTTTTAATAAAAATTATAGTTTAACGTGTCCATGCAGATTACCAATACTCATATATTACCATATACACGCTTATGCTTACTTAACCTTGAATATCTGAAAATATAATGAAGGAAAAAAATTGGTATTAATCCGAATAAAATCTGGCCCATTAAATGTGTTTATTTGCATAAAAACTTACCTTCTTGTTTAAAACTTATTGAACTTTTATGTAATGATTATAAAAAGTTAAATTTGCATATTTGAACGTTTATCCCAGTGTCAATCGCAGTACTTTCATGAAGAAATATATTCAACTACTCACATTTTGTCTATTTTTAATTACTATCGATTAAAGTATGACCTCAGCATTGAAATACGTGATATATGCTTGTATCTAACCGCCCATATATATCACAAATTATATCGCCTAGAATGCCCACGTCTCTATATATGTAACAGCATTTTAATTAATAGATATCATACTTTTTTAATGTAATTAAATTTCAGATGACACGAATATTTATTTTTATTCAACTCATAAAACTAATTATATTGCCGGTAGATTAATTAGTTCATTAAATATTCATATTAACATTGCCATGAAGAGAGGACGATGCCGCAGATAGGTTGATTGCTTTCGAATCTGTTCGGGAAATTTTATTACTACTTTAGTTGATGATACCTCCGTCGATGGCGTGAGAGAACCAGACTTAACTTATCAAGGTTCGCTCTTCTGTTATAGCTTATCTGAAACTCTCTTCGGAATTCTTAATGACAGTGGACAGCGTTGGCGACGCACCCACTATTGTTGCCTTCGCAAATGGCCCCAGCACTTCCTATTGCATCCGGCCGATGAACCCCCCTATCAAGTCACTAATATGCTTTTTATTTTCCTTTTCCGAGACGAATTTGTAATTGGCAAAATGTCTTCCAACTCCGATCCGAAATGTATGCAGCAAATTTCCATCTTTTCTTTTCCTCACTTTCTTTCTACAAATTATATTCCATTGTGTCTTATCTATCGGTGGTTTTTATTCTTTGAGAAATTCGAAACAATGTGTTGTTTCCATAATATTATAATTTTAAATCGTTGGAGAATTCGTGCCGTGAAAGAGAATTTGAATTTTGTTTCTGGTGATAAGCTCTGAATATGACGGGGGAACAAAGCTCAGTCGGAAATGATATTTTACACAATCGGTAATTTTGGAATGATCATTTTCGTTCCGTTTATTTCTTGTCTTTCCTGAATGTGGTGATTCCTGTAAAAGCAGATTGCGAATTTCGATATGCTATCGCAAATTGTGAATACAGCTTTCGTTGTCTTTTGATTAAAATTTTTTATGTTTCATTGATTACTTATTAATTGAACTGAGATAATAGATATTGTGCTTAAGTATTGGTGCAAAAGTATCCTTATAAGATGAGTTAAGTTCTTATAAGAGTATAAATAGCCAAAACCAAGAAATTTGTGTAAAAAGTTAAATTTAAAAGTATAATTTATGTACAAAGAGTACCAGTATTCATTAAAAAAAATATTTGCTCAAGTATAACAAAATGTGTTATACTAAACGGAATAATGAAGTACACCTTCTAAAATCGCGTGGAATAACCAATTTTTAACTTTGCATATTAATGTGGATTACCTCGGATAAATTCTAATTTTTTTTTTTTTTTAAATACTGCGTCCTTTTTAAAAACACCCTTGAATTGAATCGAGTACATTCTTGCAGTGTCATGTGTAAGAAAGTTAGTATCAAAGCTGTTTAACTAAAAAACTGTAAGTAAGCCATTAATATGTAACCATTATTTTAACAGATACTGATATAACTATTAGCTTTACTCTTTCGTTAAATCTCATCAATTTGTCCTCAGTATGTTGGTTTTCTTATCACTTCGTAGTAACAGAACGTATACCGAATTTAAAATATCACTCCTTAAGTGTTCCAATGATTTATTACTTTTCGTATGTTGATGCTTGTTTTTTTCCACCTGAGATCACTTCCATAGATTATAAACTTTACTGATACATTATTCTGCGAATCGGTTCTTGTTAGGCAAGTATCAAACCTTTTCAACTCGTTCTTCTTTTATCTATTACAAATAATATCAGATAGTTTATGTTTTGGTTGCTTTGTATACCTTTTTTGTTATTTGCTTGTGGAGGAAAATCATGTTTTTTTCCCCCATTCTGTTTAAAATAATTCTATTAATAAGACCCGCCGTGTTGCAAGGATGATGAACTTCAAATACGTCGAGGTCCCGAGTCCGTTGGCATGGTGTAGTAAATAGAGTAGAGTAGAAATATAGTAAGAGAGGGGACAGCTAAGGCGTCGTCCTCGTCATTTAACCGAGGTTCAAAATTATGAGATTTGTCTCCGATAGCCCTTGTGTTGCTTCTAAGTGCTACTTTGATAAACAATCTATTTAAAAAATTCTGTATATCTAACATCACACTGCTTTTCATTTTAATATAACATACGTTATATTGAAAAGAAAAATGTGTACTTCATTTATTTTAAAAATTAATTGAAGTAAATTTATGAAAGAAACAAATTCATAAAAATTTGGCAAATAAATAACGTCGCGGGCTTGTAATTAGTGCTTCCAATTTCAGTCCTTTCGTGTGTATTGGTTTTCTCAGTTTTCTATTTTTAATAATAAAGTTCTCAATACTGTGTGATTTCTGATTCTTTATTTTCTCAATTTCGTTCCTAATAATTCCGTGCTAGAAAGGGCGTTTTTTAAAAAAGAAATCTATTCGTGCCATTTGTAATCAAATAAAGGAATCATGCGTTTCTCTCTCTTTCTCTCTTTTGCTTATTTTTAGTGATTCTAATTTGACGAATCAGATTTCTAGGCTATTATTACTAGCTTCTTTCTTTAAATAAATCTGAATACAATGTCTTGTTTGATAGAGTCTCGTTTTAGTTAGGTATATTGAAAAAGTTAATCCGGAAATAAGCGAAAGTCTATCGATTTGTAAGAAGTCGCTTAAGAATTATGCTTTTAGTTCTGAGTTAATTTTGTAACGTCTTTCTTTCCTGATCCTTACTGGACAATGCTGATGGTTCTCGTGGACTTATCAATGAACTTTTTCCTCTTCTGAAAGAAATTTCTTTTCATTCATTCCCTTTCTGGAAGCTTGTAATCCTTTAATGGAATCCTATCATGAACCGCGAACGATTCATTGAATAAAAACCTGGATTTAAAATTACTTCTCCACATATATCTGCCGCGCCTTTCTTTCCACTTGATACCTTAAATCATTCATTGTTTTTGTTGTTAAAAAATGCAGGAGTAGAGTTTTTCTTTTTATGCTTACGATTTCTTTTTCTAAGGATCTTTTACTGTCGGTATGGCACATTTCGCCGATTTGAGGGAAATTTCACATAAGGGCGAGTTAATGCAAAATATGCTCTCTCTTTTGTGATCGAAAGATCGTAAACTAAATGACATTGAAAACCTAGTTTCTATAGCTTTGTTGTTATTTCAATTATTTAAATAGGTTTTGCTCTAATGGTACTTTTTACAGGCAATTTCTCTAATGAGCTCCTCTCTTTTATTTCAATAATGCCATCAAAAGATTAATTTTAGTGCAATTTAAAATAAATATTGTTCTGTATAAAAGAAGAAAGAAACCTTTGAGTACGATAATGAAGTTATGAGCGTTGCCTAATAAAGTTCATCTTTTGAAAGTATCAATTATTTTAAAGCGAACTGCTCATTATCCATTATTGCATGACGTGCTTTTCTGTATATAGTTGATTCGTATTTCCGTGAAATAGAGATTTAAAACAACTAATATTGAAACTTGATGGAGAATATTGACAAACGTAAGAAAATCAAGTAATATTGTTTATGATAATTGTTTAAGTAATATTGTTTATGATAATTGTTTAAGTAATATTGTTTATGTTAATGATGTTTTTTATCATTCAAATGATAAAAACTTTATTTATGTTCGTATTGATGAGTTTATTATATCGACATTAAAGAATTCTTGTGAAAATAAGAATCAAAAACTTCATTATAAGATGCGCTCTTATTGTTATTCCAGTATTTTTGCATTATTTTATCTCTTTTATGGATACCGTTTCCAATGAGCTTACGTTCATTTCCAAAATTTATACGAATAGATTACGGTTTAAAGCAAATTGCATCTTCCACTTCTTTTATATGGCTCTTCTCTAAAATAATCGCGAGAGATCTTGGGAGAGACTAAAGTTTAATATTTACCTGATTGACTGAGTTGAAGCCGTGCGCCTCAAATCCATTTGTTTAATTGCTAATGCTGATAGATACGTCGCGTCTTCATATCAGGTTTAGACATCTGTTTAGTAAAAGTTTTTACTCAAATTTTATTTCTCTTGATTATCTCCTGTTTTCCTCAAGTAAGAGGCTTACTTTTGTAATTTCTCTGAAGCTGAGAACTTTTAATACATTTTGATGCAATAAAAAAAAAAAACGACCGAGTTTTTACTCTGATTTATTTTGTGAGTCTCTGATGCGGCGGCTGGACATTTATTTAGAAATTATTAGAAGAGAATTCGGCGGGATACTTCATTATGACTATTGTAATCAAATGGTTTTTATATTTTTTTCCCCCAATTTTTCTTTATTACCATTGAACGATTTCGTTCAAAAGTTAGCTGTCTTTGTGACCACGTCATTGAAAATGTTACAATTGTAACTTTAATTCACGAAATTACAGCGCAGGGCAAAAACGTGTTCGGACCATTTACTTTTCAATTCTTTCCAACAACTCAATTTATTCTCTTCATACAGCTGGAAGAAGAAAAAAACCCAATTTTCCTTAAAAGCATTTTTCATTGTCAACAATGCTTGCCGAACGGAAAAATGAGAAGCCTGAACTACACTCGCAATCCACGAACATTTTAATAAATATCTTTCGAAAGCTGTAACAGCATCTGTCCAGTAACTTGACATGTTTCCGGTTCTTTTTTTAGTAGTTCTGTTGCCGAGTCCTTTTCTAGTAATTTTCTCCGAACGAATGAGCTCGAAGCACTCTTCGATTTCTTTCGGAAAATCAATTCCAAAATGTGCAACCCCGTGTTGCACTTTGACTTTACCTGTAGCCAGAACTTTCTGAGGCCTGTTAACTCTACGGGTGTTTGATGAGCTTCAGTTAATGGACTTTGTATTGACCTCCCGGTGTAAAATTTTCGTGTTTTGAATCGTCTTTGACATCTCTATTGATAAAATTATTCATTTTAGCATCCGTCAAGGGTGGTAAAAGTTGTTGTTTTCATCTCTTTCTGTACATAACAGCTTCCCCCCTCCCCCCAATTTATGTGACTGACAGATGTATAAATGCAATTCTATATAAGGAAGTAAGAGTATAGCAATTGACCGTGAATATTCTAGGATGCTCAGTTTTGCGTGGAAAAAAAAATATTTTGACATTTGATCCGTTTTGTTTCATTAAGGTGATGTGTCCATCGTCATTGACCCGTACTTATTAGAGCTTTTTCTCTTACACATTTCAATTAGGAAAGCTGGTTTCCTTTACGTATATCAATTCAACTGACATTCTGCAAGTTAAAAAAGGCATGTCTATCAGCGGATTTTTTTTTCCCGCATCTACTATTAGAGAAATTGAATTTTTACTTAATTTTCTGTTGCGGAAATAATGCTATCATAGTGACTTTGTTTTATCGAGTATATCTTGTACAATATCATTCATACAAAATTTTAGTCTTTGTTGAAACACCGCATTTATAATATATTTAGTAAATTTCATGGGTATATATGATTGATTGGCTGAAATACCTGTCGTTACGCGAGACGTTATGTTAGAATTTTGTATGATATGGATAGAATAATTTTTTAAAAAAAAAAATACAAAGAAACGGTGATTTCCTTCAATAATAGAATTCTTTAGCTCCGTAATAGGACAAAAAAAAGTTGAACGAGTTGCGAAAAATTAATTTGAAAGTTTTGAAACAAAAATGGAAGCCTCACAATTATTTTAAAATTTTGACTGATTTTATTTTATTATATTTTTGGGGTTCCTAATTGCACTAAAGTAATTATCCCTCTTCAGGTCCAATTAAATCCTTTATTATAGAGCTCTACCAACTCAGCTAGCTGGGCAAGCATCAAATCATATTCTAAACTGTTACGGACGGGATTAAAAAACTTCAGCACTACTCGTAGCATCACCATACATTTCAAAATATTCTGCATGCATATCAATTTAAATATCATGCATCAATCCATAAGCTAAAAAAATTATTTAATTTTTACATGAAATTCTTTATTAATGGAAGCAAGAATGGCGACACATACTCGTAAATTTTCGAGTTGTCAGATTTTTTTTATTAAAAATTCTTGTATTGAAGTCTTGTAATCGTAATATTTAAGAATAATTTTTCTCTATGTATGTGAATAAAAACTTGAAGTGCTGAGCGGTAATTGCAATCTTGAAAAAATCCAAGTATTGCTGACGAAAAAAACCTTTCGTTTTCATTAATACCTTTATAATGATTTTTATTGATTAACATAATATTTCGTAATTGTAAATTATGACTGAACTTCAGTCACTCAATAAGTATTTGTTTTGATGTAGTTCATATATTTGGTCTATTTAGATACCCATATCCTCGTGTTATTTAATAATGCAACTAGATGGTGAATTGACTCTTTCATTTAACTACTCTCATGTGTAATTTAAAGTTGGTCTATTTTTTTTAATATAAAATTGATATTTTGAAATATATTGAGCTGAAAAGAATCATCAGTGCTGCTGTGCTCTTTAAAGTTCTTTACATTTTGCTTAAATATATCGATTTCTATTATTATATGTAAAATTTACGTGTTATATATGGACACGATTCATAATCTTAAAGTTGGCAAAGTGAAGTATTCTCCCATTGCCAACTTTAAAAAAAACATTTGTCCGATTTTATTTTTAGTTGCAATTATTTTAATTACTCAAAGTCCCCCCCCCCCTTTCATATTTGCTGTTTTTAGTGTGAAATATTTTTCGGTTACGGCGAATGTTAAAGAAAAAGTCCCAAATTTAAGGTTTAAAAAATGTGTCAATAATGGTATAAATTCATGTGTGGTTGTAATTCATCCACTCTTTTATCATATTTGTCTTAGTGTATCCATATAGACAGTTAATAAATATACGATTTTTTTTTTTCCTTAAACATTTGAAATTGAAAATTTGCTTAGCACTACAATGTAGCTCACGAAATATGGGATTTTTTTTTATATATACAAGAAGAAGAAAGAGTTGGTTTAAACAGAAATTGAATAGCATGGTAAAATATTGTGCTTTTTGCAAACTACAAAACTCAAAACATTTTAAAATTTGGGAATTTTTTTTATTTGGAAAAAAAAAATTTTTTTTTTCTCTTCAAGTTTGGGTTTTTATTCTTTAACATTATGCTAGGACAGCATTAAACGAATATCTTTTTCTTCCACGCTGAAGTTCGTATTTTGAGTTATTTTTACATCTTAAACTGTTTTATTTTAAATATAAAGTTTATTTTATTTCAAAATGAATAAAAAAAACCTTAATTTGAGAATTTGATTCATTAAATCCATAAATGTGACATAGCAATATTTTTATAGCAACTTTTTTTTCCAGAAAACTGTTCAATGATTAAACTGATTGCCCTTAATTATCAATTTTATGAAAGGTATTTCGATGAAACTGTTTTACGAGTAAGTATTACTCGAATCAATGCGGTTTTCTGAATTAGTTATAAAACGGTTTAATCGCTTTTAGTCATTGCTACCATAGCAACTCAGCCGGCAGTTTGAATCGATTTTAAAAGTGATCACGTGACTAAATTGTTGGTTAAATTGTATGAGGATTCTATGTGAATTTCGAAGCAGTTGATGTATCATGAAACAAATTTTACTTTAAAATATTCTTTTTAAAGGCCTGGCATCTAGATTATTATACAACCGCATTCAACAAAATGCATCACTTATCACTTGTGGGATGGAAAGCTCTACTTACATCGTAATTTGTTTCTTTTGGTTGCGACCTTTTATGTTCCATTAAATAATTAATAGCATGAGTATTGGTTTCGTTTCTTTTACTTTTCTTTTCGACTTCGAACTGGAAACAAGTCTTGGAGGTTACGCGTCTCGAGTGGGACGTAAACTTCGTGATGTTTTTCCAGCGATTCATTCTTTGATGTGCGAGAAATAGTTGTTTTGAGCTATCAACTCGTTAATAACTATTTTAATGCTTCGATTGATAGAGAGTGTTGAGTTGTGCATATATCTGTTTCTGACTTAATTGGTACTTTTTCTTTGTAATAAAGTTTTTTAATGGTGTAAAATTTGCTCATTTTTTTTAAAAAAATCTAAATTTTTTTAATGTTAAGTTTTTTAAAACGCTTCGGGGGGACACTGCCTTAGTAAACTTTGTCTTCATAATTTTGGTTTTATTGAAATATTATTCAAAATTTAAAATAATTATGTATGCTTATAATGGCGTCAAATCAGAAATCGATTTTGACTCATATGAGTTTATTACTGTTAAAATTTTAATTTAGTCAGAAAACAAAATTTAATTAAAGAAATTTGGAGGAAGCTTTCATTACAGCAATATTTAATGACAATTGAATGTTAGGAATTCAACATGTAATCATAGAATTAAGCTTTGACATTTGATGTTTATTTCATTAATTATATATAAAACGTTTTCTCGAGTAATATTTTTTTTTTTTTTTTTGTACATAAAAATAAACATTGAGTAAAGTGTTAACTTTTACAAGTCTAGCTAATTTCCGATGCCAATGCAAAGATTAGTTTGAGCAAAAAAAAATAATAAATTATATATAATTCTCCCGATATAAACTAAATTTTTTTAAAGAAAATACTTGTCTGTGTTCCCAATTAAATACTGTGAGCGTTCTTTGATCCGGAACCCCAGTCATGTGGGATTAATGATTTTGCCGGATTATCGAATGTCAATATAGTTTTGATTGGGGTTCCGAGGATAAATCACTCAAGATAAAAATTCAAATGATCTAAACATGTATTTAATGTGTTTACATACATTCCGAACTGTGTTGACGATATTAATATCTAACAAAGTTTTTTGTCATTCTAGTACTACAAAATTAAATTCAATCGCTGAGCATGAACTAAATTAAACATGTGTGTTGCGTATTGATAAAAAGACCCAACATAAAAGAAAAATTAATACAGTTAAATGATAGTTAAAACAAGTCGTGACTAACTACTCCAGTCAGCTTATTAGTTTTATTAGCAGTTGAAGAACACTTGCTGGGCTTCGAAAATTTTTTACTGTTTCACTGTATTGTTGTGATGTTGTGCAAACGTGATATGTAACCTGCTCAAAAATAAGAAACACTGCACTGAATGAAAACTGTCAGTTTCGACAAATATTGGGCGAAAATGCGAGCAGCATAGTGTCATGACCTGACGATCAAGGTCAACAAATTCCCGAATCCCCGAAAAAGAAAAACTTGGGGGGGGGGGAATCCGAAAGCAAACGATTCGATCGGTGCCGGAATTGTATAATGTTCCGAATCGTCGAATACAGGATTAAGATGAGTTTACTGTAGTACGGTTGCAAGTCCTTTGTAAATTATTATGATTTAGGTGTCCCATTTCACATTTGTGAAATAGGATATGTCCCTGATATGCCTATTATTTTTAATGACACAAAAATACTCTTAACTTGATCCTTTTCATTCACTTCAGGCGTATTCTGTATTGAATGTCATTCTTCGAGTACCATAATTAATAGCTTGGCATTCACTGTGCATCATATATCTCTAATAAAAGTCCCTTTCAGAAGTAATCCAATTACAAAAAGAAATTAATGAAAAGTTGACGCAAACATGTATTTATTCATAAAATGATGCCCACGACTATTGCCTTTAGATTTCTACTGGAAGTAAAATTAATGATTGCATTCCAGAATAAATTAGTTACCAATTTCTTGAAGCAGCCGTCTTTAGAATACGAATGGCTCTTCCTAACAATTATATTTCTCCGAATCATTTAGTTGTATTGTTTCGCATGTGTCCTAATTAGCTGCTGCAGAGACGAGAAAGATCCTCATTTGATCTAAATATCTTTTAATATCATACAGTTGTCATTCGTTTTAACGTTGCTTACATTGAATATGCATTTTTCTGGGCATTTTACGTGGAACCCGAATGCATTACCAACTATCCTTAGGCGTTGTTTTAATGTTTGTCATTTTGAATGTTTTAAACGTGCTTTCTCGTCTCTCTCTCTTTTTTTCTCTCTCTCTCTTTCAGGGGTGCCAAATGCAGATTATTACATAATGTTTCCTTGCATTTGCACACTGTAGACAGAGAAGCTAGACGAATTTTTAAAGAGAATAGGCCAATGACATTGAGGAAACGGTTTTATTCTGCTTTAAAATAGGATAGTTTCGTGCTATTTTGTTGGACAAACTTATATGACCTTGAATTTAAATTTTTAAGATTTTCAGATATCTTTTATAGCCTTTGAATGTGTTAAGCTATAAAGCATTTATTAGTTTGTTTGTTTTTTTGCGGAAGTTAAGTTCTTAACGTGTTTTTTTACGTTAGTGTATTCATGTCAAAACAGGTTAAAAAATTGTTTTACTTGCAAATAAGAACATTTGAGCCGTATAGTTTTTCAGTCGTTAGCCTGAAAGTCATATGAAAAGAAATAGATATAATAAATTCAATCTGCTTCGAAATTTTCTTTGAGTACATGAACTTGTTTTTGGGACACTTTGCATTCTATGCTTTTGATTATTGTCTTCAAAAATGTGTGTCGATTTATGAGACTGAAAAACGTAGGAATCTTAATAGTTTTGTTTAGTAAATTTCTGCTGATAAATATTCTAACAATGTTCTAAGTTGGCAAAAATTGTACATTTACCACTTAAGATTTTTTTTTAAAGTTATAATCGTAAAAAAAAAACCTGTAAACCAAATAATTAAGATTGTGAAGTAACATTTTTATTTTTTTCTTTTACATCTAATGGGTGTGCTCAAATGTAGATGACCGTTTTCTGTACAGTTTTAAAAATTGCACGGTATTGCTAGTATCTTCTGCCTCAGGGGGAAACAACAATTTTATTTGAAGCGAAAAGCAAATTTTATATAAATAAATATAAATATAGAAACCTAGTTCTGAATTTTCAGAAAAATAATTATTAAAAATATATTAGAAAATTTTATTATTAATTTTAAAAAAATAATGCATTACATTTTGTGCAAATAATTAATTCTAATACATCTTGTTTCGTTTTTCGAAACCAACATCATATATTTAAATCGGTTTGAAAGAAAACTGTTAATTTTACCTGTATTAATCCTTCGAATTGCCAACACTTTGACACTGTATGATATAGTTCTCTCCAATATATATTTACGTAGTGATTCACATACATAAATGAAAATAACTTTTGTATAAATTTGCATTTACTAATTGATATATGCATATATGGCATGACTGTGCCTTGCATTATTTATTAATTTTTATATAATCCATATTTATATTATATTATGAATTTTGTATTATCAGTTATATTACTTCATCGCTTACATAGGATGATTTTTTTGATATTGGAAACTTTTCTCTGCTTCATTGTTAAAGGCACTGTATAGTATTTGTACATATATCTCACAGGAACGAGTTAAAATATTTTATAAAGATTTTTATTATGAATTTCATTGTCATATTTTATTTACTTCCGACTTGAGCTACAGCGCTAAAAATTACAGGCAAAGGAGAGAAAAAATCAATTAATTTGATTTCACGAATGAAGTGCATTATTACAATTGATGGATCAGCTATTGTATGTTTTAATATACTTTAATTAAGCGAGGTTTTTTTTATGTTATAGTAATATTTTTATCGCTTCTTGTTTTTTGTACTTTCATTATGAGAAATAGTTTCACTGACATTATTTAAATATTTCGCTGAAATAAATTATTTATTACTTTTGGTCACGTATATCTTTTCCCTTAGAGCCGTGCTATAGGTTTTTTTTTAAATGTATAAAATTAATATTTATACCAATTTAGCTTTTTAAATTCTAAAGTAACGTACAAAAGTCCTTATTAAAATAATAACGGAACTACTGAATACAGCATCTCTTTGAAACCAAACTCTCAAACATCATTAATGCGATATTTTTATTGGTAAAGAAGCAGGAAATAAGGAAATTAAAATACTTGGTAATACTAATAAGTTCATAATACATATACTAGATATTATAAATAAACACATGAATTGCATAAAGCAAAACAGTTAAGTGACTTACTTTAAATCGGCCTTCAATTGACCTGTTCTAAACAACCTCAATCATAAATGTCAACAGTTTGAGCAATGTATTGCATATCAATTTATTTATAAATTACTAATTTGCATTCAATCAAAATATGCTTAAAAATCCAACGCTATCTAAAATGGTGCTGATAAATTGCCATCTATTGCACGAGACATTAAAACGAGTTCGAAAACCTTCCAAGTAAGAAAAAAATATAGAAAAGAAAAATACGAAGAAAAAAGAAAAGATCCATAATATTTTCCTTTTCTTCACGCCATGGTTGTATCGATTTCACTTACGATGTATGTCTCTGAGGTCGATTCACGACGACTCTGCGTGTATATCACTTAACGGTCAAAATGACACACTTTCGAGCATAGTGATTCTTGTTCTCAACTATAGATGGTATGTTCAGAAATATTTAGAACGTTCCTGCCCCTGGTATGTAGAGCGCCTTCGGCCGCACGACTTTTGAAGATGATACGAATTTATTCTGTGTTTCAGAAGAATTTTTAAGCTTTATCTAACCCCCATCCCCTCTTGAACAGTTAACGTTTTCTAAATTATGGTTATGTAGCTAGTGTCTTCATGTGTTTTAAATTATCGTGTTGAATTGATAAGATCTTTTTGGAATGATGCCATCGCTATAAAATTTGAATTCATTATCTTAGTTTGAAAAGGTTAAATAAAAAACGAACGTTCAGTTTAAAAATATGGAGCATGTTTTATTGGTATATAAAAATGTGTTTTTATTAATTATGAAACAAAGTATTTGGCTCGTATTTTGGGATGATATCTAAGCGGGGTGGAAGCATGAAAAATCAATTTGTTTCCAAGTGGAAAAATAAAATTTCTTTCTCAAAAAATTGTTCGATTTTTGTACAATTCAATTTCCGAGATTTTTTTTTTTTAAAAAAAAAAAGCCGTTCGTATATGTTGATTCATTTAATGAAATTTTGATTACACGATATTAGTTCTATAAACCTAATTTTGACTTAAATGTTTTCCTTTACTATAGCATGAAAAAGAATAGAAAACTGTCTGTGTAGTGAAAGATTATTATATTTTTTGTGCATTAGGTAATGAACATATTATTGCCTCAACCTTTATTGGTCTGGTCACAAGAAGAAGAAAAATTAAGTGTAACTATATTGTCCTTCCCTCCTGTAAATAGTCTAGTAAGAAGAAACCCTTTTGTGTCTGTTGTTCAATGATTAAATACTCTGACATTTGTAAGATTGTCAAGAAATGAATGAATCATAATTTGCATTTCTAACCATACTTATACATATATGACTAATATACGTGTTTGAAATTGGAGTTGTTTTTTATGAGAAAAATTATTTCAACCATACTTATACATATATGAATAATATACGTGTTTGAAATTGGAGTTGTTTTTTACGAGAAAAATTATTTCATAAATAATAGACTATCTGTAATCCCATTAAATGAAGTTAAAAACTAACATGATTAAGTTAATGTTGATAATTTGTTTAAAATACTTGTTTTCTTATGCTTTTTTAAAACCCGTTTGGACATTTCTATTTGTAGGTCTTAAAATGAGTTATATTCCTTTTCAATTACTTTCTTACTGTACATCCTTCCGCTCCGTTTAATTTTTCTTTTGGCATTGACCTTGGATTATCACCACAGCCCTAAAAGATATATTTAGCCCGACATGAACCTAATTAAAATAAACCAAAGCTTTGAGAAATATTTCCTCTCTTTTCTTTTCCGCAGTACGATTTACATCATTTTAATTGTCTTGATGCAATTTTATAGACATAATAATATGTTTAGTTTTTTGCAGAGGTATAATTTTATTTCGTTTTTTCGGTGCTCGGAAAATAACCAATTAAGCCAGAGCAGGCTCATTTATATTGAAGAGTGTTATCTGTGAGAAAGAGCTTCAAATTTCTTACACAACACTTTGTGAGTTTTACACACTTCGCTTGTTTCACACGCGATGAATTTAATCCCTTTGTATTCGCACTTAATCTTGGGTTTAGTCATGCAGCACGAATTAGTCCCTGGTTTAAACTCTTCATTAGACAATTAGATTGCCTTTTTATGTTTTGATTCCACTTGATTTAACTCACGAAACCGCATACTCATAGTTATTAGCTTATTAAACTTTCTTTGCGTGTGTCTGTTCTTTGTGTTTGTTTTTAATTACATTTTTAATTAAGTTATGTAATGCTCGGTTGCTCGCTATCTTTCCGTTCCATAATGAAAAAAGTGTATCTTAGTTTTACGCTCTCCATGTGAAGGGGGAAAAAATCATGTATATTAAATTTAATCTAGTGAAGTCTTCTTTCGGTAATATTGTTGTGAACGGGATAAATACTTACATACCAAATATTCCACGGGTTTTTGGTTCCAATAGCTTAAATTTACCTCCTTTACGATATTCAGCCTACCATTTGTAAGTGGTTAAATTGGTTAAAAGTGATAAATTCATAATCGTTTTTAAATTAAAATTTTTAACGACAAAAATTGTAATTTTGGTTAATTTTTATGTAGAGTCCCACAAAAATCAAAATATACAATGCAGTTTACTCTTTCCAAGTGTTTTCTGAATTCATGCTCACTATTTTTTTTTAAACTAGTTTCAATAACTGGCAAGCAAAATGCTAATATTAAAATGCTTTAATGTTTCTGGATATTAAAATATACTGCCTTAAAATCCGAGCAATACCCCGTTAAGAAAATAAAACCCCTTATTCTTTAAAATCATTCGAATTTTCCTTTCATTCTTTAAATACTCCTTTCCACATATTTTCCTCACGATCGCTTATTTCATGTAATACTTATATTCTTATTAGGGGAGGAGAATTTAGAGACTTTAAATGAACAATATCCGAAAATTTACTTTATGTTATTTCCCATAAATATAAGAGGCTTTTTCTGTTGTGGAAAGCGGCTGGTTGGGATGCATTATTGAGATTTTACAGTGTAATTAAAGTAAATCTAAATTTCACTGTTTTTTAACAACTGGTAAAGGAGATAAATCACGTTATATTATTCATCCATCCGATTTCAAGAGTGTCTTTTGAGAGAAAGAGTTGCAAATGTTAACATTCGATTCATAAAGTATCGTTGTAACACCATTTTGCTAGAATAATGAATATTGCATAAAAAAAGATCATTGGCATGATTCTCAAAAATCGACTAATTGTCAACCACCTTTCCAATGTTTATTTTCACCTTTCTCTCAAAGGTACTGTTGTCACTGTCCTCAAGGGTACGATTGTCGATTCAAAGAACCGTTTCCAATGCCAGTTTTTTATTATTTTGATGCCCTACTTGTTCAGAATAATGCCTCCTTCAAACGCGCAGAACAAGGCTAGTATTGTGTATCATTTATTTGGATTCTTAATAACCGATAATGAACTACTACGGGGATGGGTAGGAGCTCGTAAAGGTGATCAAATGGGGTCAAGTTTGGGTGCGGGGAGATTCTTCCTCGTTTTCCTTTCCTTATTTTGTAGATATCGTGATGCTTTTATGGGTAGGAATAAAAATAAGAAAAGACTCCCCACCTGGCGCTTATACCGGGATTTTTAACTGTCCACTTAGGAGTTAATATTTCGGGTTTTGAGGAACTCAAATAATAAGCTTTTTTTTTTTTTTTTTTTTTTTTTTTTTTTAAATTTAAGAACGAAATTTTAAGGAACTTTTATGTTTTACAAAAGCTAAGAAAATTTCAAGTTTATGTAACTAAAGTTCATTTTATGTTGACCTCTTTATTTTATATAACAGAATTGCTCTGATATTACTTTACGAACTTAAATATTCGTTTTTTAATGATTAAACATGCAAAATAATAGTTTCGGATCCAGAAATGTGACCGCGGTCGCCTAGTAGTCAGGGTTTCGGATTCGTGGCCGGCGGTTTTCGTTCAGTCGCGGGTTCGAGCCTTGGGCGTTAAAGACCCGCCGTGTAGCCGGGGCTTATGCACGTTAAATATGTCGGGGCCCAATGTCCTCCCATTGGCGTGGTGTGGAAGTTAAGAGAAGGGGTACCAGCTCAGATGTCGTCCTCGTCACTTGACCGAGATTCAAAATTGCGGGATTCGTTGCCCAAGATCCTCGTATTGCTTCTAGGGTGACGTTAATAAAAACTAAACTAAAACCCAGGTATGAATTTTCAAATGACTGTAACGATTACACCTTTGGGTGAATTAGATTTACTCACACATAAAATTAATTATTTTAGTTTTTATTAACGTCGCACTAGAAGCAACACGAGGGCTATTGGCCACGGATCTCATAATTTTGAACATCGGTCAAGTAACGAGGACGACACATGAGCTGGTACCCGCCCCCCTCTCCCAACTTCCACACCATGCCAAACACATAAAATTTAAAGTGGCGACAAATAGGAAGGATTCCCCTGTGGAAAATTTTCATGAGATCATGACCCACATATGATATTTCTTGAACCTTTTATTGACCTAAGAAAATCCTGAATGTAGTTGATTGTTATAAATAAATGCTGCGGGACATCATTCCGTTAACAGTATTTTTTTCGGAGGAGGGGAATAAAATAATACATTAAATATTAATATTTTTTGAAATATTATTAAAATCAATAATGTTATCGAATTGTACTCTACTTATAATTTAACGTCAAATATTGTATGACTTTATTGTTTCTTTTGTCGTTACTCTTGAAGAGATTTAAATGAACTCTTAAAGAGTTCATTTGAAAATGAGACACAAAATGGTTGCTTAACAAACAAAAAATTGGCGAAAACCTTTTGTTTTAGTCTAAAATGTTACTGGATGAATCATTAAGTCATTGTGAAAAGCTCAGTGCCATACAGATCTAAAGGTTATTGGTGCTTAAAACCTCACCTTTCGTAGAAAAGTATTAACCTAATGCACCACCGTTTTCTATATATGCTACTCAAAATTAAGTAGCATTTTTAGATTTTATGCTAATCTATGTTTTTATCGTTTAGTTTCCCATTTCCAACCAATGAAGTTTTAAAAAAATAGTAGGTATTATTCTTCCATTTAATCCAAACATTTCTGCATAGATTTCTTAGATGTTTAGAATCTGCTTCACGATTACACCCGCACAAATTCTCGATCGGAAGAGTCTCTTTTTCGTATTTCCGCAATGTAAATATACCTAGTGATTCTTTTGTATAAAGATTTATTCGAATAATCTTAATTTCGTGTATTGTTTTCTTCAAGAACGTGGTCGGAATGGAATCACGCGTTTTCTCTTAAAACTGATACTGGTATTTAGTTAATAGTCTCTTTTGTGTCATGAGAAAAACTTAGTATCATTCTTGATCGTGTTGATTGTATTAGCGTGCAGGGCATTGTTCCGTAATAGTGGCATTTTTTTCCCCTTTAGATATCCATTATTTTCTTTAATCTTCGTTATCATGATCTTTTCTAATGGCTTTTTTTTTTCCCTTCGTAAGAACGTATATAGTTTTATTTTTTTAGAATCCTTTAGCGGTTAGAATTGTATTATTTGAGATTCTGTTTTAAACTCTTATTTTTTTAAAATGGATTATAACAATTATTTTCGAATAAAAAGGAAATGTAACTTGAATTTTAGAAATCACAGGAATTGTCTAAATCTTAACTGAAGAAAAACATTTCTATCATTTCTCAATAATTAAATATATTAAAGATTATATTTGGTGCTGTATATTCTGTTTACTTATATCTATTTTATTAAAACAATGTGGTTTCATGGTACGAAAAACTGAATATATTTCCTAATACTGTATAATTTTTCATGTGTATACAAACTTTCTTTTCATTTTCTTTTCTTAAAATAAAAGTGGAAGCTGTTGTTTGCGCGAGGGAGATTTATGTGTAATATATCATCTATAGTCCACAAGGTCGTGTGAGTAATTTAAATTACTTATCTAATGCTAATTCAACCTATCAAAGTACGCTTTCATCGGTTATGCGTCATTTTTCCGGACATTTATCCAAATGTCCGGAAAAATGACAAAAGAATAAAATGACGCAAAAAGAACGCCCAAAGAAAAAGACGCCCAAAGAATATGACGTCCTACCGGACGTCATATTCTTTGGGCCTTATATTTTCACAAGGAGATTATAAAATGACATTTTTTAGTCTAATTATTGTTTTATTCAATTTAAGCATCATTAAATATGTATGATAATTCAACAATATTTTTATGAAATCTTGAATTTTTTTTATTTTAATTATTATGAAATGTTAAATTTGTGAATTTGTTTAAGAATTTGCTTGAACCTATAAATTTCGTGGGACACAAAAACAATGTGTGTTATATTATTTTCTGCATTACTTTTTTCTCAAATTGTGAATGGGCCCATTTTACATCATGAACTTTCTTTATAAGAAATATTCTACGTTCTTCAATTTATTTCTAGTAAATCGATTGCTTTAGTAAAAAAAAAAAAAAAAATCTATCGATTACCGTACTGACGTCTGCATTCTTTCCTCTCTTCCTTCAAACTTTAGAGATTTATCAACTATATTGTTGGCGAATTTACGTCTGCATTTAAACGGCGATTTAATGACATGCAAATTATACCTAAACTTATAATTTGTTTTGTTTGATAGGTCTATGCTTACATAATTAATCGGTCTAAAAATCGATAATTTAATTGCTTGGCATTTTGTAGACTTATCTTTTATTTGCTAATATTTAATCGTAAGTCATCAGTTCATTCTATGAAATGCGTTTTTCATTTTTGGCGTATCCCAAACCAAAGTAATGACTTCCTTAATATTCATTTTCCTTGTGTTGCTAACTCATTTTTAAACGTTGAATTTATAAAATGAAACTGACAATATCTGAATATCAAATGAAACGTATTGATAAATCATCAATTCAAAGTTGAAGTACAATGTTTTTAATCATTTGTTAATTTATGTAATGAAAATGGTAATATTCTCAAATAATTAATGTGTTAGAATTAGACCTTTAATTTCGACCTGCATTTTCTTATGCAACAGTTTAATAAATGTAAAGCTTTCTAGCCGTAAATGATATATGAAAATATGGTTTATAGTCGGTGAATGAAATAAAGAAATTATTCCCTGAATATTATTCTTTTCCCACTCACTGACAGAACGACTCCTGAATTTTTATATGAAATGAGATATTTTATTTTTGCTCTCTACAGATAGTTTGCACAATTATTGGTCAAACTTTAATTCGTCTTACTTTTGGAATCTTATCCTTTTTCCAATCATCCATCCATTCATAAATTTCTGAATTTTTTTAAAAAATTATTAATTCGTAAGATCGTATTATATTCAAATTAACAAATGTTATACCCACAATACTTGGCAAAGTAATAAAGCAATAATTATACATGAACTTCCGTTCAAGTAAAGTAACATTGATATCGGTCTTTATATTTATAGAATAGTATTTATATTTGTCGTCTTCAGGACAAGTTCTCTCATTATTTTTCTTTGGAAGAAGTAATCATTTTTGCCTCTACTTCATCACCTCATATCATTTGTTTCTTTAATTATTAGATTTATCAGAAAATTTAATTTAATTTTTTTATTCTAGTTTTGATTAAACATTCTCCTAACAAATCTAAATGGGTTTATTTTTAAACATCTTTTCTTTTAAAGCTGTAAAAAAAAATTTAAGGATTTTTTTTTCTCAAAAAAATTCATCCAGTCCTTAGAAATTTTGCTCACAGTTAAACTAGTCTAATATTTCTGGAAAATAATGGTATGCATATACCTCAGCCTCAGTTATTTCAACGTCCTACAAATCTAAAAAAAATAATTAAAATGTTACATCTTTTCTCATCTACAAGAAAAAAAACCCATTTATATTATTGTACCCAAAAAAAATTTTTTTTTTTAAATCTATTGTGTAACATTTAGATAAATGGCATATCAAAACAAAATCCGCCACACTTTATTGTTCCTGTTACTTTCTAGAAGTTTCTATTGTCAATTTTGTTTGTATCGAGATTTTCCGTCTTAGCTTGTCCCACTTTGAAATATTTTATGTGATACGATATCGATCTTAAAGCCAGCGTGACAAGAGATTAACTTTTATTTTCAATCAGATCTGTCTAGCTGCCCATCCCTGTTGTATTTTACGGTGGATCGATGCGGTTTTCTAAGAAAAAGGTGACGATTTCTCAGCGAATCGACTTACTTATCCTCTTAATAAACTCGTTGTTTTCTTTACTTACCTCGCTTTTTCTTTCCCCCTCCCCCGAACCTAAACCATACCGATTATTTTGATGTCCCAGTTTTTTGACAACATTGACGAATCGGTAACAAATGGAGGTTAATTGAATTTTGTCATTCTAGGTAGATTGAGATTAAGACGGCGGGGGGAAGGGAGAAAAAAATGCAACTACCTGTAATTTGTCCAACCCCCTGCCCCCGCTTTTAGTTTCGATGATGAATTTTTCAGGGAAAAAAAAAACATGCGGAATTCGGGTTTCTAATTTTAAATCGCTTTGGAAAGGAGTGTTTTTACGAAGTTGTGACCTCTAACTCTTTTTGCAAGAAGCATCCGCCCATTTCTTGACTTCGCAGAAGGGTTGATGATGGTGCTTTCTTTATGATCTTTGACTTTCGATGCGTCCAGTGCGACCGCTTTTTGTCTTATTAACATCGTACTTTTATCTTCGTTTGATCACAAAAGAATCCGTTTTGCCTTCTTTCCTTTTTATACTTTGACCAGTAACATGTCAGTGATGTGATAGGGATTTATTTATAGAGTTTTGTAGGAAAGAGATGTTTATTTCTATTCTCGATTTATTAACATTCTTTCGTGATAGGTAAAATGGTGTTTCTGTTTCATTTGTAAGATGTTTTTACTTTTCTGTTTCATACATAGACTGTTTTGGAGGTAGGTCAATTAATCATACCAAAATTGCTCTAACTTTTAACATTTTATTCATGTGATCCTTTTTAATAATGCCAATTGTATTAAAATGCTGACGCAATTACAAAAAGGACTGAAATGATTAAAAAATAAAATTAATTCTGGGAAGAATTTACTAAGAAATGGAAAAGTTCTCTATGACTATGTCAAAAACTATGTCAAAACTTGCCGTGTTTTCAGTGAAGTCTTATGTAAGAAAGATCACTGTTCGCTTTGTGTAAAAAAGAAAAAAAATTGCGGTAATTAGTTCTATTGTTGTATCATTTTCAATTCAAAAGTCACTATCAATCCTTGTTAAGTTTGGTATATCAAATTCATAATTTCTATTTATTTATTTGTTTTGATATCAGTTGTAAATAAATAATGTCACTAATTGCGAATTTGTGTTATTATGCAAAATATTTTTCATAAATATTGTAGTTTATGTACGATAACGAGCTTTTTAAATAAATTTTCCGTCTGTGGTATTTTTTTAATATAACAATCTCCTAAATAGTTCCTTTCTCCCTCATACTTTTCGTTCTCAGTTACTGAAAATCATTAATAATTTTTGTAATATGTAATAAAAATTTTGAATCGTATTAGTCTTACGTGAATATAGTTTTTACTCACTGAAGCATGTCTTCTGTAGATTTCGATTCCTTGTAAGCAAAACATTTTATTTATTTTTTGTATGATGCCTCTTGAAATGATTTTCATCACATTTCTTTCTTATATTTAATATTTATTTAAATGTAACTCTTAGTTCGATTTCTAATAATTTATAAATAAGCATTTGTTGCAATAAAAAAAATAATAAATAAAAAAAAATTTAAAAAAAAAAAAGTTGTTACCGTTACGGACTACTTCGTAATATAATATTGTTTTCCGTATAATGAACGTATTGTCCGAAATTAGCTGTACTTAAATAGTATTAGAATATGTTCTTTAAATTCACTACGTACTATTCATTCCGAAAAATTATAGACACTAAAAACCCTTTTAGATTGTACGAACAGAGATTTTATTAAAGGTAAATAAATTTTTGGGGACTGTTATCGTATAATCTTGAAAAATACACATCTCTCTCTCTCTCTCTCTCTCTCACACACACACACACATAACCAAAGCGACTCTCTCTCACTCACTCACTCACTCAATAATTTATTTTGCTAGGTGATTAAAATTTATATTAAACCAAATGGTATCTTTGGAAACACGACAAAGTTAAATAAGAAATAATAGGGAAATGCTGTGTCAATGTAAATTTAAATTTTTTGAAGGAAACAGTGTCATTATAATAAAATATGTCTGTGTATAATCTTCAGTTAAATGTGCAAATGAAGATATACGGACAGAACTATCAATCGTTGACTGCTCCTTCGGCTTTCTGCTGTATCTAATATTCAAACTTAATTAAAAAAAATATTGAATAACAAAAATTGACAATATTTAATGTCTGTGGGGTGTTTAGTTTACAGGAGGGAATAAAAAATTCTAATTAAGCTTAAAATAGAAAGAATACTTATTCTTAAAGACGGACAAAAATTTTTAGACTTTTACGGTGTACACTAAAAAATTCAGCAAAATATTTCAGATAACAAAGCTTACTCACTACTTAATAATTAAGCTTTTGAAAAGTAATTTATTTGTCAAATTTTTTGATGTTTCCATTTTCTTACCCCTTTTGAAAAATAAAGCTGAAAGAAAAAAACGACGGAAGAATAGGAAGATATTGTTTTGGCCCGTTAGGTCATTCAGATCGTTACCTATTTCATCCAAGCCTTGAAAAGCGCTATTCAATAAAGTTCACTGTCATAAACTGACGTTTGAATTGAAGTTATTTGCTTAGATTCTAATGATAACATTTTTGCTACAATTGCTTTTATGATGCATCTTCAAGATAACAGTGATTTAATTTGCCCGTAAATCAGAAGTTTTGACATGAAAAATCTTTTCGGGAGCATGAGATACTGAATGACCGTGAAGGTATCTATGTAACATTAGGGGGAGCAGGAAAAAGAGTCATGCTTCATGGTTATGGTACCATTTTGACTTTCTACTGTCTTTAGATTTCGTTGTTTTCAAAGTACAGGAAGAGTCATTATTCGGGCCGAAGAGCATGCAAGGTCTGTAACCTTTCATCTCTCTGACGGAAAAACTTTCTCCGTGGCGCTTATTTTACCAGAAAATTTATACCGTTTTTTTGTGAAAGTGTTCCGAATGACTTATATTGTAGACGTTTCGGCTTCCTGCTTTTATTTACTCATCTCTTAATTGACTTGTTTTTCACAAAAGTAGCCAATTTCGAAGGATGGCTTTGCTAATTTTAGAATTTCTGGTTAATGAGTCGTACTAGAAGAAGTTGAAAATTATTTGCTTTTTGTAGAATTGTGAATCAGATTTTTGTAAATATATGTATTCTCTTTCTCTCTCGCGGTCGCGGTAACCAAGTGGTCATGGTCGCGAGCACGCGGCCGACGTTGTTTCCGCTGAGTCGTAAGCTCGAATCCTGTGACCACTGAAGACCTGTCTTATAGCGGGACCGGTACACATTAATATATCCCGTCTCCAGGTTCCCTCGTTGGAGAGTGGGGCACGAGGTCCGTTACCATTAACCCTCGTATTGTTTCTAAGTGCGACGTTAATAAACATGAACAATCAATCACTCTCTCAATCTCTTTCTCTGTCTATCATCAGGTATTAAATAATCCAAATAAATTCATCAACGCAAAAGGCTGTGATAAGCTACAAATTGTGGAAACAGAAAACTGATATTAATTTTATAAAGAAGGTTACAAAATAAAATTTAATTTTACTTAATACAATAAAATGGATTTATCGTTGTTAAATTTTTAAAGTTTAAATATTTTACAGTTTAAAACCAGAAAAATTATTTAGTTCCTAGCGAAGAAAATGGTTATGATTAGGGATTTATTGATTCATGTTTAGTTAAGGCTCTCTTCTATCCACCCTTTTGATTTCGTGGACGCAATGTTAATCCTATGGAATTTCGAATTTGATTCTCACATCTTTACTATTTGATCTATTTGAATGCAATAAAGTGTACCTGAAAGAATAAAAAATAATGAAGGCTTCTGTGGAATTACTTTTACCTCCCGATATTTAAAAATATTCAAAAATATTTTTTAAAGACCGGAAAAATTACAAACGAATCATTAAAATAGGAATAAAAATAATTTTAAGAATCAGAGGGAAAAAGTAATTCCGCAGAAGCCTTTCATGATTTTCTGCTCTTTCAGATGCACTTTATTGCATTCAAATAGACTATATAGCTACGTCCACGAAATCAAAATGGCCGGCCTTAAGAACTCTCTCTCTGGAGTTGTTAATGTTAAAAATCGTGAATCAAATTTTTATTCTAACATTTTGTAAATAAAGCATCAAAACTTTATGTTAAATTGGTCAAATGTTTTAGTCATTTTAGCTATTAAAGATCTCTTTTATTAATAGTTTGATAGTTGCTAAGTTCTTAAACGAGTAATCTTTGAAGAGCAAAATGCATTGTCTCCTATCTTATAGAATATTCAATTTTTACTTGAAATTAAAATTTAATTGTTGTGCACTTCCTGCTTCTCGTAAATTAATATGAATTTTATTAAAATTTTAAGGTTTCTTTATTTAATTCATAACATATTCTGCATCCATCATATACGTTCTCCAGTTAAAAAAAAAAAAAAGAATGTATTGAATTCCATGTTATCACAATGAAGTCCTTGACCGAATACATGTGGGTTCGAATCAGATTTTCAATGGAAAGAGCAACCACTGTCATTGAAAATTACACAATTGTGATTGGAATAATTTACTCATGCGTGATCTATTTTGTCCAAGAATACTGATATTATCATTAAAACAATTATTTGGTCAATTAGGCAGTGCGCTATTTAAACATTTTTATGAACATCGTGATCTTATTGTTTGTGGTCATTTCTCTATTGTCGATAAACGACTTCGTTAGCTTTTGCAAATTATGCCTTGACGAAGTACTCGTAAGGATGCACTGCAAAATTCTATTGAAAAATTCCTGTTCATAGAGTGAAATAAATTTTTTAAAAAAAAATGTTTCGATTTTCGTGCTTTTATCTGAAACTTTTACAATCAAACGTTTTTGAACCATCTTTTCCTTGGTACTGTGTGACATTGCATGTTTCGTCATTTTATAGTACAGTCTGTTGGTAATATTGACATAAATATGTTGTAAAATATAATTATATAATTTTATTATACTTTCAAATAAACGGACTCTAGTAATACTTTCAAACTATTACTAAATTTCTTTCATCTAATATGCCTTTGTTTTTCGTTCAGAAACGTATTAAAATAGTATCATTGTGTTGGAATCTAGATCCCGGTCGTAAAAGTAATACGTGACAATTGAGTTTCGAAATAAAAGGGATCATTATGACCAAATTTGTCTTCCAAAGTTTTTCATGGCTAAACTTTTTTACATCAATAGCGTGTAAGAAAAATTGTGGATTCGGTCAGCTTCATGAAAAGATAAGAGATTAAATAGACGGCTTTTATTACGTGATCTGTATTTTTTACGGCTTAAAATATCTTATACGAAAGAAACCATATGGTTTCTTGCTTTTTTAGGGTTCAAAATATCCTTTCGCTTTTCATGATCTGATCATCATAGATTTAGGCATACATGTAAGGTTTCATGCGCTTTGCTTCTGACATTTGATCCCTTCGCTTCGTTTAACATCTGGTTTTTGTGCTGAATATTGATGAATCTAAATGCCACCACATTATTCATGTGGCTATTACAAAACATTATTGGAATATATGGATAAACAGTATGGGATTTTTCTATTGTTTTTACCTCTACTATGTGCAGTTTTTGGTTCTTTTTACGCTGTCTTCGCTTAAGCTGTGGTTTTCTAGGAAAGTGAGACCCTTGTATGGCGGTCGTAATATGACTTCACTAAAACGTTGTGTATGTAAATCGTATGACGTTGTTTCCCAAAGAGTGTTGAATGCGAAGAAACCCGTCACTGGCCTGCATAAACAACGGTTTGGTGATGTCATTCACCGTAATATTACAGCCGCTAGGTGACGGTACGGGCTTCTTGGAGAACTGTAGCTTTTGCGGTATGAAGACGCGGTAGGAACATTGATCATTGTAGCAGGACTGATACTCGTTAAATTTGTAAATGGGAGTACCAGTTGTGGAGCATCATCAATTCGTCATTCATACCATAATTTGGTTGCACGGGTTCTAAACTGAATTCAATTAAATCTCGGTCTTTGCGCAACGTGATTATGAAGTAAGGAGAATCAAATACTAACCCAAGTATGGATGCCACGCCTTGACTGCATTTCAGGCAAACGAGATTCGTTATGAACTGTTTGTTGTATACTTTTAAAGTGACGTTAATTTTATATATTAATCTAACTGATGTCTGCATCTTTTTTTTTTTTTTGTCTTCCAGATATAACTGTTGTTTGTTCTTAGAGATAATGGATTTATTTTTTAAAATCTCATTAAATAATAGTGTTCGTATTATTTAATTTTTATAATAGTATTTGTATAATTAATTACTGCTCTATTAGACATTTTATATATGCTATAACGGGAAATATTGTTATTACTTCCTAACATCCATTCTTCCTGCATTCATATTACTTTCTACATTCATAAATATAACATGACTTGGAGTCTAAATTTCTTTAGAAATGATGTATATTTTCCAAATATATCAGGCAGAAAGAAAACATTTTTTTTTTTTTATTTTACTGTCATATTAAAATATATACATTCAAAATTTAAAAAATTATGTACTTCAATTAATCTGCTTTTCTATTTTCAGAGGCTAAAAATCGGGAGCTGGCAGCGTCCGAGTATCAGGTAAGAAAATTTAAATTAAATTTTTTTAAAATTCATCATGATGTTATATAAATTCAGCTAATAATAGTACTTGATTTGTATTCTAAATTGCTGCTTATTTTAAAAATTTTATACAATGGCTCAAATATTTTCTACTTTTCTAAAATATTTTATAATTATTCCATTTTCATGGTCAGTTTTTATAGCAGGTGTGTGAAACAACTACTGTGATTTCATTTTTTGAAGTGAAAGTATTACGAAAAAAGAAAAAAAAATTCAATTTTAATTGAAAAAGGTTGAAACTTAATGAATCATTTCAGGTTTAATTTGTTTTACTCATGAAAAAAAAATCATTTCATTACTCTTAAAAGAAAAGCTTTTAAACCCTAAGTTCTATTTGACAATTTAATCAAATTTAGGACATCATTAATGCCTACTTTATGTATATGCTTCAAAAAAGTTATTTAAATTTGATTTCTCTCTCATTATATATATATATATATTAATACTACCATCTTGTCAGAATTTTAATTAAAATGCGCTCCTACATAAAGAAATGGAAAGAAAATGAATTAATGACATGATCTTTCTGTCTCGGAAGAAAATTTCTGTTCTCTGATAGTCTTTTATAACTGTAATGAAAGAACTAATGGAACAATTTCTTTAATTAAAATGTTCTTTTTTTATTTACTAGTTTAAAATTGAATTAAACTGAATGGATATTTTGAACAGTTGTATTAAAATGTTGTTCAAGGTCAATTTCTGAAATGCATTCGAATTTTGAAATTAAAAATAACCTTGCTCAAATTTTATTTTAATACTTTTTTTTAATGTCATCAAATTTGTTTTAAGTATGTAAATCATGTTAATGAAAAGTTGAAGTGTCTCGAGTTTTTTTTTTTTTTTTTTTTGATGGGGGAGGGGAATATTTTTTCCTGCTCTCTCTCTCTCTCTCTCTCATTACATACACCTTATATATTTAAAAAAAAACAAAACTTGGATTTACATTAACTTATAATTCTGAATTCAAATAATTCGCCTTATTCTGTTAGTCGGTTTCTATTCAAAACAGTGTTGTGTAAACATTTCAAAGGCAAAATTTTTCTCCTCGATCTTTCTTACGCATTGATTTCTAAAATGATTTCATTTAATAATGTAATCTATTTATTAATAACACTAAAATTTTATTTTTGAACGTTAAGACTTTCTTAATGTTTGATATTTCTGGTGGGGAAAAGAAATCGAGTGTGAAAAAACAAAACCTAGGTGACACCATCTAACTCCTTTTTACTATTCATTTCTGTTGTCATCATTTATAATCTAACTCCTTACTAATCACTTAAATATAGCAATAAAAAATGAGGAGACAAATGACACTATTATCAGTTTGTTGATATTTCTTAAGTTCTTAAATGTTTTCTCTCTCTCTACCAATCCTCACCGCGTTTGTAATCTAGTCTAATGTTAAAGATCAATGTTACCATCGCACTCAGATCAGAGGGATTTAACTTGTGACGACAAGGGATTTGAGCCATGTCTTTAGCTCTTTCTGATTCCAAGAGATCATGGATCTATGTTCGATAAAAAAAAAATACATGCAGGTTCATACACGTCAACCATGATTACTTATTATTAATCATAATCTTCTAACAATCTTCTTTCTCCCGACTCATATATTCAATTTGGCTTTCATTATATATATATGTGTGTGCGTGTGCACAGTGGCTTCCAATATTGAGTATACATCTCTCTTTACTTTGAAAATACAAACGTTTAAAAGTTTTATATACAGGTTTTTTTTTTAAATAAGAAAGATTAATAATTCCTTAATTTGCATTCTCTAACTAAATGACACAAATCAATGTCACAAAATTAAATATACACTTTGTAGAGAAGGATCACATCCTGATAAATTAGCTACTACTCCTTTACTAAAGTTTTGTGTTTAATACTGTCATTCGATTTAGATCCTAATGTATAAGTTTCTTGTAGAAATATTGATTTTTAAAGCTTCAAAATGGGTTCCAGAACAGAACTAACTGCTGTTCAAGTTAGAGAGCTGGTCGTTAAAATGGCTGGATGAAGGTAAATCTCTTAAGAAAATTGCAAAAGTAGTTCAACGAAGTCACGGATGTGTTCAAAAAATCATCAAAAAGTATAAAGAGATGGGACACGTTAAAAATATTCCTTCTGGAATCAAGTTAATTCAGTGATGAGAGCAAAATCGAATGTTTTTGGAAGTGATGGGCAATGTTATGTTTGGCGTGAGCCTAACAGTGAGTTGCTTCCTAAAAGCATTATTCTTACTGTCAAGTATGGAAGTGGTTCTGTACTCGTATGGGGCGGTATGTCAGCTAATGGTGTGGGAAGTTTAGTGTTTATCGATGGGATCATGAGCAAAATTTAATTCTTGAAAATTCTGAAAAATAATTTAAATCAAAGTGTTGAAAAGTTGGGCTTAGGATCGAGTTTTATTTTTCAACTCCATTATAATCCTAAGCATATAGCTAAAATTGTTCAATTGTGACTTTTGCACAACTGTAGAACGCAGTTGCACACTACACCACAATTACTGGATCTGAACGTTATAGAAATTTTTTGGTTTCAGTTGGAAAATTCTGTCTGAAAGCACCACATCGCGAGTAAAGACTATTAAAAAAAACTATTTTTAAGAGAAGAATGGCTAAAATCACAAGTGAAACAACCCAGAATCTCGCTAAATCGGTGCCGCGCCTTCTGGAAGCCGTCATTTATTCGAAATGGTATGCAACCAGATATAAAAAGTTTGCTTTTTTGTGTTTTCAGTTAAAAGCTATGCCAGTGTATACTCAATTTTTGACTTGATATGTTGTAGTTTCTGCTTTAATAATTATGTAATTAATTTATTACACGGTTTTCATACTTCTTTCCTGGTCCAGTACATTTCTTAAAAGATGTATTTTATCACTTAGATGTATTTTATATTAATATTCAGTATTACTTTCTTATACTTTTAATGTCGAAAAATGAAGGTGTATACTGAATTTTGGGAGCCACTGTATATATGTGCGCATGCGTGCGTGTTATCTAATTAGCGTGAATCACATTTCTTTGTTTTATTTTATGCAATCCACTTTATAAAAAGTCCCCAAATTAGTGAAGAGAAAAATCACTTATAGCTTAACGTTACAACCTTCGTTAGAATTTTTATTAAAGGTTTGTGAAAAAATACTCTAAGATAGATTCAAGAGATGTTAATTTAAATTATAATTTTTTAAAAATAGTACCATGAATCATAATACCTATCACAAAACAGAATAGAAAATAACGAATGCATCAAGATTCTTTTCTAAATTTTTAGAGGGAGAATAAATAGTTTTCTTCCATTAAGTTAGTTCTTAGGAGCACGAATATCCATTACGCAATAAAAACGCATCAAAATGTACGATTGTGTCGAAAATTTTCGAAACGTCTCCCCATCATTTATTCTTCGTGTGTCGTACATAACCAAAAGCGACAACCACCTGTCATGATACCCCACGTGTCCCACATAAGATTTAATCGCACCATCTGTGATCCTATGTTTTGAATAAAACAAAAGAAAGCGCTCGGAAAAGGGACAGGTGGACCGGTTTTCCGCACTGATGCCCCTCAACATCATCTCTCCATGTAATTTCCCTTTTAAATTGACCTTGAGTTGTTACCAAAGGGTAACGCTACGGTCCGTTTCATTAACCGCAAATCACTGAATAGTGGGTGCTGAACCATATTTTCTCTGAAACTGTACCTAGAATTTAAAAAAGTAATGCGGTGTAAGAACTCTTGGTCTGTAGATTTATATTGATAAATGAGGATTAAGTAATCTTCATGCAGTTTGAGAAATTATACTGATAGTTTGAGTCTTGTTTATGAAGCTGAAATATTTTTTTTTCCCCGGAATCATTGTAGCTTTCCTTTCGATAACTGATGGCTGTTGAATATATTTTTCTATTGATGAAATTGTTTATAACTTCATCATATGCAAAATAATCAATACTGGAAAGATTTTTTTAGAGTTTTATTGATTTCAATAAGTTTTAAAGATTTCAGAATATATCCAGCTCTGTTATCAAATTAATTATGACAATATTCAGGAAAATATCTGTAGCCAAATTTATAATTAATGCGTTGATGATCTGTGAATATGTTTTCACTTATATCAATCCTAAGTTTTCTAATACAACCTAATAGCTGTGTATTTTTCAGTAGTTGCGTACAGTTCGAATATGTTGGCTCTTGCTTTACATATCAAGGTATGTTATTCCAGAATCTGGGCAGTACATTATATGTTAAGAGAGGCTTGCATGCAGCTTTAAATTTTTCAACTTACGGAAAGTCAAACAAAAATAAACAAATTGAATCAGGATGCATACTAATGTAATCATTTATATTCGTATATCGGAATATTTAATCCTAAATTGTAATATCGATACAGCATTTATTTTGTCTATAAATTTAACCTGATTTTATTTTATTATTTATTTACTTGGTTTTGACTAAACATGTGATTAAAATACATTATTTATTACAAAAATAATTTTCATGTATCTATTATGTTAGTTTACATTCTTTTTTAAAATTCTGATGTTAACCAAAAACTGTTAATTATATTTTCAATAATTGGGTTTTGGGATTAATTTTGAATGGTCATTTGGAAAATTTGCGTCACCCTAAAAACTCTCCAACAGCACTGCAATCTGAAAACAACATGCTGCGTTTATGTGCGCGAATATCATTTTTTCGCTTCATTGCCGCGCTTACATATGTATTTTTAAGTATCTCTAAATCTGTAATACACTAATGTATGCTATTACCTGGCAGTTATTTTTGATACCTGGGGTTTGCTTGTCTATATTCTGTTTGTTAGAATGATTTGTGAATTTCCATCATCAAATAAGTACAACGATATCAAAAATAATATCGTTACTGATAAAGTTAATATTAGTTATTTTATAAAAGATTTAAATGTTGTATATTTTTCTCATATTTATTTTAAAGAAAATTCCTCATAATTTATATAATTATTTTGAAATGACTTTACTCTAGAAAATGAAGATTAGTTAAGGAAATATATCAGTTTTCCTCATTTTTCTTTTGATAATTTTTCAAGCAGGTTCTTTCTCAAGTGTATCCTCTCAAAAACTGCAAAGAGAAAACTGTATGCATTATTGGCATAATCGCTATGATGATTTGATTTCAGTATCATTTTTGTAATAGTGCCAGCCAATTTCAAGTTCTATAAGGAAACGTTGTATCTTGAATTTTGTATCAAGCAACTCGATATAAAAATTCTTTACATGAAACGTTAAAAAATACCAATAATTTTTTCCCCATATACAGGGCATTAACCTAACACAAATACTAATTTTTAAATGATACTGCTCAAAATATTAGATGTATAGAAATTTAAATTAAGGCGGAAATAATTTATTCAAATATATTCTATTTAATGAGGTATTTATTTTAAAATGTATTTTTTTTTTTTCAAATCATTATAATTATGTTTTATTTGCTCTTCACGTTTCTTCCAATCTCTCTATCAGATGTAAATTTCTGACTTGTTAAAAATCGCAATTTCTGTGTTTTGTGTAAGTTGCTATTGTTCTTCCGAACATCAGTATCGAATTTTATTTATTTTTTAGTTCTCGGATTCTAGAAACTTGCACTGGAATAAGCCATTAACTTACTGATATCAACAAAATTACAAATTGATTTCTTTAAATGAATGCAGTTAATAATGGATGAGCAGATAACATTTATCTAAGGAAAATTTTGCATTACATTTTGATACATTTGAAAAGCCGTTTTTCTCTTTAATTTATATTCAAAATATATCATTAAGGGATTCTTTATACTACAATTT
This sequence comes from Nephila pilipes, assembly GCA_019974015.1. Lineage (NCBI taxonomy): Eukaryota > Metazoa > Arthropoda > Arachnida > Araneae > Nephilidae > Nephila > Nephila pilipes. The sequence continues at coordinate 355,159 of BMAW01006747.1, forward strand.
AATTAGATTTTTATAAAATTTCAATTCATGAATGGCAACCCAATCCACACATATCAATAGAACTGTAAGCATTTCTCAACAATTATTTTAATAGTTATCTACAATAGATTATGACATTTCGTCTGTATCTGAGACTTTGTTCTGTATTTTAAATTTCGAATTAAATTTTTGTCGCATGCAGAACTCATAAATATTTCAGTCTCTTTTGACATTGTTATCGTTACGTCTCTTCAATTGCATTGTATTTTATCATTTGATTAATTCAGTTCAGTTTATCATTCCGTTAGCTCTTTAATTTCATTATTTTTCAACCCATTTCTTAAATTTTAAACGGAATCCTGCATTCAGTTTAACGTTGAATTATTTGAATTCAATATTTAGTCATGCTGGGCATATAACAATCACAGTAAATCAGTAATTGAACTTTTTCTCGCAACCTTTTCAAAAGATTTCTACAAGTAAAAATAACAGCATATGCTTGTTCTTTTTATAGAAGCTTTCTGAGTTGTAAAATATGTATTTAGGAATTTCGACGTTATTGAAATGCATTGAGGAGTCGAAAATAATAAGATCTTTATCATCTTTGCTCAAAAGCTGTGTTGGAGGCGACCGAACGAGACGATGATGTTGCACGCATAGGAATAATTCCGAACAAAACGGAAACGCCCATTATATCCTCCCTCACACTACTTGCTGTGACTATTTGGATCTGTGTTGCTTCTGCATGCTGACAGCGTAACGACCTTCGCATAGTTTTTCCCGCTTTCATGTCCTAATCCAGACAATGGTCTCTGCCGAAACCGCTTTTCTGTTAATTCATTCATCCATTATTATTTCTGGCAAGTCTTCTTTTTTTTTTTTGGCCAGTGAGGACTACATCTCCAGAAAATCCGGAAACAGTCCGGTTAATGATGAGTTGGAAAAAAGCAATGCGAGATCCATTGTCGCGTGTACTGCCTGTCAATGGGTCAGTTTTACCCGTAAGTTTGCCGGTGGTGTCTGGTACATCTTCAACACGTGATGTCTGCGCGTGTGTGGGACTGTGGCGAGGTTTTGTCACGCGTGTCGGTTTTTTGAGACGCGATGACAGAATCGATGCATTCCTCTGAAATAGGTCAGCATTTTCTACCGAATGTTCATCGCGTGGTGTTTTGGTGTCATAACACTGTTGTGGCTTGAAAACAGTGAAGAAATGTGCTGGTCATTTGCTTAAGTCTGTGATATTTTAACAATGTTACAAGTTGTAGTCAAGACTTTCTTAAGGTCGGATTGCGTTATTTTTCAAAGAAATGGTAAACAGGGACTACGTTCATTATATTTTCATGTTGAGTCTTGTCTAATTTTTTTCTTATTCTGCTCTTGGAATGTTATTGTCTTCTTTTAATGTGCTAATTTTTAATGGACAATATCTTATGAGTCTACACATTGTAAATATAAGATCATTACTGAGTGATCTTGGCGACTTTTTCGTTTTACTCTTATGGTTTCCGCTCCTAAATATAAAGATATTTTCTCTTCAGTATTGATCCTGAACCATCACATGTAACTTTTTTTCATGTCTTAAGTTTAGTCTGTAGGAATTTTGGGTAATGTTTACTTTTGATTTTTATAAAATTCGTCCCCTAAAGATTATTTACGTATGAAGAAAATCCAAACAAAAGCAATATAAAATAAAAGATGTAAATTAGAAAGTTCTATACAAAATTTTGCAAAGAACAGATTTAGCCACCCAAGGTGCGCTTTATTATTATTATTAAATTACTCAATTAAATATAAGAATTAAAGTAAACGATGAAATATAGAGAAATGGAGAATAGTAAACTTTTCCGATATTAAAATTGAAGGAAACAGTAAATTATTAAGTTGACTATATTTAAGCTAAATGTAATTAAATTTGAAACAAACGATAAAAAATTGAAAAGTGTCCTGGTACTCCAAAATTGATTCACCTAAAATAACAGCCCCTAATAAATGTTTACTACATGTGTGATATTTTGAGTGAAGTAGAGTAAAAAAAGATCAATGTATTTTGAAATCATAATTGTTAATTTCTGTTACTGTAATCGTATTATTGGAAATATCATTTTTCGGCTGACAGCAAAGCTCTCGTGTTTACTTCTTAGTGCGATGTTGGCTATTCGAGATTTTCTCTTCACTAACCTTGGGAACTTTTATCGATTTGAATTGCATAAAATTACAATTTTTTCCCAACCAAAATGAAACTTAATTAGGTAAACTAGATGAAAAGGGAAGCGAAGTGAAGTGATTTGATATAATGATATATATTAATGGAAAATGAAGAGGAGATAGAGGATAACGACTTGCTCTCAGAGAATTGTTATTTGGATCTAAATTCTTCTGTTAGTTTTGTGGATTGTAGAGGGTTCCACTAAAAGTTTTAAGCTATGTTGAAGAGAGTTGCGGAATTAAGTACGCGATTGGACTGGTAAGATAGATTTCTTATTTAAATCATAAATTAAGATTGTGAGTTGGTTGGGATTCTAAAGAGAGAGAGATATATTCTACAGTGCAAAAATAAATAAATAAATAAAGATTTTGTTTTTGCGTGTCTTCACTAAGAGTTTAGTAGTTGTGACTATATATAAGATTGAGATATGGCACAAGAGCTGGGTAATGTGTGTGTGTGAAGGGCAGACGTCACAACGTTAATGGACAATCAATGAATATGACTTAGCAATCAAGTAGATAAAAATGTTCAGGTATGACTTAGAACTAAAAAGGCGTCTGTGATTGTTGTACACTTCATTATAAACCGTGTTTTATGATTTTAAATGGAATGACCTTTCAACATTATCGCATGGAAACGATAAATTTAAAAAAGTTTTCCTAGCCTATTTTATTTTAAATTTTTCTAAACATAATTTCTCATATTGTACATCCATTATCATTTTTTAATTAAAGGATTGTGTTCACTTTTTTTTCTTATTACTTGAACGATATTTACTGTTCATACATTTTGTACAATTTACATTTCTTTATCAATGGTTCTCGTTGCATTAGAAAATGTATGTAGATATTAATCTTGCAGAACAATATAAATCAGATCACTCGTTGATAAAACACCAGTTTATCGTCATTTCTTAAATAAGTAGAATCCAAGGGTTAAATAATGAATTGTTGTAACACCACCTGCACTCCAAACCGATTGAGATGGTAGAAGATCGGTAAAATGCTTTCAAAAAATTGGGATAAATAAACCAATTCTAAATCTTTCCCGAATGAACTCATTTCTCTTTTTGGGCTTGTTTTCTTTCTTCAATTCGGCCTTTAAGAAGAAAAAAAAACGAAAGAAATTACGACATCAGTCAACGTTGTTGTTGCGTTTTATGGAAGCAGAGAAACAAAAGGTCAAGGCACCAGCGACCACGATAGCTCTAACTGCACCACATGATCTCTTTCGGATCTAATATAGTTCTACATATAGACGAGAAAGGCAAGGGGTTTTAGCATGGAGAACACTAACCTTAACCCACGAGAGTTCACAGCGAGGTGGGAACACAATAGCGTTTTGACATTTCTCTCTCAATTGTAGAGTGAGGAAACTGGTTGCCTTATGACATACACCGAGTGGTGATGAATGGCACCTTTTCTGAATAGCCCGTGTGAAAATGATTGTTTTGTTCGGAGAAAAATAGTTCTGAATGATGTACTCGGGCTCTTCAGAAGGCAAATATTCACATCATTTTTTCGTATCTTACACAATTGTTGGTAAATACAAAGAAGATAATATTAAATAATGACTCCCACACAAACACACACAATGTAATCGTGTGATAATGAAAATTACCTTTTTCTCCTTGTCTTCTAAACCTCTGCTGAAGTTGTTGGCATTTATGGGTCTTAGCTTAATTGATACAGTGAAGAGCAGCGCAGTGCTGGAGATTTCCGAAAGATGTGAACAAAAATTTCCTTTTTGCTCCACCTCATCATGTGGTATTCAATGTAATTGGATCTATTAATAGCAGTTTGTGATCTTTCTTTCGTAAAATTTTTGAGTTATTTTTTATACTCTCTTATTCAAATATGTCAAGTAATTTCTTGTCGTTGGCGCTATTTAACCACCAAAACTTCGTTATGTGAAAGTTATCTAGTTTTTATGCATTTTTTTTTAAGAATTATTTGCCGTTAAACTAATCTTGTAGGAAAATGTACAATTCTATAAACAACTAAATATTCATTGGCTGTGCAGTAAGCCATAAAGCTGCCAAATTTCTTAATCATGCCTTTAAATTCCGCTGAATATATTTATTACGATGTTATTATCTTAATCGTAACGATGCGAAAGAGAATCTTTGTCCTTAATATAGAGACCTATTTTGATGTGGTTTCATTAGTAGCATTACCGCTTAATATCTTGATGGGCTTTTGAAAATGTTTCTGCCATTTTAATAATATTTTTTATCACCTCGGTTCTTAAATTCTTAAATTGCAGGGTTCAAGAATCTAAATTGCAGACCATGTAATATTTAATTAGATGTAATCCTCGTTTCCATTTAGTTAGAGAAATATAATTTTTTGTATCAAAATCAATGATTTGTGATCTAATACATATGCAATGGGCAATTTTTCCCTTAATAAAACTTTAAAGTTAAAGTGTAATGAATATACAGAAAATTAAACAAATGATTTGAATTATTGTGGATTGAAATATCGTTGTGATATTAACAAATAAAAACTGTATAAAGTGTTAAGGATAATATAAACATAGAGACAAAATGCTGGATATGTAAATTATCTGCATAATTGTTTTATTTGATTCGAGGGTTACTAAATAAAGTTTTGCGAAGTCTTAATCGAAGAAAAATTATTATTTATCTGCCATCCTTATAAGAGAATCTTTTTAGGTTAATTTTTATACCATGAAAAATACAGTGGTTTCAATTGAAACTTCTGAAAGGGATTCTTTACCTACTACATCGATTTTACACCCATTTCATGCAGTCATTGAATACTTTCAACCTGATGCATCTAGGTCGTGCCAATGTAGACAATTGCGACATAATAAGGAGCATTGTGACCTTCTCAAACCTCTGCAATATTTAGGTCTCGTTGATTGCATGTAGAAATATTCTTCCATTAATCTTGTTACCTACCTACTCTAAAATTTCAGGGCCAGCATAATTATGCTGATCACAGTTATTTCCAATGTTGTATAACGTTTCATGCTTTCTCTTGAGACACACGAGTGAGTCATTGAAACTATTCTGAACCTCTTTCTGTGATTCATCTTTTGACTAATTCAACTATGTGTATCCTTTTAACTGGCATTACAATGTTATTTTACACGTTTCAGATATTCTGTAGCGTTTCATTCGAACTTTATTTATTCATCCATCGATTCGGAGTTCAGTTTATGTAACACTCCACCTTACTTTGCTTTTGAATATGAAGCTATCCTCTCAGGAACTTGCCTGTGGCCGCGGTAGTCTAGTGGTCATTGTTTTGGATTCGTGGCTGGTTTTTTCGTTCGGTCGCGGATTCGAGACTTGGCCGCTAAAGATCCGCCGTGTAGCCAGGGCTGATGCACGTTAAATCTGTTGGGGCCCAAAATTTGTTGGCGTGTTGGGGAAGTTTGGAGAGTGGGTGCCAGCTCAGGTGTCGTCCTCGTCACTTGACCGAGGTTCAAAATTACGAGGTCCGTCGCCAATAGCTCTCGTGTTGCTTCTAGTGCGACGTTAATAAAAACTAAAAACTCAAATCAGGAACTTGCCTTCTTTAGATAAGTACGGAAATCATGAGTTCGATGTCTTTTTTTTCTTGTGTAGTTTACTGTATTTGGTAAATACGGGTGACTCTTCCCGGGATATTCTTGCTATCCTTTTCTAAATACAACACACTTTCTTTCTTGTCTGCCAATTTTCGTTTCTTTTCTTTTCCTATCCAATGATGTGGATACTGTTTAAAGAAATGTTTAGGGTAACTTAGCCAGATTTTGCTCTTGCGCTATATACCCAATCTGTTACTGAAGCTGTATTGTATTACGTCTTTCTATTTATCGCTGTGTTAATCATTCAATACAGAGTGATTTAACTAGTTTTCAATACCTTAAAAAATTCTGCCGTATATCTTTTAATAATAAAGTTGTAAATGTAATAATGAGAGTTGCCTCACATTAAATAAAACTGAATCTCAAATCCTCACGTGATGCAATGAGGAAGTTAATAGATTATGGGGTGCCAAATTAGATGCCTTCTTCGCCACTTGATAATGATTCAGAATTGCAAGGTTCATGGCAATTGTGTTGTTCTTTTGCAGCGTTGGTAATACCAAACAAACCCTTATCGAATGAAAAAAATATTTTATGAATCATGATCAATCAGATCATGAAGAAAAGAAAATATATTGGACCTTATCTTGTTATTTTACTTTCTATGCTTATACGAGGCTTGATCGAAAAGTAATGCCACCATGGCAGTAATTTTTTTTATATTTGTAACCCGATTTTCACAATTCTTGTTGCACCTGGAACCTACATGTATCATCTATGTAATGCATTATTTACTTTTGACTTAATCCTCATCACTTTCCCTACACTCGCACCAACACGTGACTAGTCAAGCAAACACACCAGAGAAGAATTTCGGTGATTGTTATCAACACAAGGTTTTAATAGCAGCTTTTGCTTCATTGTCAGAATGGAAGTAAAGTCCCTTAAGGTGTTGTTCTATCTTTGGAAAGAGAGTGAAGTCGCAAGGTGGGTGCAATGAAGCCTCGAGCGCGCGTTGCTTCAACATCATCTCCATGTGAGTCTCCATCTTCTCTCATCATCTAGGAACATAGCAAACATGCGCTTAAAGGACACGTGTAGCTTTCAGATACAGCAAGATTCTTAAAAATTGTGTCACAAATTTTAAAAAAGTTATGGCCGTGGAGGCATTACTTTTCTATCAAGACTCGTTCTTGGAGTTTTCCTTTAAAAAACAGGTAAATGTCATAGTTTTAGCGAGCGTTTCTTTACTCTAATTCTATACTACCTATCCTATAGAATGATATGTGGCATATCTCTTTTAGTTTGGACAGTCTAATACCTCTTAAAGCTGAAATTTTTCAAAACTTCGATGTTTCAAACTCCAAGGCTCAATGTAACAAAGTTTCTTAAAGGAACAAACTGTCATTTTCTTTTAGTTGATCTAACATAAAAAGATCGCTATCTCTTAAGTACACTTCCAAGCGTTCCATTTTTTTAAGGGGTTGATTGACACATTAAGCACCATCCTTGTTGATATTTCTCACATTGGTGTCCATCCCTTTAATCCTGACTGAAAAGCTCATGGCGATATTTCTTTGAATTTATGTTCTAAGAATTTCGTAATATAATATTAGTCTTTGAGACAATGCACGAATTCCTTAAAAAGAAGGTTCTCTAAGCTTATTTTGTAAGAATTTATATTATTTCTTAAATACATTTTTAAAATATTCTATTGGATTTTGTGTGTATGTGTTTCATTTAAAAATTAATCACGAGATTACTCATGAATGTTTTGCAGTATCAATGGGGATGGCCTCCTTTTGTATCGAAACACGATTTAATTGGAAAAAAAATAATGTGCATGATTTTCCGTGGTTCATTTTTATTGATTTAAAAATGGCTACTCTCTAATATTTTAAGAATGAATGACAGTGATTTTCAAGAGAGGGAAACAATATACATCGAACAATTAGCACCTTATTACCTTATAATTCAAGGTATAAGAGAGTGCATATTTCAAAGGCTGCTATCTCTAAAAGAAACCATTTTATGTAACTGAAACGAAACGATAGAAAACTATTTTAAAAATGTTTCCACTGATAAAATATGAAAATCTTTACAACTATTGTGTAATAGATAGCTAATACATTTATGAATGCATAGACACGGAATACCCTATCTATTCAGATTCAAAAGGCAGGTTGAATAGGCCACCTTGCAGAATTTGCTTCGAATAATAATTTTTTGTCTAAAGGACGAAGTGATTAATTTAATTAAATATCATTATAGCTATAAAAGATTGAACTGAATTGAAACCAGTCTTAAACTTTAAATTCAAATATTGTTTTAGCCACTTTAAATTTGTTCTACCGAATATCTTGTAGAGATAACCTTAAATGATAATCGAACTGTAACGGCTTGCAGACTTTTATGAGAGGCCCGGAGAAGGAAATTGCCCTGCAAGCTATTAAATACCCTTTTCTAGTTCCCTCTAAGCTATCGAATGGCTCTAGTCATCTTATACATCCTCAGTGTAACCCTACGGAAGTGTTTCGAGCTCATCAACCGGAATGCAAGCAGGGATTATGCAATTTTTAGCTGATACTGCAGGTTACCGGGTTATATGGCAGTTATACTCAGTTCGAAAAATAGAGGGAAGGGGGATGTCCGGAGAGGAGATACGTTTGAATTACTCGGACAGATTATGGTAAAATGTTTCCCTTACTGCCCCAAATGTTACTTGGATTTAACAATATTGCTCGAATATAACATCCCCATCTTTTTCTATTGTAATCTGATTACGGTACGTGATTCCTCTACAGTTGCATTGAAACGGGAATTGAATTTGCTTTTATCTATCCTCCAAATCCTTATTAAATTTCGGGAAGCGATTGTTACGATTTTACGCATACCGAATGCGTCATTTCTGATACCTTGTGGAATGATGCTGTTTTATTTTTCTGTGGAAAAATACAGAGTTTGTTATTTTATTTATTATTGTTGTTGTTTTGCAAAAGAAAGAAAGAAAATTTCCGAAATGTGTTGAAAAACAACCGCTATTTATTGTAAATATTGTTAAGAAATAATTTCAGTTCTGTATAAAGTAAGTTGTGTTTATAATTTTTAACATTTTTTTTTCTTCGTGTTGCGCTATGGTTTATTTTCCGTAAACGCCGGTTTTGCAAATTATAGTCACTAATAAAATATGAAAAACTGTAAAAAGTTATTGACATTTGCTAAACGTATTAAAACGTGTTTCTATTTCAATCCATTGTTTTTGCTGGTCGCTATGGTTAAAGTCGTGAGCTTGATTATACCCAATAGTGGGATGCTGAAAAATGAGAGCTGACGCGTATTAAATGTAACTTTTTTTATCCTCACATTGCTTGGGTTGGAAATTATATTATTTATATATAGTTCTTTTGTCAACCTCGTCACTTTAACAGATATTACAAGGGCTCAAAATTATGGGGTCCATCGCCTACATTCTCGGCCATCTCTAAGACGACTTAAATTCAAAACCAACCATTGTTTCTGTAATGGATTAATCTATTGTCATTTTTCTTGTGTGAAGTCATAGGAGCAGATCCGTCCCAGAGTGTCAAATTGATAAATAAAATTTATTTTAGTTTTTATTGCTTTATTGCTCAGTTTTCTCTTTCTCACACATATTTAATTCTAGAAAGAACGAAAAATTCCAAAAGTTTTCTTTGTAGTTCATTTCTTGAATATTTCACCCACTCTAATACGATGCGTTCGCTATCGCGACGATTCTTTATTAATTACCCATCACTTAACGTTTGAAAACCTGTCAATAAAACGTCAGGGATTTTACTCAATTTTCATTCATTTGATCTCAATTGACTGTATGTCTCAATTTGCAATGTTTACGACAAGTCCTTAAGGTAAAATTAATATTCAGCTATTACATGCTATTTACATGGTAAATTTATAATGAGCAACGGGAGGCCTTTGGCTCATTCAGGTTTGGTTTTTCTTCCTCAGGCCTACGTATTCATTTTTGTGTATTTCGTAGGTGGCTTTCGAAGGTCTCCGTCTGTCGACTAAAAGGGTGGGGACATTAACAGATTGGAGTCAGAGCCGACCCACACTTGTCACCCACGATCTCAGCCGTTCCGAATGCATCAAATATACGCTTTTGATACAATCCGTTTCGAAAACTGATTATACATATGGCTTTTACCCCCACTTCAGACTATGATAAATGTTATTGAAACGCTGAGTCTCATTATTTCACTCTTAAGTTGCTCAAGTCTTCTTGTTATTGCCTCTCATCTTTTTGCAATGAACATGGTAAAAGGACATCAGCTTGACCATCTGCTCTAGGACATATCGATTTTTTTCAGTAATGCCGTGATTCTTTAAGTGCTCTCTATCAGACTTGATTTAATCTTTGTGTGAGCTATTTTTAACTCGGCTTTTTTTTTAAAAAAAAAATATGTACTGTCTATTTTTGTAATTCGATGGATGACATCAACAATTTTTATAGTTTCTATAAAATTGTCCTTTGCGTATGATTTTTTTTTTTTTTTTTTTTTTGGGGTGTTGATGGAATCTTTCATTATGCATAGTTCCAATTGTTCAAAGTATTGTTTTGCTCAAATTGCTGTTTTCTTTTATTTAATTTGCCTATCAGAATTTTGTTATTTCGATAATTCTTATTTTAATACGCAATTATACTAATAATAACAAGGTTTGTTATTTATTTTAATCTTAGAATCATTAATTAATTTTGTTGATAGAAAACTCCAGTTTAATATTACTCCTTAACTTTCGATAATCTTCTATGGTTGGATAAAATTATTAACTAATATGCAACATTTTTGAAAATTTTAAACGTTTCCTTATTTTGATGTCTCTTACAGCTGATACGCAAATATTAATTTTTTTTTAATTATAAAATTTGTCTGTTTGGTTAAAGGCTTCTTAAATTCTTGATAGATATCACCGAAATTAAAAATGTGTGTCTAGCGTGTGTTTTAAATATTTCTGTTTGTTCTTTATATCCCTATAACTGAATTCATTCCAGATTTGAGAAAAACGGAGAATTAAAAAAAAAAAAAAAAAAACGATGAAGCGCGAATATTATTAAAAAGACTATGAATGTATGATTTTACTCAATAAAAAATGAAGCTAGAAAATAAGAAAAACTAAATTCTTGTAAGAACTGTTTTATACAATATCTAATAATATTGTTATCCTGCATAAATGGTATAAACATAAATAAGCAAAAGAAAAATAAATCGCTGTTTTTGCATTCATGTAATGAGCATAGAAGACCAACACGCAAAAGCTATCTAGATTATACACTGTCTACATTTATGGCGCAATTTTAATTCGATAAAAGTTATCGCGAATTAAAAGTATTTAAGAAACCTCTCTTTAACTTTACAATAATTCTCTGTTTTGCAAGTCAAAGCTGTTCTTGTCTTTTAAGTAATTACGTATGTTCGATCCTTTTTTTCTGCATACCTGTTGAATATTTCGTCTTCTTATAACATTTTGCCAAATAAACTTCTAAAACCTGATCAAATATTACACATAATTTGATGTGAGATTTTGCACGAATCAAGTCCTCTGCAAACTTTTGGTCGTGTCTGTTACATCACGATCAAGAACACAAAAAGGAACATTTTAAATGTCATAATCCTTACTTCCTATTAATACTAACTCTTCTAACTCATCCTTTGTGAAAGATACTGTAGGAATCATAAAATATTATAATTGTTTGCGAAACACCCGAGCTTCCCGGAATAGAATATATCTTTGCATTCTGTTTGCCCTTTTTCTTTTCTTTTGTTGTCCGTAAAACCTAAAATACAAACATTCTTGCGTGATAATGACGCGAAACTTTCATTCAGATTATTTATATTTGGTGAAGGATATGCTGAGAATTTTTAATGAATTTTTTACAATCCAAATTTCATTTACTTTGGTATATGCTTTTGAAAGCTACCTCAAATGTCTTCTCTGATTTTTGCTTCACAATAAGAAAATTAAAATATCAGATTAAATCTTTTGTATAATATAAATGCAATTTTTGAATATCTATTCTTAACTGAAATCATAGAACTTTGTAATTTCTTTTTTTTTCTGTTACAATTAAAGAAATTACTTTTAGAAACTTATAATTTTAAAAACAATTTGCAAGCGCAGTTTCACATAAATTAAATCAGTTATCCCGATAAAAAATATAATAATTTTAATTTCACACATTTTTGAATATTGTTCTTTGAAATTCCTTGTTGTCAAACAAATATGTTAAATCATTGTTAAGTTTATAAACCCCAGTTTATTCTACAACAGTGCCCTTAAGAACGAACATCTTGTCGTATGCCCGGGGTTATTGCTGATTCTCACGAACTTTCTTAATATCATACCCTATTCATGTGTTTCAACGGATATGTCCTGAGGTTTTCGCAGAAACACAACGTAAATAGCCAAGTCAGAAATTAAGTGCAAAAAAATTTCTTTGGTGGTCTATTTTTTTAATAGTAACTCTCAACATAATGACAGGTATTGTCTACTTATATAAGTTGAAAGAATCACATCGCCGAAGTTAATCTTATGAATGTCAAAATTTGAAGTGGTCACTAAGTATCATGCCATTTATCAAGTGGAATCCTAAAAGCCCCTTAGGCATATATTATTCCAATAACAACTGTCGAACTCGAACATGGCTTTTAAAAACTTAAAATGAAAAAAAAATATTTAAGATCTATAATATCAGAAGAAAAAAATGTCCAACTTATTGCTTTCCATGCATGAGATATAATTTAGAAGTCTTAATAAGAAGTAAAAAACATAATAGATAAGTTTGCTGAAAGTGAAGCAAGGAAAACGAAGTTATACATTAATTTTGCTTTGCATTTATATTAACATATTTTTATTTTTTATTTACTTATATCCTTCTCCATATGCGCTCTGGCCCTCGTAAGTCTCAACAGCTTACTTAGTATTCTACTCCTGTTAGTCCTCAAAACTGCATTAATAAAGATATTACTGAGTGACTGGGGCAAAATTCCATTCCGAATATCATTGTGTAAAATGGCCTGTTACTTTTGAAATCAAATTTCCTCACTTGACATTAGTGAGATATATATCACAACTCAGGTAAAATTATTTTCACCATTTGATTTTACTCGTAATTACAATCCCTTACTTAGATCTATTGTTGCTAGGCTATTAGATAGCTCTGGAACATGGATATAATTTTAGAAACGTGCTTGTATTAACTACATTACATTACTTTCACCATTCTGCTATATTGTGGGAATATGCGAGTTTTTACAGTTCAGTTTCAACATTTAATGATTTCATTTCTAGTTGGTGGCTACCCTGGGCATGATAATCTTCAGCGCTCTCGACTTCCTGGTACCGCGGGACGAAGAGCGCAAGCTAAGCCGTCCTCTTGAATCTCTCATTGAGAAAATGACTTCCACTTCCTTGCAAGACGGTGACGAAGACGAGACGGACACCTCGTCTCAAAACGCAGATGAGGGCATCGAGCAGGACTCGGGAGAAGACGACCACATCTTGCACTCCTTCGACGATGCCGACACCAAGCATCGAAGGGGATTGTCCTTCGTACAGGTTATGGAGGTAGGTAACAAAAATATCTGTACCTAAAAAGTGTAGGCAGTATTTTAAAATTCCCTTAATAAGTGGTGCGGAATTTTCTGCTACTCTACTCGGGGACCCAAAATTTCTTTGTATGCAACAAACTGATGGCTAGTAGGGCGCACAGGATCCGAGACTTGTTCATGGTGAAGATTGACATAAGGAATAATGGGAGCTGTTGCATGGTAAATTTAACAGTTTCAAAGTCGCCATCGTTTTGAATTTGGTATAATGCAGAAGTAAGGAAAGTAAATTAACTCAAATGTCATTTTCGCCTCTTGATTGCTTCTCAAAGTTAAGAACTCGGTCCCCGATTCTGTTGAACCAAATTTTCCCATATGCCATCGAAGTTGGAGAAAATTAAGTTATCTGAGGCATATAAAATGTGGCCAGTAGGAACTTTGATTTTTAACCTTAATTTCTCAGAGTAGGTGTATGATGGGCTTCGAAACGATGCTACATATGACATTGAATCAAGGCGATATTCTATTTAAAATATTTATTTATCATGTACAACACTTTCATACTAACATGTTTCCTAACATTAACATTTCATGCTCACTCATAGCCCGGAATCCAGAAGTGAAGTGGACTTATCAGTCTTGGATTGATGGGCGAAGGGGGAAACGCTACAGTAATTTCTTCTTGGGGAATAAAATTGCAGGAATTCTTTACCTTCTTGATTTCATCGATCACTTTATCAATCAGTTAAGAGATGACAATAGGTAATTTTATCAGAATAGTATTAAATGATGTAAGTAAAATCTCGAAAGAAATCTCTTATATTGAAATCTAATTGACATAATGTGAAAAAAAAGTCCATTATGCAGGATTAGCGCAAATGAATGACCGAATTTTTAAGATTTATGTTTTGCAAACTATTACACATATTACAATCAGTGATACTCGATAATAAAGAAAAATATACCAATTTTTTTTCCCACCATCGATCAATAGGTGACAGAATATCCATAGAAATATGTGAGTTAAATCCAAAAATGTCGATGATGACAAAGAGTTTTGGCCTATTAGAATCGTAAGGTTTTTTCCCGTTATTTCCGTGAATCTGGAAATCGCTAGATTCACATAAATAACTGGGGGGGGGGGGAAGCGATTTCTAGCGCTCATCTGGAAATCGCTACGGAGAGGAACCACCAAGTCACAAGAACATTCTGCGATTATACAGGCAATTTAAAGATACAGGTTGCTTGTGCAATAAGAAAAGCATTGTCCTTCTACGCTTCTCGAAAGAAACGGTGGAGAGGGTGAGGCAGAGTTTTGTTCGAAGTCCACTGAAGTCTACGACACCTGCCACCCGTCAACTTGGAATTCCCCAAACAGCGGTATTGAAAATTTTACGAAAAAATTTCAATCCATATCGTTTGCAATTGACGCAACATTTAACAGCCGACAACAAAATTCGTCAATTTGACTTTAGTGTTCATATACAAGAGAAATTGGAAAGGGATGATTTCGCAGATAAACTGATTTTCTCAGACACAGCGACCTATTGGCGACGGTCCTCGTTAATTTTAACGTTTTCTTTGACAACTCTTTCTTTTGCTAACCTATGATTATTCCTTTTATATTTTATTAAGCGACGATTCTGAACCTGAGAAATAAATCATTGTTTTAAAAATTATATCATGCAGTTTATAGAATTTTAGTAATCGTAAAAGTTCAATTTGTTGAGTCTCTGCATCCAGAGGGATTGCTATTCACGATCTAACTCCTTCACAGTAATTGAGTGGGAAGTATCAGTCGTACTATGTGTTAAATTTATTAGACATAGAAAGTTTTTATATGGAACGATACGGAAATTTGAAAGAGGAATACTAGTTCAAATATCACCTTCAACTGACGACGGTTCTCAGTTATGCACTCTGTCACCAAAGTATGTTTGAAGATATTTGAATTTCGTTAATTGGAGGAACATTTTAAATTCTGTTTCAAATAAGAAATTACTTTTAAGTAAATGTCTCAATAAATTAATTAGTTTTAGTACAAATCCCAATTTTTTTGAATTTATTTTTATAAGATTTAAATGTCTTTTTTTCAGCTATGCTCGGAGTGACGTTTTCCCGAAAATCCTTGTTAGTGACCTCGAATAAATTTAACCTTTCACACTGGAATTTTCTTAACATGTGTATAAATATTATTTTATTTAGAATGTTTGGTCTTCTTGAGCCTTAATATTTATTTTAATCCGAAACTGAATCTTGTACGGTTATCTTGCAGTTATGTGCGAATCACCTATCTTGTCCTGAACAAGCTGATTGTCATTACAAAGCTGTATGTCGCGCACTGGTAGCAGAAGTTGTGGAGCTCACGACGTTTTTAGAAAACATATCCAATCGGAAAAAGGTAAGATGAACAAACTGTAGCTCTTTAAAAGAAATAGTGAATAACATAATTGTTTCGCAATCATTGATATTGTTTTGAAACACATAAAATCTTTAAGACACCGAAAATGTAAAGTCTATTTCCAGTGCACCAATGGTATGAAATATTATTTTTTTTTCCAGCAAAACTTCCTGATTCGAAAATTAAGAGCCGAAAGGCTTCTGCCAAAATTATCAGCCTATATTTATTTATGAAACTAGTACTAGATTAAATGGAATTAAGCCACTGTGCCATGAAATTTATGAATTATAAGATTTATTTTTTTGCATTAAATTGAAGTATATTTATCGTGCCCCCCCCCAATGTGTTACAATGTTTTAATGCCTGAAATAACGAGCAATGGCTGTAGACTACGAAGTTCCTCTTTAGTTGTTAAAATTATATTTACATTATGAAGTATTTAAAATTAAAACGTATTTTTTTTCATAATTAATTTAAAAAGCCAGTAATAATTAAAGGGTCAAAGCGAAAATCGCCTGGGAATTCAGCATGTGAGAACTGCTGAAGTTTAGAAGAGAATTTTTACAAGAGAGATGAGAGGCCGAATTGTACGAGATTGGATACCCCGGAAACAAAAATCTGATATTGGAAAAGTTATGGTCTTTTATGTTTTTGAGGACAAAAGTGGCGCTTCAATAATTTTTTTAAACTCTACAGATAAGATGGTTTTTAATCTGTTCTGTTTTTTAAACCTTATCGCAAACATTAATTTAACTTAAAATTTCGCAGATTATTTCCGTATGAACTAAATCTATTATACAGCAACGCATAATTTGATTTGACTTTTTTTTTTTCATTGCATAAAAAGTGTAGCAAAAAAATTTGTTTATAAAATATCTATTGATACTCGGAATAAGATTTTTAAAACTTTCTTATTTTATCTACTAAAATGTTATTTTGAAGGGAAAATGCCTATGTTTTTGTTGTTGTTGTTGTATCATATATTTATTCAATCTGGAATGAAGTTTTAGTCATGTTGTAATTCAGATTTTTTAAATTTTTTTTTATTTTTAAGATTCTTGCATGTGCAGATGAAGATGAATTGGATAGAAGAACTTTAGAAAAACTTAGAATTCAAGATTGGGTAAGATTGTTTTTGTATTCTTTACTAAAAGATTTTTAATGGTATATCCTAAGTAAATGAGAACTGCTTTAATAGTATTTAATGCACTTCAAATCCTATTACTAGAATGAAGAATTTCAAACTTTTTTAAAATTATAAATTGATGTATAATGGTTAAATATCATGTTTTTTCTCCCATGTGTTGGGAATTTCTTTTATTTGCATTAATTAACTTTGTATTATTTGTTAAACATTTAATTTACTTTGTATTTTAAAAATATTTTGATTCATTTTCTCTTAATTTTTTTTTATCAAGTTTTCATTTTCTTATGCATCTGTGTAAATAAAAATGTTTATCAAATATTCTTTTTTTTTTGTCCTTAAAAATTGCTTTCCTTTTCTGTTGAATCTTATATAAAATCTGACGAATATTGTAGGCAAGGTTATGGATGCAAGTAATCCATCAACTTCGCCAAGGTGTAAAATTGAAAAAAGTAGAATCAGCACATTTGCATTCCATTGAATATGCTCTAACTCCATATGAAATGCTGCTAGATGATATACGCTCTCGGCGGTATAAACTGAGACAAGTAATGGTTAGTATGATACTTTTATGAAAATATATGTATAAATTCGCTCATATGAAAGTCTTTTTAAGTTAGAATTTTTTTTTAATTATAGCATTGTAATTTTATTTCCTTAAGATGTAAATGTGTAGTTCTGTCTAAAAAGTAATAAATGTTGTTCCTTTTAACACCATTTGATTTAAAACTATTCAATTTGAAAGAACAATTAATTTGAAATGTTTCAACCTATATATTTTTTTGTCATTTTAATTTTAAAACAAACTTCATGCAACATATTTTTTTATATATATTTTACTGAATTTTGTATTGCTTTGATTTGGTTTACATTTATGTTTTACTTGTTTTACAAAAAGATGGCGTGTGTTTTAGTTATATTTTTTTATTGCAGGTTAATGGAGATATCCCACCTAGAGTAAAAAAGGATGCCCATGCCCTTATTTTAGAGTTTATACGATCAAGACCTCCTTTAGTTCCAGTATGTTGTAGTATCATAAATCTATAAAGCTTTGTATTTTAACTAATAATTTAACATTTGAATAGAATGAATTGCTAAATAATGTATGCAAAAATTATGTATTCATTTGGTATTTATTTTCTTGCATCAGAAAATGTACTCTTTGTACTATTCCATTATTCAGAAATATGAAAATGAGGCATTAATAATCAAATGTTACCCACAAAGTATCATATTACAAAATTACTATATCTTTTTTTAAAAAAAAACTTTTTATGATGCTTAAAATATTCAATATAGAGTTCCACTATAAAGTTAATGCAGAAAATATTTATTTGTATGTTTAATCAATTATATTGTAAACACTAAAAATTGTCTAAATTTCCTGATAATAAACTTGATTAATTGCCATTTTGACTGCCATGTTTCTAATTTCTCCCACAATTTGATTGGGGAAGAAATTGGAAATAAGTCTCAAAACTGCAATATACTAAGTGAAAAATATATTAATTACAGTTTAAAATAAATTATTTTAAATTTTGATTAAGGTAACAATTTTTAAAATACACATACAACATAATATATTTGTATAACAAATATGTTTGCAAATACTAGGAAAGAAACTAGAAATATAGGGTAAAAATTTATTAAAAGCCATTGTACTTCAGATTT
The DNA here is from genome assembly GCA_019974015.1 of Nephila pilipes. Lineage (NCBI taxonomy): Eukaryota > Metazoa > Arthropoda > Arachnida > Araneae > Nephilidae > Nephila > Nephila pilipes. The sequence goes on from BMAW01006747.1 coordinate 373,689, forward strand.
AAAATAGTGATTTAATTTATAAATAATTCTATATTTTTAAATTTTAATTACAATTAAATGATATCAAATGCTATGTAATGTTTATAATTTTATGTATATTTTGATACCTTTTTTAATTTTGTTTTAAATAGTCAAAAACTTATTATATGAAAGCTACCATATTTAATTTTGATTTTTTTTTTTTCCTTTTAATTTTCATTTTTGAGTTTACCTTTTTAAATATTGTTCATTTTTTCAGGTTTCCAAGAGAAAACTACCTCCTACTCCTCCAAGACAACTAACTTTATATGAAAAGCTAATGGCTTCCATCAAGCAGCAACATAAACTAAAACCAACTGTTCCATCAAATGCAGATGGCACCTGCAATAAAAGGAAAAGTATGAGTTTTTGTTATTGACGTAATATTTTTTTTCTTTTGATGATTTGTTACATAGTGTACTTACTTAATTTATATTACATTGATAAATTTTTGTGTGGTCTTTAGTTGAAACCTCTAGAACAAAATTAGAAGAAACAGATGAAACCCCTCAGCCACAGAGACGATTGATCAAAGCAGATATAAATTTAGGTCTTTCCTCGAGTTTTGAGGTATTGTAAAAAAGCCCATTATATTCTTTAGTATTAATTCTTCCGATAATCCTGTCATCTTTTGCATGTGTGTGTTCAATAGGAACAATAATTCTTCTCATAAATTTAATCAAATTGTTTTTGTATAAATTTGTGAGAAGAGTTATACATCAAGACTTCTGAAGAATTTTGCTTTGAAATAGAATTTATAATATTTTTACTTTAAGGAAGAATATATTTATATTTAGCATATCTGATTACTCTAAATTAAGTTTTTACCTGAATTATTCCAAATTAATTTTTTTGTTTATTATAAGTAATCATCTCCTTTAAAACTGTTCAAAATTATTCTTTACCAGATAAAATCTTTTATTTCAATTTATTTTTAATGATAATTATATGTATTGTAGGATGTACACTTAATTTGAAAATAATAGATAATGAAATCTCCAGATAATATTAAATATACAAGTTTCAAAATATTAAACCGTGATGGTATTTTATTCCAATAAATAAAAAAAAGTATATGAAAAAGTTTATTGTATTGAATTGTGAAGTGTTTTAAAACTTATGTGATAAGACCTCTATTAATTTTTCTATTTAAAAATTATATCAATTTTAAAATGTCATTTAAAAGTGTACATTGTTAAAAAATTTTTATTTCTATTCCTCATTGCATTATGCAGTGTGTGTATGTGCTCTCATAATGTATAACTGTGAAATATTTAATAACAGATATTTTAACAAAATGCTGAAATTAAAATTAATTTTTTATTTGTATAAAATGGTATCAATCATTCCTTAAAATTTTTTACTTTCTATTCTGTAAAAAAGATTCCTTGTGCTGTATATGTTTTTATTTTAAATATATTTTTAATGTGGCACTTCATTTTAAATGACCTCAGTTTGAATGCATCTTTTAAATTATTTAAGTATGATAAATTTTAAGTTTTAACAAATTGAATATTTTTGTGCCCTATTGTTATGATAAAAACTCTAGTTTCTTCTTTGTTTATATTTTCAAGTATAATTATACATATAAGCTCCAACAATTCTAGTTTAACTCTCTCAAAACAGAAGTCAAATTACATATGTTATTGAACTTTACATTTTAATTTCTAAAGTATCAAAAATAATATATATATATATATTTAGGATCTTGATGACATACCTCAAACACCTCTGGAAGAACATCAGTCCCTTCCAATGCAAAATGGAAGTAGAAATTCCTATATGATTCGTAGCAATAGTCAAACAGGTATTAGAATTTTTTAATCAACGTAATTTAGTGACAGAAATAAGTTGTTTTTTCAAACAAGATTGCAATGGCATTAGATTATACTTGAGTATCCAATGAATTTTATTTTAGACATTTATTTTTTCCTTTTTCTAAAAATTAAATCCTGTATGAATGATTCTTCATAGAATAATGTATTTATATAGTTTTTGCTTAAAAAGACAGTGGTTTAATGTGTTTTCTTGAAATCACATAAAACAGATTAGTAACTTTAGTTTAGTATTTTGGTTATTAAAACTATCAATAACATTTGAACTTATGACTAATAATTTAGATTTTTTTTTTTTTTTTTTTTTTTTAAACAATGAGCATTAGAATTTTACAAAATAAAAATCGATTATGAATTACTTCTGCTTAAAACCTATTATCAATCAATTTTTACTTTAGAAAATAATTATGAACCCCTTGTCTTATGTATTTCTGACATTATATTGAATTTTTCCTGATTATTATTCAATTATTTATTAAAGATTATTATTATAATTGAATTCTCATTCAATGGGTTTTTCCCCCCAGATGCATTGTCTAGAGCCGAAAGGAGGCATAGTATTAGTGTATGTGAGTCACCCCCAAAATCTGGGGATCAAACACCCATAGAAGGTATTACATCACATTTTTCAGGTTTTTATGAACAATCTAGTCGAGCAGCAAGGTCAGACTATTGGAAATCAGTAAGTTTTACTTATTTTTTTCTGTAAATATTATACTTACTCCTTTTTTTCTTTAAATAATTATATATAAGGATTACGTGCACAATTACATTATAGTATATTCATAATTCAACACAATTTTTTGTGGAATTACCTAAGTATGCTTATATTAATTGTATCAGTAGTTCTGATAAATAGTGCATCTCATGCATTAAGTTTCTTTTATTCAAGATAGATTTCATTGCAATACTTAACCATAAATTTATAATAAATATTTATGTTGAAACATTACTTTATCCAACCAATTATTCCAAATCATAATTTTAAAAATGTGTTTTGTTACATATTAAAATTGACTATGAATCAAATATAGAATTATAGTGAATGTTATTATTTACTAGGTGATTAACAATTAAATGGATGTAAAAGCACTAGTTTAATCTTGTAGCAAATATTTCAAAAATTTTATGGTAAAAATTGGTGGATCTGAACTTTTTCAGTAATGATGTGTACTTGTATGAATATTCAGATATCCTTTGATGACTTTCTTCTGTTTCATTGTAGTCTCAATGGCAGTCTCTCGAATGCCTCTCTTTGACTCTCGAAGAAGTGGTTCACATTCGAAATGTCCTCACTAAAGCCGAACTGGAAAGTCTGCTTGTTGATCCAGTATTATATGAAGATATTCGTAAAGGAAAGGTAATAAAAGATTTTATTTTTTAAATTGCTCTAATTATGAGGACAAATTCATTTGACTCAACTGATTGATTTCCTTATAACTTTATCATTTTTGGCTCTCTTTTAATTATGAGTCAAATAGCACATATTAAGAATGTCATATTATAATCATTGAATTTTAATATATTATTTGAAATAATATTAATTTGTTTGAAATTTGCATAAATTCTACATTAAAGATGTATAGTTTTATCTCCAAAATTGAAATACAATAAATCAAAAGACCTTTTTTGTATTGTTTTTTACATTATATTATGGTAATCTGTATTTATGCTGTTCATTGTTTTAAAAAATTATATCAGTTATTGTATGAACCGCTAGATTTATTTAAAATAATTTATTATTGTTGAATTTGAAAAGTGTTTGCATATTTAACTGTGCCTTTCTTTAAATTTATCAAATGCTATTCAATCTCTTAATTTCTTTTAAAATACTTTTATTTGCGTAATAATTTTAATTTGAATTTTATTATTTTTCTACAAGTAGAACTATTGTATTTCATTTTTTTTTAAATCTCTTTTAACTGAATAAGAATGTTAAATTTATTTTTCATTTAATATTTATTTGAAACTTTAAAATCAAAGTTAAGTAAAAATAGTGTAAAATTTTAAGCATTTTCTCTTAAAATTGTATAAACTTGAAAATAATTATATTAATATAATTGTATTTGTTGGACAAATGTAATTTTTTTAATTTAATTCTTACTTGTAATTTTTATATTACTGATGTATAATTTTGTATTATGATTATTACATGAAAATATTGATTTCTACATTGTCTACCATCATTTTACAGGTATGTTTTACATGCAAAAAAATTAAATTTTCTTTCTTTGGACAATGGGGTGTGAAATGCAAAATGTGTGAAAGAACTGTGTGTGATAAATGTAGCAGCAAGGTAATTTTCATTTTTTTTTTTTTATTAAATTACATATATTTGTATTGTATAAAAGAATTTATGTGTATTACTTTTTGTTAAAATCCATTTCACTATTAAGTTAAAAGTAAATCTATTACCTTCATCCATAACTTTTTGTCAATTATATTGATAAATTTGAATTGAATATTGAAATAAAATTGCACTATATAATTCTTCAACATGTACTTCTAGCATAATTATTATCATCATTTCTACTTCAAGTTTTATTTAACGATAAAAAATCATACAAGTAACATTGCAATAGTTTTTATAAGGTTTTAATACTATAAACACTCTATTCAACATGCATATGTAATCCTTTTCTACAATATGTGTAATCAAATCCATTATTTCAAAAATAAAATTACATAATTTTGATAAAATAGTGCATCTGCATTCTTATTAAGTTATGTTAAAAAATGTAAATTTTTTCCCCCCCAGATGCGAATTCCAACTGAACATTTTGCTAGAATACCAGTTTATATGTTAAGCCCCACACCAAGCCCACCTCCAGAAGAAGAATCTAGTCATTCATTTTGGAAGTTTTCTGATGTATTTGGCAAGTAAGTATTTCACTGATATTACTTAATTCCTGAAAATGCTATGTATATTTTTTTTATTTTACAATACGCAAAAATTGTCTGTAATTATATAAATTGAATCATTTATTTTTTACTATTCATAGAAAATTGTAGTTGCTAATGAATGTAGTTGAAAATTGTAAATGATAAAATTTATTTCATTATAAAGAAATATCTTTATCTATGAAAGAAACCAGGATTGAGGATCAGAAGATAACCTGTTCTATCAAACTAGTTCATCTTAAAGAGTGATAACACTCAATTCAACAGTCTGCCAGAAACTTGTCCTTTGCTGTTCCAAATTATTCAGAGTCATCAGTTACATCGAGTTTCCCCCATAGAGCAATTAAATGGGGATGAACCGCCAATCCTAGATTATATTTTTAGAGTTCCAGCTCTTAAAAAGGAAACATTCTCTGTGTAAGTGACTTGCATGAGACAGGGGAACCATCTGATGTTATTTAAAGTAAAAACTAGTATATGGTGCTGGGATTAGGAGAGTAGTCATCAAGAAGAGAAAGGATTTTAATGTAAAGCATTTATCTTAAAAAATGAACACTGTGAAAAAAATTTGGGGGAAAGCACTGACTGGACTGGATTGGGTTATGAGAAAGACTCCAAAGGTGAAGTAGGTTGGATCTAGGAGACCGATTGAGAGAAAAAAAATATCTGAGTTAAATTGACTTTCGGCAGCAGGTCTTCTCAACTAACGGGTCCAAACTAAACGAAGTAGGTTTTAATCGGAAGACCTTCTTTTTTAAATGAATGATCTTCGAAGTAGGTCTAAAGCAGAACTTTAAAGTAAGGCTGCATTACTAAAGGAACAGTAAATGATTCTGAACTTGAAGAGGTAGTTTGAAAATCATGTCTTTGGTGCTCTTGAAATTTTCATGTCCATTTCATAATGGATTTCTACATCCAGATGGAATCAAAAATTGCATTTAATTGTATTTATTTTTAATCTGATTTATATTGTTATTTTTAATTTTATGAAACAATTCTAAAATTATCAGATTTTTATTAGGTTTTAATAAGAAAGTGAAAAAAGCATCTATGTGATGTGTATAATAGTCCATAAGCAATTTAGCATGTGCATTTATAATGTGAATTTGATCCATTTTAAGAATGATTTATAAAGAATTTTTTATGAAAATTTTCACTTCAATTTTTATTATTATTGTGTATTAGGAAAGCGAATAAGAGTTGAATATGAATTTAAGTATTTAAAATGATTTATGTGTAACTTTATTAATTTCATCATTTTATCTAAAATTATAGAAAATAATTAAATTTATGCACAAATAGTATTTAATATTTGCAGATACTACAAATTAAAATAAAGCATATACTATTTTGTGTGTCTTAGTAAAAATATAATATCTAATGCATCACATATTAAAGCATTAGAAGTTGACTTTTTTTTATTTATTTTTTCCCTGTTAAAAATATTAAATGCTTTTATCTAAAATTCACAATACCCTTTATAATATAAAAATGATTTCAAGATCTTTTTTATCAACAATTTCTTCAATTTATTTATTTTCAATACATAAATATATATTAAAAAAATACTTGTATTAAAAAATCACCAAAGGTACTTTATTTTCACTATCATCTGATAAAATTAGGAAAAAAATGTTCTGTTTAATATCACCTTAATACAAAATATAATTTTTTTAAAAATTTAACAGATGCAATTTATTATATAAATATGTAAAATAATCATGTAGTAATTGTATAGTTTTTAATTCATTTGATAAAGTTTGAGGTTTTGGTTTAAAGAATCTAAAAACTAAGTGAATCAGAGAACAGTTCTTTAAAAATGAGCACAAGCATATAAAAACAGTTCATCAAAAAGAACAGAAATTCCCATTAACGGAAACATATAAATTTTAACCTGCATTCCATAAATATGTGATCATGTGACATGCATGTAAATCATCTCATTTTTTGGGGAGGGGGGGACTATAGTCTTTAAGAAACTTTATATGTGAAACAATGCAAATGTAGTACTAAAGGAAATATTTATTGTGTTCACTAATTATAACAATATGACAAATACTTGGCTGGGTGGAAAATAATTCATCTCTTGCTGAAGTAACAAGGCTACGTAGTGACATGCTGTCAACCAAAAATTATGAATACAGTTCCTCAACAGTTCTTACAATATTAAAATGGCTGTTTTCAGTCCAACCATTGGTAATAACTTCTTCTGAGGACTACTTTCAAATTCTTAGATACAATGAAAAATAATGATCCCTTGATTTCTTTCCCATTATTTTGTTATCATAGAACACAGAAAGTCTATAGATATTTTGTGATAACACTGTTTTAATTGAAAGTGAAATTGGTAAGTTGTGACAGCAATTTACTATCTATCTTTTAACTGCTGCTATACTTTTTTTTCTGTTGGTTTTTTTTCTGCAGTATTTTTAAAGGTGTTTAAAAGTTTTCTTTTTTTTTTTCCAGATCAGAAGTAAAAGAAAATATAGAAACCACTCCTAAGCTTTCAAGGCAAAAAACGACAGTTGAAAATGGGTGTTCAAAAAAGAGACTGGCATTTCGTCACTCAGAATCCATACATGTGATTGCTAATAAAAAAGAAAGGAACTCTTTAGCTCCAACATCCAAACAAAGACCTCCATTACAACGATCTAAGACTCTAGTCGCACCAGATGAAGTTATAGACACAAAAAACAGTTCATCTGTTGATGATAAAATGAAAGGACCTTTAGTAGCTGTTTGTCGTGAATGCAAGGTAATGGTTTGTAACATAATTATGGCAAGTCAAGACAAAGTGAGCTTTGACCAAAAGAGGCGAAAGAATTCTAAAACCTGGCCTCAAAAAAGAGGTTCCTCCAATACTGCAATGTTTATGGATACAGTTACAGAAACACCCCCTTCTTCCCCAGATGATATTTTTATTTCAGATTCAAGAAAAAAATTAACTCCATGAAAGGGGGAAAAAACTGTTTCTTAATTGCAAACTTGTACATGATATAAAATAGGATGCTTCTGAAGTTTCACCTATCAATGCTGAACATAGATTGTGCATTTATTAATGAAACTTTTTTTTTTAAATAAAATTATATTAGTAGTCTTTGCTTGTTGAACAGTGTACAAAATTTGATCTTATATATATATATAATGCAAAAATAAGTAATATTGAATACTCAAAAAAAAAAAAAGAATACTGTGCAAGTCTATTTCACAAATGTGTACTGATTTGTTTTAGAAGGAATTTCAAAGTTTAGATACATTGGTATGCTAACTCTATTGTGTGGATATTACTGTGTGATATGACTTATATGCTTACTCAAGCAAGAATAGAATTATTGTGCAGTGCACAATTATTACCATATGTTACGTACAAAGCATTTACATACTCTTATGAAATTTACGACTATTAAAAAATTAATTAGAGGAGCATGATTGTGTTCCAGTTACCATTTTTTTTAAAAACTTCACAGAATTGTTATGAATTTATTTGAAGAATCTACCATGTATATTTCTTTCTAATTAATTATAAAAAGCTTCAATAAATATTGTAAAATTTAACTATAGCAGTAAATAATCACTCAATTGTTGTATTTCAACTATATAATTAGATTATATATTAAATTTATTGTTAAGATTGTGTATTGACTTCTAAGTAAATGACATTGGTAGCAAAAGAGGAATGTTTGTTAGTTTTTAATATTTAAATCATGTTTTAATGTACTAAAAATTCTGTGTTTCTATTAAAATTTGTTTAAATATTGTATGAAATATTTAAATATATATTTTTTTCATTATATAATTAAAATTTAGTTCCATAATGGTGTAAAACATATGTATTACATATTCGGAAACTATTGTCAAATATGTGCATTTTTTAAAGAAATTGATATGTTTTAAGCATTTCGCTAAGTTACATTTGACATGATCTGTATAAAGTTATTTTAAATAAAGTCAGCTTTTTTATGTCTTGTACTAACTTACTTTAGAAAATGTATTTTTTCAATTCAAAGAGTTCAGCATTGAATTTTTTTATGAAAGAAAAGTTACATTTGTAATAAGATGGGTGATTAAAGATTTTAAAATAGTAATAATGTAAAATAACCCATCATGAATGTATTCTTCTTGTATATTTAATTATTCCAATATTATGCTACTAAATATCTTACTTGAAAAATTTTACAAATATCTAATAATTAAATAAAAAAACATAATTTTAAGTTCTTAAATTTGTTTTGAATGTTTTCTTTATCATACATTTAGTTTCCTCTGAATTTCAAAAACTGTATCAATTTGTTTCTGTTATTTTTTAAGTTATTTTTTCCCTTTTCACTTATTTAAAAAAGGCATCTTTTTCATTCTTAATTTTTTTAATAAAAGCATTAGATACACAAGGTGTTTCTTCAGTAAATTTTTCAAGTTTGTGATATGATGAAATTGCATTCCACTCTACGAGTAAGCATTCCATTTTGCATAAAATGTGTACTTGTTTGTATTAACTTGCATAACTTCTTTTTTTTTATTTCTGGACCTAATCAATCCATTGAAATGTAAAATATATATATGAAATTCTTTTGGTATGTCAATGTAATTGAGATATTTTAATACCTAGCTTTTTGTTCTCCAACAAATCTAAGATAAACAATTATTTAAAGTTATCTTTAGTATTTGTGATTTTTTATGTTGAAAACTATCTTTAATGTTTGTGTTGTGTATGTGTGTGTTCAAGGTGTTTCTTCAAATGTGGGAATGGTTTGTTTATATAAAGCCAAAATGCATGATTTATTTAGGCTTATTGGCTGTTTCAAACTCAACTCCTTTGTATATAGTTTTATTTGCTACTAGTACCTTGATTGCGATGACTTGTATATATCTGTATAGTATGAGGTACTGCATATAAGCTACTTAAAATGTACAGTTAATATATTGTATACTATTGTTTTATGTCTGTAATAAAAACAAATTACCATTTGTCTTTTCCTTTTAAATTGAGTATTTTTCTTGTTTTAATAACATTTAATTCATTGTTATATTTAATCCTGTATTGTTAATAGGCTCCAAAAAAAAAAAAACAAGATTACTCATATTCATATCTTCACTATTTTTTCATTTCTAAGAAGATTCGACTAAAACCAAACTTTATAATAATAAATTCCTCATAATTTTATTCATGCAGTTAAATTAATTTAAAAAAATAAGTATCCACCATTCTGAATTAAAATTAATCATTCTCTTGATTTACATTGAAATTAACACAGATTCTAATCTATTTTCTACCACTTAACTAAGTTTAATTTTTTAAAAAAATATGCTGATGTTACAGTTGTATCTGTTTCAACTTCAAAAATCATGTTTTTAAATTTTACCAAAAATTATATTAAAATGCTCAAGCTATTATTTTTCAGCATTTTTAATTTCTTCTTAATATTCCAAACCTAATTGTTTTTTTTATTTTGTGTACATCTTATGTAGAGATTTAGCTGTATTGATAGATTATAGGTGATAGTCTGGATCATCTCGATAAAATTGTCATACTGTGACTTTTAAGATTTCTTATTTATATCCTACTGAGATTCATCAAATAGATTATAAAATAAAATGAATTAAAATAACAATTGGGTAGCATAAATACTATCATGTAAAAATGAAAGTTAATATCAAATTTGTTTTATTTCTTTAAATTCTTTACAGAAAATTTTCTGATCTAATTCTAATTTGCTAAGAAGGGGACATCATTATTGGCAGAGGCTAGATTTTAAATATTTTATTTCCAATTCATGGGGGGGGGGATGTTTTTTGTAAGTATATAAAGAGAGATATGAAAAATAATTATTATTAATATAAAAATTAGTGAATCTATTGAAATACAATGTCATGGTTCAATAAAATGTCTCTTAATCTATCATGGACAAATTGTTTTCCCTTTAAAAATAATAGAAATTGAACTAACTCGTTTTGAGCTCCAAAGGATTTCTAAATTTTCAAAATAAATTTAACATAAAATAAATTAAATTTCTAGGTAAAATGCTAATAAATAATTTTTTTATAACTTTAATAAATAAAATTAAATATTTAACTTAAAGAAAGATGATAATGTGCATTTGACCTTTAAAATTTTTTTTAACTGATTATGTTAACGAGCTCATGGCCAACTACGGCCGTGGTAGCCTAGTGGTCAAGGTCGTTCGTTGACTAGCAGCCGGCGGTTTTCGTTCAGTCGCTAAAGGCCCGCTGTGTAGCCGGGGCTGATGCACGTTAAATCTATCGGGGGTCCAAAGTTCTGTTGGCAGTGGAAGACAGGAGAGGGCGGTGCTAGCTCAGGTGTCGTCCTCGTCACTTGACCGCGGTTCAAAATTTCGAGGTCCGTCGCCATTAGCCCTCGTGTTGCTTCTAGTGTGACGTTAATAAAAACTAAACTAAATCATGGCCAACTACGCTCGAATTGAAATATAGAATTGGTGCCCCAATGCCATCATAGACAGTCGTGTAGAATAATGAAGGTTATTTCACATTAACATCAACGGGGCATCAAAGTGTGTATGTGATTTGGAGTATTAATTAGGAGAACGAGATTCCATCTCAGGTCTCGTCTTCGACATTTCAACGTGGCGGCTTTAGCTTAATGCTTATAGTCGAGGCCGCGGTAGCCTAGTGGTCATGGTTTCGGATTTGTGGCCAGCGGTTTTCATTCAGTCGCGGGTTTGATCCTTGGCTGCTGAAGACCCACCGTGTAGCCGGGGCTGATGCACTTTAAATCTGTCGGGGCAGAAAGTCCTCCAGTTGGCGTGGTGTGGAAGTTAGAAGAGGAGGTTACCAGCTCGGGTGTCGTCCTCGTCACTTGACCGATGCTCAAAATTACGAGGTCTGTCGCCAAAAGCCCTCGTGTTGCTTCTAGTACGACGTCTCATGGTCGCGGCCGGCAATGTATTCGTTGAATCGTGGGTTTGATCCCTGATGCAACTAAGATCCACCGTGTAGCGGGGCTGATGCCCGTTAAACCTGGTCGAGGTTCCAAGTCCTCCTGTTGGCGTGGTGTGCAAGATAGGCGAGGGAGATGTCATCTCTTCACTGGACAGAGGCTCAGAATTATGAGGTTCGTCGCCAATAGCCCTCGTGTTGCTTCTCAGTGCGACTTTAATCACATTTGACACTTCAACAGAGCTCAGAAGGACGAGGTCATTCTGGAACAATGTTTATTCGAATCAAACCTAATCTTGGATAAATTTTATTTTTACACTAAAAACATAAAAGAATTGGCTGCTTTTTGCACTCACTCTTTTTTAGTTATATTGAAATATTATATTGATAAATTAAATATATTTATGTACAATAAATGCTCTTTTCATTTATTGCTTTTACAACTTACATCTCACCTAATCAAACATTTATTTCCCCCTCAAATCATAAGCAAAATGCAACTATATAACTAAGTTTAAACTGGACATATTTAGTTTGTAATATTAAATGCCTACGACTGTGAAGTTTTTCCGATTCTCAAGTGGATAGATTTAAAATTAATTTGGGGAAAGGGCACATATTTAAGAAATTGTTACTATAATTTTTATTCTGAATGTGAAATATGCTGGAAAAAAACACATGAATTTGAAATTATGATTGTGTATAATTATGAGAAAGTGTCTAATTTGTTGAACGGCATACAATATAATAATAAAAACTAAGCATTTAAATGTATTACAGCTTAGTAATAAAAAAAAAGTATTTTCTTTTCAAATATTTTTATTTGATGTGTAATCTGTCTCTCCATGAGGCACGCACTAAATTTGTATCCGAAATCAATTTTTTTTTTTCACACAACAGAATTAAAACAATTTCTATCATCGTTAATGAGCGGGGAAGGGGCTACCATTGTCAAGATGTGGCATCGAATAAAGTGCTATGAAACTCTTTTTCCAAGAAGTGGTCGCGGTAGCCTAGTGGTCATGGTCACGGACTCGCTGCCAACGGTTTTTGTCCAATCGTGGGTTGGAGCCTTGATTCCACAAGAGACCCACTGTGTAGTCGGGGTTGATGCACGTTAAATCTGTCTGGTCTGAAAAAGTCCTTCCGTTGTCGTGGTGTGGAAGTTAGGAGATTACATTGATAAAACCAGTCATTCAATCAAGACCTTTCCCGCCAAGATTTCGTTTTCGTTCAGTCGCGGGCTCGATCCTTGGCCGCTAAAAACCACCGTGTAGCCGAGGTTGATGCACGTTAAATCTGTTGGGGCCCATAGTCCTCCCATTGGCGTGGTGTGGATGTTAGGAGAGGGGGTGCCAGCTCAGGTGTCGTCCTCGTCTCTTGACCGTGGTTCAAAATTATGAGGTCCGTCGACAATAGCCCTCGTGTTGCTTCTAGTGCGGCGGTAATATTAACTAAACTAAAACCCGCCGAGATTTCCTGACGGTGTGAGACTCGTTGAGGTCCCGATCCAAAGAGGGAGGGTAGAACAGAAAAATTACCCCCATGCGTTAAACTAAAATCGTGCTCGCACAGCGAAGGAGAGTGTGAAATCCCACTGCTAACAGGGGGAAATACTTGGGTGCGTGAAAGTAACCATTACTTCATCTTGAATTACGACAGCATGCAGCATATTGAAATTGGCAGCGCTTCTCTTTCGAATAATCACCACTTTAATGATATATAATTAGCATTTAACGCCTATCTTTAAATTTTAAAATTTAGTTTTGGTTTTTGAAAATAGAGAAACCCCACAAAAAGCTAAGGCTACTCCCCCTTGGGTTTGCTACCCACCAGTTGAGAACCTATGCATTAGATCGACCGATATTTTGAACTACATGGAACGACCGTTAGTGGTTATTTTGATCGCAATAAGAATTCAAGAACAAATATTTGACTTTTAACATTAATATTATTATGAAAAGTTAAAATAAGTCGAGTTAAATAAAGTACATACAACATTTATAATAACAATAATAAAATTTTGTCTTACGCAAAATAAAATGCCTGGGTTTTCAGGGGAAAATAACTCCGGTAAAAAACGAGTTTTTTAAACATGGGTTTTCTTTCAATATTCACACTTTGCGTAACATAATTATTTGTATACCTCAAATTTTAAGTAACATTCATTTTCATTAATTTTCACCTGTCTTGAAGATAGGGAGCAATGTTCTCTGCAACGCTTCGCTAAAAAGGAAAAGAGGGATTTACAAAGATGTCACTCACTAGTTCACAAAAGAGAATTTAAGCAATGACCCCTTCAACTTGGCGACGGATTTGGTGACTTGGCGTAAAATTTAATTCCTTAAATAATTAGTTTTAATCAATTAATTTTTTGTTAATTATAATTAAATTTTGTATTGTCATCCAAAACAAGCGTGCATAGAAAATTTCAGCTCAATTGAGCGCTTTAAAATGTGAAAAAAAAAAGTTTTTAAAGTTTTGACCCAGACAAAGTTACAACGTGAATAAAAGAAAACCCATTAAAAAAGACAAAAAAACTTTTATTATCAATGACTGCTTGTTTCTCACTGTAGTTTTTAACGCATGATTTGTGATAAAAGTGATTAATAACATTGTTGCTAAGATATTTTCCGCAAATGGGTTTAACACATGAAAAACATGCTTCTTTTATTTTGTTTCGGCATCACGAGCATTGGCGATGTTCATTACTCGTGGATTTAGAAGACCTAGGAACACATGAAAGTCGTTTCTATGAGTTTGTTAATAAAAATCAAATAAAGGATCTTCGAGTAATTTGCAATTATACCCAACTCGTTTTTTTACACGATCTTTTCTTACATGATTTTGAAATAACACGGTTCACCAATATATTATTTTACATGAATTTTTCGTTCTAGCACGAATCCCCCCAAAATTATGTTTTAATTCTAATTTTGATAGTGTAACCAGAAGATGGTCGGCTTATCCCCACACATGTGTGAGTAACTTGGTCCATTTCATTGGCTTGTTTATTTTGTTTTCTGGAGTTACGGGTAATACCCGAATTTTTTAATAATTTTTTTCTTTATTTTATTGTTCTTCAACCTGAACACGGCATTTCGGTTTCCAGCTAAACTGGAAATCCATCTCGTCACTGTTTCGACTGTATTCCTTCTCTTAAATTAAAAAAATTAATTATTTTAGCATGTTATTAACTTGAAATATATCTTTAAAAATCACAATTTCTCCCATGTATATTTCTTTTCCAAATTTCTATGAATTTTTTCGTTTCGATAATTCAAGTCGATAATGACGAAGTCGAAGGGGAATTTTAGCTATTAACGGCAGATTTAATTCGGGAGTAATTGAAATTTGCTTCAAGTATGGAACAACATTTTCTTACTCATGATTCTGACATGGAGCATGCATTAAGATTTCAACGTAATCGTAAGCAGGATATCAAGAATTATATAAGCAAACAAACAAACAAAACGTCCGATAATAACTGACTTTGTAACAACAAAAAAAACTAATGGAGGCCGCTAATAACGAATGAAATTTTTCATTTAAATCAAAGCCAATGGTTGTGCTAGATATATCTACTGATAGCATTTTTGATCCAGTTCGTAATACGAGGGTTGCTATTTATATTTCTGTCCTAATAATGAAAAAACAAATATGTAGGATCGAAATTGGTTTTATTGTTTTTCAAAATATTCTCCATGATGATCAATACACTTTTGCATGCGTTTGAACCAATTTTCAAAGCACTTTTTCCAGTCCGATTGAGGTAACTCCAAAACATGCGTTTTGAATGCATCAACCGCTTCTTCGAGGGTCGAAAATCGTTGTCCACGTAATTTATTTTTGATGTGTGGGAATAAGAAGAAGTCATTGGGTGCCAAATCAGGGCTGTACGGCGGATGACCCATCAGTTCGATCTTTCGCTCCGTCAGAAATGCCTTTGTTTGAGTCGATGTGTGAGAGCTCGCATTGTCATGATGAAGAATGATTCGCCTGTTCTTCTGCTTTTTTCGAATTTCTCCGATGACTTCTGGCAAACAAATGGTCGTGTACCATTCAGAATTGACCATCCTGCGTTGCTCTAACGCCACTGTTGCCACATGACCGTTAATGCCGAAGAAACAGGCAATCATTTGTTTCGATGTGCTTCTTCCTCGAACAACTTTTGTTGGTTTTGCCTCATCTTGGAAGACCCATACAGTTGATTGCTGTTTTGTTTCCGGCTCATATGCATAGATCCATGATTCGTCACCTGTGTAGATGTTATACACAGCCTTTGATGTACCTTGAATGTATTTTTCCAACATTTCCTTGCACCAATCGACACGAGCCTTTTTTTGAGCGTTTGTCAGATTATGCGGGATCCAACGCGAACAAATTTTTTTTACGCTCAAATGTTCATGCAATATTTTATTGATGCTAGTCATACTAATGTCCAAAGACGCCTCTATCTCACGGTATGTCACATGACGATCTTGCTTTATCAGTTCACGCACAGCATTGATCTTTTCTGGCACAACAACGGATTTTGGACGACCTGCACGGGATTCGTCCTAGATCGAACATCGACCACGATTAAATTCGTTATACCAATTTTTTACAGTGCTGTAGGATGGCGCTTTATCGCTGTATAAAGAATTAAGTTCATCGAAGCACTCTTGTCTTGACAATCCACGTCGAAAGTTATGAAAAATAATGGCACGGAAATGTTCACGATTCAATTCCATTTTTTGACAGAGAAGAACTTTTCAATTTACTGTCAACAACACAAATAAAGCTATAATGGTAAATCGTTTGCTGAATTTATGTTTAAAAATATCAAACTTTCGATTAAAATCGTCTGCGGTCGCCTAGCAACACTTACTGTTGCCAAGGCCAGAAATATAAATAGCAACCCTCGTAAGCGTGCACCTTTGTTATCAAGTAGCGATGAATAGATGTTAGTAGTTTTATTCATAATTTTCAATTTGAATTTGTATATGTTGTATGTACCTATAGACTGAATTTCCACTGTACATTATTTTTAATTTTTTCAAAATAAAAATGAATTGTTTTTGTTTTATAAATATTTAATATGGATTTCGTTATTACTTTTTTTTTTTTTTTTGCATGGTTTTTCGGGAAAATATTTAGAGTTGCTACATCTTTCACGAATTTTTATAGTTGTTGAACATATCCCTAAATTTTATATATCGCATATATTTTTTACACGATTTTTTGCACGGTTTTCTAACAAACGTATCTACCTTGTAAAAAAAGGAATTGAATGTAGTTACTTGCACTGAATAAAATTCATAGTTGCTATATCTAGAACATAGTAAAAAATGTAAACAGGCTCCTTGAAGCCGATCACATTGCGTATAATCAGCAATTTGATCAAGTACATCTACACCGCTTTAAGTGAAACTGTAGAAATTTGGCGTTTCCTGGGAGCTGTTTGAGATTAAAAGCTATCTTAATGTTTCTTTGTACAGTGCTCGAGAAGGGATCTTTTTTTTTTTTTTTATGTTTACACAGGTAAACAATAGTTTTTTGGATGTTCACTAGAACTTTTGATAAGACTCACTTTATAGTAGTACTCTTACAAATCAATGGGAACTCTCTTCACATTGAGTGCATTGTATCAACAACAGAAATTCCAATAGCCAATGAAGTGTGTGAAAGTCTCTGAGATGTAAGACTAATGCCTTTTGTGACACTTCTACCCTTGAAAAGAAATTGACCCCTTATTTTCATAACGACATATTCACTAAGCTACACACTTTTGTCCCCCTAAAGAGTAAATTTGTCATATTTAAGACGAATCGAACGAGTCAATTTATTATCGATTCATTTGAGTCGACAGAAACTGTAGATTTCTCACAGAAACCGTAGAATTTTTTTTAAAATGATTTTGCAATCATTTCATTGAATACTGGAGAACCCCACTGTTTCGATCATTTGTCGAAGTCTAGCATAGCGGAATGCTCATCTTGTATAAACTAGTCCAATAAAAGTATCAAATTCTTCCAAAGAAATGTCCCATTAATCCAATTTTATTTAGTAGCGAGTCTCTTCTGTCTTACATTTTTGAATATGCTTTAATAGGATTCGAAAAAAAGCAAACTCCATGATGAAGCTTCATTTCTTCCTATATTTTTCTTGGCATACGGAGAAGATCCTGTTTTCTCTTTCAATACGTTTCCTAAGGCATATTTGCAAGATGTCAACTGTCTTCTCAGAAATTAGCTACTTAATTCCCATCTAACCATGACGATTATCTGTAGAGCCAAAAATATGTTGCGCGGAATTTTCATCGTCCATTTCTTCTTAAAAGAGCGGAATTCATTCAGAAATTTCGCTTTCAGAAGGAATTTTTGAATCTGAATAGCTTATTCATCCTGACCATTGTAGTTTTCATCGTATTGGTGAAAAAGTGCTGAACACTAATCAATATCTAGTCTTTTTGGACAAGGTAATGAAAAAATAGCTGTCAGACACATGCAATTGTCAATGCTCGAAACAATGTTAATGACTCACATTTACTTAAAATAGCTCTGCTAATAAGCTTATGTACAAACGAAATAAAAAAAAAAAGAAAAGTCACGGAGAAAAAACGAAGGTATTTCAATAGTAGAATGGATGAAATCTCCGTGGCGGTCTTTTATATCACTACGGTCGTTTAAGTGAGAACATTAATTTATATGGTTGTTAAACATTATTGAAAAAAAAAAAAAAAAAAAAAATGAGGTATTTGAAGACCTTAAAAATGTAATAAAAATCGTGAACTTTCAGTATTTCAACATTTTTTCGATAAAATAGTAGCCACTTTAACCTAGTGGTTAAGCTCGTAAACTCGCGATTGGCATTGTTTCCGCCGATCATGGCTGAAACATGGAGCCCTGATGTTACGAGTACTCATATGTTAATACATATGATATTAGACTTTTCACAGCTCTTTTGGCAATTTCAGGCTATTCTTTTTCTAATGTCAATCCAAATCTGCATAATATCAACTTGATTAAAATTTAGTTTCAATTGAGTGTCGGTCGATATATCAATTAGTTGTTCTCTTTCTTTTATTGGGAATTCGAATGTGTCACAGTCTTCAGAAGGAGATTGGATCCGAGATAAATTTTCTTTTTGAACAAGAAAGTATTCAAGAAATGTTTTTTGCAGACCTGATTAATATTGAACCAAACTAATTTTGACATTTTTATCGAGATCAGCGTTACCGTCTACTAAAATATCATGCAAATTAGGAAAACATTCAGTATTTCAAAATGCAATCTGCCCATAATCCTAATTTTAAAAAAATGACGTCAATTTTACTTTATACATTGAGAATAGTGAAATAAGTGGACAAATAAGTGGGTGATTCTTCAACTGAGCGAAGAATGGAGACTAACGTGTGATCTAATGTGTCTCGATTAATGCATTTGAAGCACGTGACTTTTACGAAATTTAAGATTTTATTATGTCCATAAAATGCTTATTTATGTTTAATTTTACAGTCAAACTTCCTTTAGGAATTCGATCTTTTACAAAAAAATTAAAATGTTACTAAAATTTTGGCACTTTGATTGAACAAAGAGGGATCTCTTGCGGAACCCCAGTCAAAGTTCTAGGGAATCCAATTAGAAGACCTCTTCTCTAAAGAATCATGTGCTCTGATTGCACTGGCTTCTTTTAAGTCATTTTGAGCATAAGCGCTAACTCGCTTCCGCTCGTTAACCTCCTTACTGTAATAGTAGATTTTAAGTCATTGGTAAGAACTGTTTTTTTTTATTCTACTAAAAGATAATTAAATTTAAATAATCTGAAAGCTATTATTAAGTTCTTATTCAATTTAAGGGAAAGCAATAATAAATATTGGGATTTAATATTCCTGTATCACAGAAACATTTCGTCTTTATAGCACTAGAAAGCACTGCATTCATTCAGAAATTTATCGATATAAAATTCACCAAGATTTCTATTACTATTAACAACGGAAAAAATATCTTTATTTATTTAAGGTACTTCAATATCGTTGCGTAATTTCGGTGTGTCAATTTCTTCAGTCGCTTTTTGATCCAAGAAGATAGAATTTCGGAATCGAAAGATATCTGTTGTTGCTAAAGGAGAAGAATCTTTTAGCTTTGATACCAACCCTCCCCCCTCCTTTTTTTTTCTTCAATACCTTCCTTATGGGCTCTTACCCAGTAGGAATATGCTTTCAGTTCTAAGGGAAAGGGAACTTTTCAATAATTTCTTTTTAGATTTTTCTAAGCATTCGAAGGAAATTATCGGCGATCTGGAGTCAGAATATGCATATTTTGTTCCTGAGATATTTAAGATGTTTTCAATAGTTTTGGTTTTTGCAGTTAAATCAGAGTTTAGCTTATATTGCTTTTTCATAACAAATTTGTCATAATTGAAGACAATGAAATCACGACCTACTACCTTTTTAATTTCTGAGCCATCAGAAATGATTCTGTTCTCTCCCCTCTCCCTTTCTAAAATTAATCTATTATACTAATTATTGCTATACTATCTTAATTAATAATTTTTTATTCCAAGAATCTTCAACAGGAAGTACGTTGACAGTTAATTTTAAAATCCTACTTCAGTCAGTAGTGATATTTTCTTTTTGCTTGAATACAGTTAATTTAAAAATTCTTTACTTTTACATAAAATCAATTTCAAGATCCTATATTATTGAAAGAAGAAGAAAAGACGGAAATGGAGATAAAAATTAACTTCTGCTTTAAATGCAGAAAAATATTATATAAGCAAAACTCCGCCAGTTTCGCAAAAGACAATTACGATTAATTAATTTGTATTATAATAATGGAAGTACAACCATAGTTATATAATCAAAAGACTTTAGTTACTTTCAGATTGCAACATTTATATATATATATATGTAGGATTTTTACATTTTGAGACGACTTCCAATACAAGATAGTGCCACTAGTTCTTTTGGTTAAAAGCGTAAGCTAGATGGAAGAGTGCGACCAACAGAGAAAGACGTGCGATCTGATAGCTCTTTAATATGTATAACCAATAGTTCTATTTTAACTTAGTAAATACTGTATAATAATATATGGTTTAATTAAATGTCATCTTCTAAAAATCCTCTTTGTTATTGAATCCAGAAAACTCCTAGACATCTTTAAAACGAGCCATGTACC
>BMAW01006747.1:394915-490103 GCA_019974015.1 Nephila pilipes
TTCACAACATAGAGATTGAACTAAATTACGCTTTATTAAATAATCAAGAATAAATAAAATACCTTAGGGTTGAGTCATTTAATAAGAATCTTCATTGTTATTGCATTTCTTTTCCCCCATTTGTTTGATTTTGAAGTATATTTAGTTCGATTATATGAAGGGAGAGGGCTTCGACATCTCAAAAAACAAAGCTGTGTTCTAGAGGGGACTCTGGCTTTGCGTGGTGAAGAGGAACTTACATCCCTCCATCTGGCTAGGGGGTAAAATAAAGTCGATTCCGACTGCAGATGTGGAGAGCTTGGGAATCTTACAGGTAGTAACCATGGAGTAAATATAATTAATATATACATCTTTAATATTGTTGCCTGCCTCATTCGCTCGTCTTCGATTACCAGACGAATGCTGAGCCTTTTGATCACCAAACAATATACCTCAGAACTATCATTAAATATGTTTTTTAGTTAATATTACTTATAGTGAGAGTTTGAATTAACTTTAAAGGATTTTTTTCGTAAAAGTTTTTATTGAAAAAAAAAAATACTTGCTATTCAATGTTCTGTTCGTAGTTAGCAACGACATTTCCCCATTTTGCCACCTCCGGGCCGAAATCCCCGCGAAACATTTTTTGTCTTTTGATGCAATCCATGAATCCATCATTTTCTTGATATTTCCTTAACAGTGGAAGCGCTGCTCAGAAAGACCATCATTCATCGCTCAAAACAAGCTTGAAGAAAGGGTATTGTCAGGAGAATAACGAAAGTGGGATGAAACAGCGCATCGAAGTGTGTTTTCAAATAGCTTTTGACTTATTTTGCAACATGTGATCGAGTGTTGTCTTGCGGAAAAATAATATAGTCATGTTGTCCGGGAAAATTTCTGTCGAATAATTATTGAAAAATCGACATTTAAGAAATCGACTAATTCTTGGAACGTTTGATAAAGATTTTCATCGAGTAATGCTTTTAATTCTTCATTTCCAAACTTTTTTTTGGTTGGTCTGGGAGCTTCTTGTCTTCTGTATTAAAATAACCACTTTTAAATCGTCGGAACTAATATTCACAAGTTGAAATTTATGGAACAAATTTACTTCAAGCTTAAGGTGTGTTCACTATAAGCTTAAGGTTAATTTCACTTTAAAAAAAAACAAACAAAAACAACAACAACAACAACAACAAAAAAAAACTACAGTAATTTTTTGTGAAACAGTTATGTTTTTAGTTATAAGGGTGTCTATATAAAATTGTAAATTCAAAAGTCCTTTTAATGAACTTTTTTTTTGTATTTTTCACATTTTGACCACATTTGCTTAAAATTTAGTAAAAATTTTGACATTTACACTTAAGTCCATTTCACAAATTCTAATTAATATATTTAATTTTTGTTTCACCAATATGTTTAATATACATATATCTGTGTTGTGAAGCAGAAAAAATGCAGTTATCTCTTAAACTTACTGAATTATACCGAAACTTATAAACACAACACGATTTTCATGAGAAAAAAAAATGTATCATTTTTTTTAAGATAAAAATAGTTCCGATATAAATAGTTATATACTTGCAAGCTTTGTGTGAGGTTCACAACATGCCTAGAGATGTACAGAATATTGTGGTAAAATTTGATATCAATATATGAAATACTTTTTAAGAAATGAGATTTTTTTGTTATAAAAAAATAAAAAAATTGACTGTTTTCTATAAAATGCAATTAAAGATTTTAATGTTTCTTAAAAAAATATATATATACTTACATTAATGCATTAACTAGCTAACCTAGAAACAAATGCAACCATTTTTGAAATTGTAAGAATGTGCGCTTTAATAAAAAGTTATAAAGAAACTATCAAAAATTTTCACAAAAACTGTGGTTTTTGGGTAGGCACATTCGAGACAACAAACGAAGGCTCTCAGTTGCAGATTTTTTCAAATGATAACAGATAAGTAACGATTCTCGTAATTTGCATTTTGTTAGTATGAAACTCGACATGTTAAAAGCAAATGTACAAAATTATGATACTAATACTTCAGTGGAATGCCCCACATTGACAATATTGGCAGAAGCTGGAGAATTTTTTTGTTGTATTGTACCGATAGTGGAAAATGTAATTAACACCATTAGTTTTGTGCAAACTCCACTCTCGATATCCTCGAAAAATCTCAAAATGTAGTCCTCAGAATGATTGTCAAAGCCCATTGGTATATGCGCAATAACGATATTAGAAAATCCATCAAATACCCTTCACTCAAAACCTACATTAAAAAGTTATCCAAAAAACCTTCAACCCCTCTAAGTGAAGTTTCCCCGAAAGAAAAATCCAAGCAATAGAAATCCCAATCCAAGCAATAGAAATCCCAATCCAAGCAATAGAAAAATACACCTCAATACGAAATAATTAACATAGCGAAATTTAACTTAGATTATTTAAATTTTAATTTAATCATAGACCCAGAGAAATTTTAAGAGATTAATTTTTATTTTCAAAAAACTCCATCATACAAAACAAGAAAATCTTTCCTGAACCCTCCCATCCACTGATAACCAACCTCCAGAACAATCACTTAGAAGCCTCTCAATCTAGAGAAAAAAACTCCAGACTAGACGAGCAAGCAAGATCATAATATCTACTGCCACCAACCTTTTAATATTATTAAATTTCCCAATAAATAGCTTTTTCCAAGCACAACACCACTATAATAATTAAACTAAATAAAAATTTTAATTTTTCAGATAGTAAAAACTTAATTTTAACGCATTTTTATAAAATTAGTTTAAGATTGCTCGATTAATTTAACTAAATTTTTTATTTATTAAATTTTAATTCCAATGCAAGTGAGAAACCAAAGTTCAGCTACATCAATAGTAAATTCTGGGGATTAAAGCCCGTGAGGGTTATGTACTCCAAAAACAAGTACTCCGCTATTATAGCTTAACTGTGTTTGTAACTCTTGTTATGTATTGACCTTAGTGACTGAATCTGTTTAGTGTCTATCATAGTTAATACTTTAACTTTCTGGGATTTTTTAACGCAGTACAATGTATAAATTAGTGAAAAGTCCCAACGCAAATCATTTCTATAAGGTAACTAAACAAGTCTTTGGATCTGTTAGCGGAGATGTTGTTGAGCCATTTGCTTTACCGGAGAAACAAATTCCAATTCCCGACTCGCCTTTGAAATTAACTCAGTATAGTGTGTCTACAAATGCACTCAAAGGACAGTTATTTGCGCAAGCTGCTGGATTTAGAGGTAAAAATATGATTTTAATTTAATTGTAATTAATTCTTATAAAAATTATTAAGAATATTGTATTGGATCTTTACTGCGTACTGACAACAATACCATGATTATGCAACATATCTCCCTAGATTTTTCTTTTTTTTTTTTCCCCCTCACGCATAAAAAAAAATCTGATACACAATTTTTTTTATCCAAAAACTCATTTTGGTTTGATTTTCTTCAATGGTTAAACCCGTTTCTTACAGTTAGAATTTTTTTAAATATATGATTGTATGTATTAGACCGACTATTTCTCAACTGATTCAGCGAAAAATTTAGGTGGGCGATACTAAAGCTGCGCCAAATTTAAAAAAAAATGATAAACTTTTTATCATACTTAACGTTGAGCTTCAAAGAAAAAGTTGGGTGTTATATTTTTCCTTTAACAAAATAGGAGCTAAGTCAACGTTTTGTGTTATAATACTATAAACTGTTAAGAAATGTAATGAATATCTTTGAAATAGCGCTGATTTCTTAGTATTTTATATTGAGATAAATAATTGATACAAAGGTTGGTGTATTACTGAATGACAAGAGAAAATGAAAGTTCGGCTATCCTTTAATATCACTGCTAATGTGTCTGTAGATGCTTGCTTTTTGATATTTTATAGATGAAAAGGGGATTTTTCAGTTTCAGAAATCAAAATAATTGTTTTCAACATGTGTTAACACTGAGATTTTACAATTTTGTGTTATAATGTTTATATTTTGTGCTGTCAGATCAAAATAGTATATTTAAGTTAAAAGTAAAACTGCATTAGAAATTTACTTTAAATAATATAACAGGTGTAGGTAAAAATGCTGTTTAGTCCATCCATTTGGTGGGATTTCAAAAATCGCCAAAGTTGGCAATTTCCCCCATGGAATGGGAAGTTCATGAAGCGGAAAAAAGAAAAAATTTTTTTACCTTCCTATTTTTTTGGTGAATCCTTAGTATAAAGCAATAATATGTAATGAAATGCTGAACGAAACATCTGAAAGCATTTAATGCTTTGCAACATTCAATTATTCCTCATTTGTCTATCGTTTTCAAACACAACCAGATCTTTCATTTCACTCAAACTCATTCATACACACCTTCAAAACCAAAACAAAATTTTGTTACACAATGAAAATAACACATTAAAACGAATCTCTATTATAAAGAAATAACAAATTTCAACCTTTCGTTGCACAATGACATTTATATCCTTTAATCGTTCATTTCCTCTAAAATAATAGTGTCATCATACATTAACTGTACATTAAAACAGAATTCTTTTTCTCTTATGACAAAACATTCTGATCGATGAACTATTCTTCATTTAACCTTTACCAAACTCATTCATACACCTACCAAACAAAATCTAGTTATTTTAACATCAAACATAACTATTATTATTCACATAAAAATGGACATCTTACCAACTCAACAAAACTATGATCCACAGTTGGTTTTACATTTAATTCTTAACAAACCTTTCAAAACACTATCTAGCTCTTTCAAAAAAAATTGCACATTTTCTAACAATCTAGAAAAGCAGACAATCCTCTCCTAATGCTCTTGTAAAAACTCTAGTAATTTTATCCTCTCATTTTGTAATGCCATTCATATCCATTCGTGGAAAACCATTCCTTAAAAAAAACCGTATTCTCTTGCATTTTGAAAATTTAAAAACAGAAATCTCTCCTTTTGCTTCTAAATTCTTTAAAATCTGTTGGAATTTCACACACCTCTTTTATACTCATACTATCAGCCATCGTTGATACTTAAGAAGAAAATACACTGAAATATTCCAAAGAGAAACACATTAATTCAAGGAAGTCCAGGCAAAAAGAAACGGTCAATCCAGAATATTCTCTCAACAAACAATAGTTTTGTTTTCAAATGAAGGTACAAAAAATCCTGTTCTCTAATTGGCTAATACCCCTTAAAATGCAACAAGCAAAACTGCAAAATAGGATGAAAATTTTCTCATACAGCAAAAAGTTTCAGTTTCGAAATGAAGGCACAAAAAATCCTGCATTCTGATTGGCGAAAAAATTACAAAACATAACCAATGAATCCACACAAAAAATGATGTACAATGAAGAACCTAAACTCGTAACTGAAATTGAAAAAAAATCAAAAGGGTTGCCACATCTAAAGTCGTCATAGAGCAGAGAAAACAAGGTTGCCACAGTTCGTAAAATATTACCAAAAGAATTTATCACCAAGGGTGGTTGGACCAAACAGTGTTCCAAACAAATTAAAATGATTTGTTAAGATCAACTGCTTCAAGAAGATGAAAGATGCAGGGGAGCCCAAAGTAAACTGATTGATCATGATTGTTTGATAACTCAGTTGTAGTGCTTCTCCCTATCTTTGATTAGTTAGATTTCAAAACTTACTACTGATAGCTGTGTTTTGTGATTTGTGTTGTTATTCATGTTCATACATTTTCCTTATATAGATTCAAATGTTTCTGAAACAATAAGGAAATTTTTCGTAGTAAAAATTCAATTATAAACTTATTACCCTGCACTGATGTTAAAATGGTCTGAAATACATATTTAAATTTCTATTAAAGTTGTTTTATTACCACTTACATAATATATTATCTTATTATTTTAGTTTTTTCTTATGTTAAATCATTCAAGTATTTTAAAAATGTCATTTTTTTTTAGTTAAAGTATTCAAGGCTATCAAGCTCATTTTAGTTCCATTGAAATATATTAAATATATGGTACAATCCTATTTTAGCTGGCTTTTTGGCGAGTTTTCAAAAATTGCACGATCGGGTTTTTCACCAGAGCGAAGAGAAAACAGGTTAGCCACATTTGGCAAAATATTGCCACCGAAAAAATTCCAGACATCGCCAAGCCATCTAACATAGGATGCACTGTTATTTTTCATTTTAATATTATATTGTTCTAAAATAATAATATATACCTAAATAACTGGATATCTATTTTTATTTTACTTCTTTCTTGTATAGAAAGAACACATAAGAAAGAATTGTTGTCTTTTATAGTGTCCAAGGATATATTTAAAAAACAAAGATTAAATTATGTTATCATTTTAAATAAACATAATTTGTTGTTTTAGTGGTAAATAATATATCCTTATAATTCCAGTGAGAAAAACATCAATTGGGCACAATTAAATATCTGTATCAAATGTAAGCCTAATCCTCTTTTGTGCTAATAATGTAAACTTATTGAATTAAATTAAAGGTGCCTTAGTTTATAAACAATTACTTCATTATGTCACTTTGTGGCCACGGTAGCTGAGTAGTCATGGTCACAAACTTATAGCCACCATTTTTTCCACCAACTGGTCCTAATTCCATTGAAAGGCTTGCCATGTAATGGAGCATGTTAAATCTGAAGAGGTTCCAAATCATCCTAATGGTGTGGAAGTTTGGAGGCGTATGCCAGCTCAAGTCTCATCACTTGCCTGAGGTTCATCAGAAATAGCTTGTGTGTTACTTCTAAATGCAATGTAAATAAAAAAAATTGATCAAAATCACTTTTACTAATGAAGTAGAGAGTGCCTGTAAAAAGTATGCTTTAGGTCATTAAATTGATTTGAAGACTATATTTGTTCTTTCGTTTTCTGCTTTACAAGTTTGATGTAAGTAATTTACAAGTTTCACTTATAGTGAAGAATGCCAAAATGAGCAAT
This sequence comes from Nephila pilipes, assembly GCA_019974015.1. Taxonomy (NCBI): domain Eukaryota; kingdom Metazoa; phylum Arthropoda; class Arachnida; order Araneae; family Nephilidae; genus Nephila; species Nephila pilipes. The sequence continues at coordinate 401,836 of BMAW01006747.1, forward strand.
CACAGCATAATGCAATCTGTTGCAAGATTAGATATTAGTTTACACCAGGAAGTTTTTACTATATCTGTTGAAAATATAAACCTTGTTTTTAATTTAATCATTATAATTATTTGAAGAATTAAGAGTATGTTGTTATTCAGTTATTGTATCATGTTTGCAGAGGTTTTCATTCATTTGAAGGACTGGCTCTTGCACCATAAAACTCAATTGTCACTCACTATTGTGAAGGACTAATTTTTAAAATGTTGTCCTTATTTAAATGTCATCATTAATTTTGACTTTTTGTTATATATTAGTTACTAATATAGCTAGCATATTGTTACAATAAGAGATAACATTATAAAATCTTGTTAGTCTTGCAATTTTCAGGAGCATCACCTATCACTTGCTACTTTCTTTATTTGCATGACAAATACTTTTTCTTTTTTCATAAGAGTATTTGTCAGTTTATAAATATTGAAATGAAACTGAGGTATATTTTTTGGTATATGTATATTATGATAATCGTTTAGAAAACATTTGATGCCTTTTATTTTACAGAAGGAAAAAGACAGTTTTTCTCAAATCAATGGTTTTAGATTATTAATATTTAGTACACTTTATAATTTTGGCAATTTTCATCTACATGATTATGATAAAATACAAGTATCCATTTTTTTATTGTGTTTGTAATTTGTGTGTGGTTTATTGAAATGTTATTTTGATAGGTGTTGCCCAAGTACGCCATGCCCATACTGATGTTCAATATCCAGACTTTGATTATTATCGCAGGAAAGAAGTTAAAGACCCAACTTCTAATACCCAAGCATCTGAAGAGTATCGTAAAATGACAAGTTACATGATAGCGGCTGGTAAGTTTTTATTTGTAAAACAAATTTTGGGATTATTAAGTTATTTGTTTTATTTTTACATTATATTTGTATAGTTATGTTGGTACTTTTCCATATTGCAAATCTCACTGATCAGACTTTATTTGCAACTTCATAAAGTATACACAAAAACAAAAAAAAGTTAATAAATGTTAGTCCTAAGAATTTTTTACTTTGGATGTATTAACATTTTAATTAGTTAGTTTCAAATGGTTTCATTAGTTTTTTTTCAAATGGCTCCTTTGTTTCCCTTCTCCATATAAATTCTGAGATACTACTTTCCAGATGATGACATACTGTTCCTCTGTGTTTCTTATTTTGCCATTTTGTATTACCCCACACTCTTTCAATTTTTGCTTGTGCGTTCCATTTTCTGGTAACTTTGAAACGTTCAAAACTTTATTCTTCCAGTTTTTTAGTACAGTATGATTTCCACAAATCAATATATTGTTCCTTTTTTGATATTTTCCTTAATTGCTTCCAATATAATGGATCGATTTGGCATCTTCACTAGGAAACGTTTGTTTCATGTCAAACTCCACTATTGTGGTATAATCTATCCTGCATTGTTTTTGCACTTCATGAACAAACTTTCATCCATTTCGATAATCATACCAGGTCCTCCTATTTTCCGTTGTTGACATTTAAGCAAAAAATCCACATAAACCTCAGGCATGTAATTATTCCAGTCCTCAACTATTTTATGATTGATTTCCAAATGCTATTCATTCCATTTAAATGAAATTAATTTTCGCTTCTACCATAAATAAATTTTGCACACTTCAACAAACTCAAATTTCGATGATTCAAACCATGTACCTTTCCAGATACTTCTTTTACTGCAACAAGTTGAAAGGTTGAAGTGCCATTGTGTTTCATCTTCAAAATTTGATTTCATGATTATCACAAGTGGCAATTTTTGGCAAAATGTCTTTCGCTTGAAAGAATCTTACAGATTTTTCCTCTATTCTGGGCAAATCTCTAATTTTCATCTATTTTTGATGTATTAGGGAAAAGACGTGACTGATAAAAAATGGCTGCGGCTTGTTTTGAAAATGTAGTAGTAAAAGGTTACCAGTTGGGATATTCTGTTTGGCATTGGTTGTATGATTTTTGGCAACTTATTGCCTGCATCAGTGAAATGGAAAAGTACTGTTATGTATGTATGAGCAAGTAAAACATGTACAGAATAAATTAATTAGCATACTTAAAAAGATTGAATAAAATGACTAAATGCATACATTATATTATATGAGAGGAGAGCTACAAGTTATAATATTTTTATTTTAAGAAAATGATTTCTTAAAAAATAAACATTTCTTGAATAACTGCTATGCTCTATTGACCATAGTATTAGAAATTACAAGTATCATGGTAATCTGATTGGTAGAGTAACATAACTGATACGCATATAATTTGAGGATGAAAATCTTAACATTGGTGAAAAATTGACATTTAAGAAAGTGTAGTTGTCATCACTGTGGAATTAGCCTTCAAAAACCTCTGTCCAGTTTTTAGTGCAACATTAATCAATCAATTAGAAAATGAGGAAATCATACATTTTTGAATATTTACTTGATAAGTTGCATGTTGGAGTAGAGAAAAAGGCTGAGTTGATATAAGAATATAATGTATTTTTATGGGACTGAAATTCAGAGTAATGATAAACTTCTTAACTTTTTAAAACAGAAATTTTGTGGGATTTAAATTATAAAATTTGGCAAAAACATCAATAGATTAAGTAATGGAATTAATATTTGGTAGAATGTCAAATATAAATTTATATTGTATTAAATGAAATTCCTATGTCTGTGTTGTCATCTCTGTAACTGTGACACTTAAAATTTATCATTAATTTCTGTAATTTGACATCAGAGTCCACTGTGTATTCTGTCCCTTAATCAAATCTTCAATGCAATAACAAATTACACTCTGTGAAGCCTATCGTTGGAGAATGGCCTGTTCTAGTGCGAAGAGCAGATGTCAGATTGACTCGCCTTCACATTGGGCATACTCGATTTACCCATGGACATCTTTTGTTTTGGTAGGCTACTCCCGAATGTCCTTCCTGCCATGTCGATTACACAGTTCATTATATTTTAAATGACTGTTGAGTTTTCTTCAATTCATCAGTTTTAAACCTGTCTGACTTGGCTCGGGAAAACCCCCATCATAACTTATTTTTGCTTCTTAAAAAGAGATTGGGCTTTTACATCATCTTTGAAGTTTTAAACTGTGTTCTTTTTTATTACCTTGTATATGTTTCATGTTTTTAAAATATTGTCCTTTTAATTGATTTTAACAAATGTTTGACATAGCATAGCCTGTTTTAGCTCTTGCACCATAAAACTCCACTGTCACTCACTTTCCCTTAATCAAAATTTACTTTTTCTCCTTATTATATTAGATCAAGTCTAATATCTTATTGCTTATCTAAAAATTGTGAAAACTTCTTACATTTACTGAAAGCATGCACAGATAAAAAAAAAATTAAATGTTATAGATTTAATATACCAGGTATGTAAATATGAAACCAGAATTTGCCCATAGATGAATTGCCTGCCAATGTAGTTACCCCCAAACCACACCACTGTCACCATTTTCTTGTTTTGATACCTGATAAAGATTTTCAACTCACTGCAATAGAAGTTTCATATAACAGCTTAGTTTTTAATAGTGCTGAACATGCCAATTTTGTGCCTAGAAACTATGATTTGCAGAAAGCTTAGATTTTGTGTTACCATTTGAAGGAAATTGTTGTAGAATTGCATTGAAAGCTTGTGGTGAGCATGCTCCTGGTAAATCACAGTGTTTTAAGCAGCTTTAACTATTCGAAAGTGGCATTTTTGGCATGAGAAATGAAAAACCTGGAATGGAATCCCACTGAAAAAGTTTGAAGACAGTAAATTGCAAGCATTGTTGGATGAGAAGTTGTCTCCATAAGTTTGAAAGCTATTGAAGATATCTAAAAGATGAGAAAATGGGTTCCACATGAATTGAATGAAAGGCAGCAGGAAAACCAAAAAGCCACTTGGGAAATGCTGCTTGCCAAGTACGAAAGAAAGTAATTTCTCAGTCAAATTGTAACTGGCGATAAAAAGTGGATATATTTAGAGAATCCTAAGTGTTAGAGATGAGCAACTCCAGGTGAACCAACATCTGCTGCGCCAAATTGCTATGGATTGAAGACAATGCTTTCTGTTTGCTGGGATAAGAGTGTGATGTATTATGAGCTGCTAAAACCATAAGAAACCATTAAAACAATGTTACCAACAATAAATGATTGATTTGAATTGAGCTTTGTGTGAAAAAAGACCAGAATATCAAGAAAGACAACATTAAGTAATTTTGCTTCATGATAATGTACCATCACACAACGCAAAACTTGTCAAGGAAATGATTGAGGCGTTAAGTTGGGAAATACTTTTGCATGTAGCTTTCTCAAACAATAAATGTGTATTTTCTATAGAAAAATTCTGGTTTCATATATACGTATCTGGTAGTTAAAATGGTATGTTTTGGGGAAATTTCTTGATTCGTGTAATCAGAATTTAGAGGGTTTTCCAATTATCTAATGAAAATAAAACTTATTGTGAATATTATGTGTATTTTCTTGTATACTTTAAATGTACTACAAAGTGCATTTATGAATCAATACTGTAGGTCCAGTCCCTTACATAATCAATGTATGCAGTTTCAATATTTTAATGTAATTTTGAAACATAAAATGTATTACTTTACAGCTGGCGGTTTAGGTGCTGCATATGCTGCCAAAAACACTGTAACAAAATTTGTTGCATCTATGGGTGCAGCTGCTGATGTATTGGCCTTAGCTAAAATAGAAGTCAACTTGGGTGAAATCCCAGAAGGTAAAAATATGACTTTCAAATGGAGAGGAAAACCATTGTTTGTCCGACATCGAACCCAAGAAGAAATTCAGAAGGAAAGAGCAGTCAATATTTCAAACTTAAGAGATCCTCAGGCTGATGAAGATAGAGCCCAAAAACCAGAATGGCTTGTACTGATTGGTGTTTGCACTCATCTTGGGTGTGTACCCCTTCCAGGGGTTGGCGACTATGGAGGCTATTTTTGCCCTTGCCATGGTTCTCATTATGACGCTTCAGGACGCATCAGAAAAGGCCCTGCTCCCCTCAACCTTGAAGTTCCCCCATATGAATACACTTCTGATAGTACATTAATTGTAGGTTAAAATTGAAATAAAGAAGAAATTCAAATAATAATTTATTGGCAAAATTATTTACATTAGCAGATTCCATATAATATTGTACAGTTATATAATAAATTTCTGATTTTGAGGCTCGTGTACTTATTTCCAATTGCTGTGTACTGATTATATTAAGAAAGTTTCATGCATGGCAGCAGTAAGTTATGTATTTTACTCTATAGTAAATAAAATTATCATAATGTAGAAGCATCTATTGATTTTAGTGCTGGAAACATTTGAAGACTTGATTGGTATTGTTCGTCCTTTACAACAGGGTTCCCTTCCAAAAATAATTCTCTGAGATTTAAGCAGGTCTTCAGGATTTCCAAATTGTACAATTTCTTCAAAGCTGAAATTTAGCTAAGGAAATGTAAAAAATTTACAGAAAATATCTTTAATCTTTGAAAACACTATATTTACATACATACAGTTAAAAAAAATACTACATATATTTGCAATCAAAATTGTATAATATGAATTGAATTAAAATAATCCATTCAGAATTATAATGTTAACTATTCTATACATTGATACTTATCAATTTAAAAAATATTTATTGCGATAAGAAATTTTTTAAAGAATTCAAAATATTTTATTCAATAGGATTATTATGGAAAATCTAGCTGATATAACATTTTTAACTCATCTAAATGTGGAGTAGAAAATTTCCTTCTGGCAGTTCCATTATGATATAAAAATTACCAATAAACCTACAACAAAATGCATCTCATAAATTTAACACTAATTCCAGTAATAAATAAAAATTAGAATGCTTATTTTCAGCTAGAAAAGTAAAAATGCCTTTAAAAAAAATTATGTAACAAAATACTTGTTTGTCAGTAAGGAAATCTCACAGATCTTTTTATTTGATGAACTTTATATCAAATAATTCTATTAAACGAACAAAAGGATACAATTTTTTCTTAATGACAGAAGCTCCAAATTCTGTAAATCTTCTAATCCTTCTAAAGAAGATAATTGGTTGTCATCCAAATTTATACTTTTAACACATATCAAATATCTAAGTGGATACACTGAGGTCAGGTTATTTGATGATAAATTAATTTTTTCAATCAAAATTAACTGATCAAAGTGATATAAATGTGTTAGTTTTCTATTGGACAAATTTATTTCCACTGCTTCAACAGGTAGACTTCCAATAAAATCTTCGATGATAAATTTGCTTCCTATATAAAAATAAAAGGCAAAAAAAATTTAAGTAATAGTCTGAATCCATTTCTGATGAGTTTTGTAAAAAATAGTTTAGAAACTACATGTATTATTATTGATCAAAACATAATTGAACATTATATATACCTAGATCTCTGTAATAATTTTTCCTTGTTTTGTCCACTTCTGTAAGCTTCTCCATAAATTCTTCAATTTCTTTTTTATATGCAGTGTTACTTAAGGCACGCATTAATAAAACAAAAGTAAACAAAGCCCCTATGGAAAAATGAAAGTACTTATTAGCTTAATAATATTTAGAAACAAGTTTAAGCAATTTTTTAAATTAAATGTAAATACTATGTAAAATAAAAAGACTGCATCACAAGTAATATTTTCTCCCTACTACAATGAGATGAAATTGAAAATTTTTGACACTTCATTGTTATACTTAATTGAAAGACATGAGATAGCATTGCATAAGAAATGTATAAATGGGCAGTGCATTGACTGCACTTTCATTTGTACTCAAGTGAAAAGTTTTCTAAAATGATTGAGATTGCCAGAAATTGACAAGCTTTGAATGTGGAATGATAGGTGAAGCTAGACATACACATATAGAGCATTCTAATTCAGAAATTGTTAGGGAATTCAACATTCCTCAATCTATAGTGTTGAGTATGTCGATAATACTTAATTTCAGGTGATAAGGATAATGCATTGATGACCAGGACCAGTGCTGTTCCTTTGACAGCAAGTAACAAAAAGTCAAATAATAATCAATGTGGGACATAAAACAGACATGCGAGGACAGTGCAGCAAAATTTGGTGTTGATTGGATATGAGTGCTTAGATGATCAATTAGGGTACCTCTGCTGGATTTGTAGATATCAGTCGAACCCTAGGTGACTGGAAAAATGTTGCTTGGTCAAATGAATCACTATTTCAATTGATAAGAACTGATGATAGGGCCTGTGACACAGACCCCACAAGCTATATGAACTTAAGTTGCCAACAAGGTACTGTTCAAGCTGGTCCATAATGATAAGGGCTGTTTTTACATGGTTTGGATAGGTCCAACAAAACCAATCATTGACTGGAAATGGTTTCACACAGCTAATCTTAGACCATTTACAGCCATGTTCAATGGACCAAAATATTAGGCAATTGGTTTGAGCCACATTCTTGACATGATTGTAAGGTCTGCCCGTGTACAAAATCCTGCATAGCTAAATATTTCTTAGGGGACTTCTAATGATTCGCTGGGTCAATGCTACATTTTGCAGGGCAAAAGGAGGTCCCATGACTATCAGCATATGAATTAACTTATTTTTGATTTTTAAAAATTACACTTAAAATATATCTTTTTACTTTCATTTGAATTATCAAGTAATAATCGTACTTCCATATCAATGAACACTTAATCATAAATTATTTTCAAATCTTATTACTGCAACATGAAAGAAATGCATAAAGAGTATTTTAAAGTTATTTGCCAAATATATGTATCAACTCTGAATTTTGCCAATATCAACTGAAATACACATTCTTCACAAGTGAATTTAAAAACCTGGCTCCAAGCATAAAATATTTTTCAGTGAACCATACATTAGCTTCCAAAAAAAAGAATGATTCAGTAATTAAATATTCAATGGAAGCAAAGCCTGCAGTCAAACAAATCTTTGATTATTATTTTTTATTATTAAACTGTAATTAATTAGAAAAATTTTATGCAATGTTTAAAAAAAAGATGAAAATATGGCAAAACCTAAGAACTGAATCTAACAATAAGATAAAATATATTTTTTGAAAACTACTGAATAAAGAAAAATAAGTCTAACAAATAAAAAGTATGAATTTTAAGGAGAAAGTTTTTATAAATAGAATCAATACAAAAATGTTACAGACTCAGTACAAGAAAAATTTAAAACATAAAATTATGGTAGCGGTCATAATTCTAAACATTCCAACTTTTCAGCCAATCACATATCCTGGTGGCCTGATTTTAAAGGGCCACAAGCCTGCAATTATACAAATGTTTAAAAAAATATAAAATTTTTAGGGATAAAAATAATTTATATCAATTTTGTGTTAAAATGACAAAAATATATTCTTAATGTTTAAATTATGTAGGTTTGGTTTTATTAACGTTGCACTAGAAGCAACATGAGGGCTATAAGTGATGTTTAAATTATGTAATTGTATAGACTTGTCTCTGCATTACTCAGCAAACTGGAGAAGTGGTAATGTTGTGCAGCTTTGTTCCATATATACCACACATTTTTAAGGATACATTACACTTTTTTACTGAGGTTATTCCAGTTTGAATTGCATAACTATGTCATTCAAGCCTGCAATTTCTAAAAGTTCACTATACAAAAACAATATCACATTTCCTACAGAAATGCATTTCATGTCTTTGTACTTAGTGAACATTCTATGCATTGTCTTTGTTTAGATTACCAGTGTAGAGAGTGTTAAAAGGCCGCAACCGATTCATCAATCAATGAACAAAAATAAACTTGCTCAATGACATTGTAATCCTACCAAAACCCATCCAATTATGAAATTTGTATTACTTCTTGGCAATGTTAGAAATAAAGAGCCCTATAGCCTGGAACTACTTTTTCTTGGTAGATATGTAAAACGTATTACTCATGCCATTGAGTTCTGATGTTACTTATATCACTTTGCTGGACACTATCATCACAGCAAGTTCATGAGTCATGTCAAATTGCCTGTTATTTTCATTTGAAATTGAATATATTAAAAATTTTCAGATTTCTTTTTTTAAAAGTTTATCAGTCCCAACTTTATTTTTCATTGGAGAGAAAACTATTTTAATATTCATAAGTGGTATCATAAATATAATCAAACTACTCTTGTATTTTAAGAATGATAAGAAATAACATAAATAATTTTTGAGATTAATAATGCCTATATTTTGAGATACTACTTAAGGCACTTTGACACCCTGAAAAATAATTTTACAAAGAGAAACGGTTCTTTAGAAAGAAAACATAAAAAAAGAAAAGAAAAAAAATCTTTTATATTTTTAAAAGTGTTGTTGATGAATAATAATAATAATAAAAAAAAAACTTAATTTTTTTTCAAAAAGAAACAGTTTAAAACTGATACTTTTGAATAAAGCTGTGACTAATTATAAAATAGAGTCAAAATTAGTGCATAAACATACTAGAAATATATATTCCAAACTAAAATAGGATGTGAACACAGCATCAAACAAATAATAAAAATAGCATATATATATATGCTACAACAGAAAATAACACAGGGGCCAAATAAAATATGAATAATTAAAATGAACACTAAGGAACTTAAAATGATTACTTCTAGATTGGAAATTGTTTCCCCTAAAAATGACAACTAAACTAAATATCCACAAATAATAAAATCAGTAACTAAGCTCAGTTCAGTTACCAAATAACTATAACAAAATGTGAAGAAACAAAAAGCAATATGAAGAACTTAATAAACAATATTAAATGTCTTTCTCTTCCAAGCAAACATAAATCAGTTAACATCACTTCTGAAAGTGGAACAACTAACGAGTTTTACGCAGGAAAAGCTAAGATTTCTTGTCTTAAGTCAAACAAATTGAAGAGATTGTTCTTGAGATTAGTTGAAACTAAATAATATCATAAAACTATATAAATAATGCATGTCATTAACAAACCAGAAGCTTTCATTTAAAGAATTAAATAAAAAAGAGCTTTAATACATTAACAAATGTTTTTACAAAGAACATCATTTCTTTTGAGAAGTATAAAAAGAATCAGAGGCAAAGTAACATTAATAACTTTGGGGATATAAATTTCTCCTCAATATTAAGAATTTAATCAATACATACAAGATAGAGGAATCACCAATTGAATGAATCTGCACTCCATGATGAATAATAGGCAATATTTGATGAAAGACACACAACCATGTTGCTAAACCCTAAAATTTACTTTCATTGAAAGGTAAACAAGAAAAAAATACATATAACAATATCCAGAGCATTCTTTCAAAAATAAATTCCCATATCGAAATAGACTGGTATTATGAGACATAATATGTGTAGCAATTATGTATACATAAGATAGACCACAACATCATGTGCAATAATCTTGCCAAAGTGCTGATGTGGTTACATTACTCTTTAAATAAAATAAAGTTAAAATACAATTACTCTTTATTAAATTACACACTAAAATGCAACACACTTTTTATAACAAAACACATGATAAAGATAATGTTCCCGTGTAAACATTATTTGGTCATAAAAAAAATTTCAGATCTGGGAAGTTTTTCCTGAGGGTGGCTAGAGGTGGAAAAAAATCCATTTTTATGAGGCAAGATGTATTAGTCACTGCCTGCGAAAGGGTTAAAAACAGGGTGTCCAACCTTTTTGCTTACCAACCTTTGCTTTTAGAGCACAACAAATGCAACTCTTAACACAAATAATAGCTCATGAGCAAAAAAAAAAGTTATATTTAAGTAATTTAAATAGTTACAGTTTTTGTATAAAAAAGGCTGAAACATGAAATTAAGATTGATATTTGTTTTATACATCTTATATGACATTTTATGTATTACAAACATTTCATTATAAATTTTATAAGAAAAAAAGACAACTAGAAATCATTTAAGTAATATGATATTTAGTATTGAATTTTAGAAACTAATGAATCAATATCACGTTCGACTGAAGTGATTATAATTCTCAGGGAGCTCTTAGGGTGTTCATCCGATATTCTGATTTTAATTTACTTTGAAAATAGTTGCAGATAAATGTATATGCTTTCAATTAAACAACAATGACAAGAATAATATTATTGTGCAGCAAAGGATATTTGTCTCTGAGCAAGTATGATTTAAGAAGGTCCAATAAAGAGACTTCATGAAATTTCTCTTCAAGATCGATGTTAAGATTGCAACTCTAAGCATTCCTTTGAAAATTCATTGGCAGCATATCTATATGGATTGTAAATGGAAACTGAATAATAATAATAATAAAAAAAAGCAGTTTATTTTTTTCAAATATCATAAAATCTACTTCCAAATTCTTGTATAAAATAGCAAAGTGGGGTTGCTTATTTCATCCTGTTTTTAGGATTATGTTCTATCAACTTGTTGAAATGGGAAAAGGAAAAAAAAAAAGTTTGTATTTATCTGAATTTGCCATATAATTTCATTTTCATTAGGAATGTTTTTATGGTTTGAAAATTATACAGATAAGTTGCCTTTTACCTTAAAGACACAAGTTTAAGTCATTTAAATGAGCAGTCATATCTACCAAAAATGCTAAATCTTCAAGCCAGTTAGTATCAATAAGTTCTGATAAACATTTTTCTTTCAATATCATAAACCAATTCATTCCATTATGTATGTAAAAAAATCTTTTATAACATTTGGCCTTGACCCAATTCTGTATATATAATACTTGTATCACCTTCCAAGCATTTCACAAAATTCCAGAAATTGGTCATGTTTCAATCCCTAAATCCTTATAAAATTCACAATTTTGTATAGCATGACCTATTAAATTTACAAACCCCTCTTTTTTACCTATTACAGCATCGGCATCATCCGTAACTGCAACAAATATGAAGGCAAGAGACAAATAATATCGTCAACATTCTTCTTTCACAGTTTTATAAATTATTTTTTAAGAAGTCATATCTTTTAATAGCACTAAAAGAGCTATTTCTTCAGTAGAATTACAATTGTTATTAATATTTCTTACACAAATAACAAACTGAAACATATTAATAGCATCAGAACTCTCAGCCATTGCCAAATAATAAAACTTAAAAATCTGCCAAGCTTTCCATGCTTTGCTTCCTAAATTCACCATCTAAAAATGGTTTTGATTTTATTAATGATTAAATTTGCAACTAAACATAACTAAAGTGAGGGATGGTGATGGTCAAGTTTAATGGTGCAAGAGCCAAATGTGTCTAAGCTGCGCCAAATAAATTTAAGCTGTGACCTAGAAGTGAGAAGAAATTGAAAAGACAAACTACAGAGTGATAGTAATTTAATAGCACAATAACCAAATGTAGCCATGTTACACTGAAAAGTTATTATTAGGATGTGTGAAAAAAATTGAAAAAAGATAAAAATTGGTTGACAAAAAGGTGGATCGAAAATAGAGAAGGATCGATAAAGTATCCCAGGGGTGTGTCATCCGTGTTTATCAAAGACAGCAAAACCCACGGGAAAGAAAAAGATCACTAGGGGGCCCCAGGGTAACTACATAACAAACCATCACAAAATATTCTGTTTGAATTACAATATTGTTAAAAAGTTTTTGTTAAGATATAAGGCCTGCTTTTAGCACCTCTATTATTTGCCTTTATGATATTCTTCAAGACAAACATTGAATTTGGAAACATGTTTTTGCATGTAATGCCTCTTTAATTTTAAAGAGTATACTCTTTGAAGACAGGTATATCAACATAACACATTAAAAAGCTTGTTTCACTGTCAATCATAAAATGAATCATAGACATGTAGCTCTTGCTCAAAAGAATAACCCTGGTTTCAGACAAAGCAGTAGTTGATCAAGTGGATGACAAGTATTAATTTTAAATAGGAATCACCACACTCAGTTAACTTGCAACCCAGGCGTGACTCCACCAGACACAAGTGCCACTTAAGTTTTCCTTCCCAATAGTTGTATCAACACAAAGGACAATATTCGATCCTATGGTCTTCAGACTTATTAACTAACTGAAAAACAACTGAGTCGAATCTGAATTGTCACCTTGTCTGAAACCAATTTAAGACTGTTTGTAGTAAAAGAGATGCAGATGCTGACCTCTTAATAGACCCACCTGATGTTATCTACTTCCAACCAAATGCATTGGTGCTGATAAATCGCCAATATTGACTTGCTTATAGTTCAAAGCAGTATCACAAGCTACTACTTGGAATAAGAATTTGTATAATTGTCAGATACGATGGAAAGAATGGGGTATGTGACTAAATAGAGAGGCAATTTTGCACAAGGATTCACGAAGTTTATGGAGTTATATTTTCTTACAGTAGGCACTGATATTTTTTATGCTCTGCACTCCCTTCTTGGGCTACATGGAATTGTGCTGTGGGATGCATGTGACTTGGATATCTCTGCTTTAGAATTAAATTTAAAAAAAATTTAAGCAAATTTTCAAAGTTTTTAATTTAAGCAAAGTTTCAAAGTGCACATTATCAATATCCATAGATCCTTTGTTTCATAATTCATGTTCTGTTCATTAAATTTCATGATTCTGTGTTTAACAATCTTTCGGCTACATTGTCCCCCCCCCCCCAACTCTTCCTTTAATTAATGTAGCTGATTAACATTATCTTGAAAATCACATATTTTACACTTTAATCTTCCTAAAGTTTTATTGGTAATTGATAAAATTCATGTGCTTGTGGAAATACTTCTGATTCACAAGACTGATTCCATAACATTGTTTTGCAAGTATTGGTAGTTGCAATTATATTACTTGAATAAATGTCCAATTAAAAAAAATGTGAATATTTTTATTTTTACAAATAAAAATATTTTTTCATTAAGACATTTAGGAATGAAATCACTCTAATCCATCTCTCTTGTTAATTTTTCTTTTGATTTGTGTTCAAGAGACATTTTCATTAATATAAACCTCATAAATAGTAATAGGACTAGATTATACAACACAAATTTAAATATAACCAGAATTAAAACAATTGTAATTTGAAACACTGGTAATATTTTTGATACCTATGTAAAATGCTGTCCACCATTATGGCAAACCAGAAAATGTCACAAAACAATGCATTATATTAATAATGAATATGTTTTTCTCTCTTACATATCTAAAAAAATGATAAAAATTTGGGACTTGCATATAATTAGACAAATTTCCATAGAGTATTTCCTAAGATATGGAATCTTGGTAAAAAAAAAAAAGTACTTCAACGGACACGATATGTCACTACACCAGAAAAAGAACAAGCAATGGCACTGTAATGTTAAAGATCAGGGCAAGAGAGCATTCATTGATATGGGTTTCTGATAGAACAGCGATTATCCATTTCCAAGCAATAAAAGAAAATATTGAAAAAGGATTCACAATGAATAGGATCTGTTCATTGCTATCTTGAATGGAATGGCAGCCAAAATGATTGATGTGAGTTTGGCTGGGATTGCTCAAATTTCATTAATCGATGGAAAACAGTGATAAATTTCCTGGTTGATGGGATTTTACAAAAGTATCTAATTTCTAGTATACATAAAAACTATAAAATAAATACTTCTGAATCAATTTTTCTACTAACAAGAAGAAGAAAAAAAAGAATATCAAAAGGTGTTAAAACTCACATTTACAATTAGGTTCCATTTCAGTAAGTTGCTGACAAGATTCTAATTCCATTTCTAGAACATCTTTTGTAGCAGCACTTAGATCTGACCTTAAGAAAAGGAGGGAATTTTTTCTTTTTGTGATGAAATTATTTTTAAATTAACAAATTGGATACAAGAAAGAAGATTATTAACCAAAACAAAAAATAACAATAATACTTTTTAAATTTTCATCATTTTCATTAAAATACAACTTCAAAAAATTTCAGAAACAATAATGAAGTTATAAATAATTTTTATGGAAATAATATTTATAATGAATGATATATTTTAAAAAAGATTTTGATAAAAAAAACTTTTTTGGTATGATGTTATACAGTAAAAATATATTAATTAAGTCTTAAAAATAATTATATATTTTAAGTCTTAAACAGCATAAAAAAATTATTATGCAACTACTTCGGAGTTCAGTGGGTTTATAGAACATGTTTGTGAATCCATAACTATTTATATCATACCTTAAACTGCATTATTGGCTTATTAATGGATATTTAATCTCAATAAAATAAAAAAAAACACCAATATTAACAAATTTATAAATATATATATAAAGAGGATAAATAATCCAAAAATTTTAAGTTAATTTATTAAAGAAAGACAGAAAATGAATGCAATTTTTCATAGATAGAACATTTAAAAAAAAACATACCGGAATGTATCAGCCCTGTTGGTCTTTTTCCAAGTAAAAGATTTATGGCCATTCATAGTACTAGACAAATAACAATCTTCTTTTCCATTGAAAAAATTAACTGTTACTTCACAATTTCCATCTCCATGAAGAAAATTCTCAATTCCTTCTATTGATGTAGGAATATTACTCTTCTGTAAAATAGAAAATATATCAAATTTTGTAGAAAAGCAATTATTTTGTATGGGAAATACCCATTACCTTCTTATTTTATTTATAAAAAAAATAATTTTAAGAAATAAAATTAAAAAGGAATAGTTATTCATTATTTAGACATTGAAGTTACAAAAGCTTTAATATTTAAAACTAATTTTACAAATAACAATTAAAAAATTGTATAATACCAGAAGCATTCATATATATATATACACTAACCCACACTGTAGAAGCAAATGAATCATTTGCTGACTGCCAAGAAACTGACACTGGTTTTCCATTCACTTTTAAAAACAAATTTTCACAGTCAACCTAATTTTAAAATATATATATATATATAATTAACAAATTAGGGTAATCTAAAATATGATTGGGGGAAAAAACTTTAAAAATATAAATAGGCACACAAAATTACAATTAAATTTAAACTATTCTAACTCACCTTAACAGGTTCTGAAAATAATACCACAACCATATTCTGAGGTTTTAAGATACTAAGATTGAGAATTTCCAGAGGTGTTTTACCTAAAAAGATGAAAATTCAATGAAACCTTAATTTCTGTAGAATTACATTGAAATGTACCACAAAATTTCTTTTAAAAAAATAAGAAATGTTACATATACAAGAATAAAAAACAATGATGATAAAATTAAAGTTCTAGCTTGTAAAATATATTAACTAACAGAAAAAATACTAATTACATTTCAGCTAGATAATACAAACCTTATATTTTAAAAATATTTCTTTGCAATGAATATTATTTAAAAACTTATCTGTATAAAAAAGTTTCACAGTAAATTTATACATATATGTGTATATAAGATAACAATTAAAAAACATACCTTCAAGTATATAACAATTAAAATAATTGACAACATACTTCTTCCCAGAAGCCACCTATGATAAAACCAAACGCTCTGGTCATCAGGATCAGTAAATGCAGCATTTTTAATAAGGTTATACTCTATAAATGAAAATTTTTAAATTCAAGTATAAATTGAAAGTAACTTTATGCATTAATACAGTGGAAATTGGATAACTTGAACCTTGTAAACAGAAGATAGTAATTTAATGATATCACACTGCGAAATTCTTCCAACTCAAAGCAATAAAATCTTAAATTTTGTCAGATAGTTCGAAGAAATATTTAATGGTTTTGTTCTATTGAACTTTGTGCATGTGCATTTCCATTCATTGAACTTTCAAACAAATCTGTATATATAATGTTTGACTCAATGGTTGAATGAAGTGAATTATCAGACAGTATACTTACTTGGTTGGCTAACAAGCATTGTTATAAGATCAGTACAAAACAAATTTAAAATTTTAATTATATATGGAAAATTTGACGTTATCAAAAACTGGCATGCTTTTCGTAGGTATACAATGATATTTGTAGCTGTATAATTGTAGGTTACAATTTACTTAAATAAATACAATAAATTTACTTAAGTAAAATTTTTTTATTTCTCTATGACTCAGCAACACCAAAAATATTATTAAAAATTAAGCCTTTGTAAGTAAAAATTGTAGCCATTACATCCTTTGTAACTTGAAATACTTATTAAGCTGACAACTTCTTAACTCGCATTTTCTAGCATTTCCCTTGAAATTCTAGTTACCAAGTTTCCACTGTATATGTCATAATAATTCACCAATAGGTTCAGAATTTATTTTTTTAGAGCAATGCTTTTTAAATTATAGAGAAATGAAGGGATGAGAGGGACAAATTTAAAGGAAAAAATATTTTCCATACATTTACTTAGTATAAAAATCCAAATTACTTGAAATCAAAATTTTATTTAGAATAAAATGACATACTCGAATAAAAATGAGGAAAATTGTTAAATTCTAAAAAATAGATTTCGGATTAATTACATAGTTATATATATATAAAAAATATTTTAGCAAAAACTATGTTATCCATGGTTAATAAGAAAACTATATATCATAAAACTATTGAAATTTATTTAATTTTTCACAAACTGTTAGCATGAATAAACTAAGTAATTATTTAAAGGATTGATAAAAAAATAACATTTAAATATTACTCTTTTTACACATTAAAAACAAATATTTTATAAGAAACAGATTCCTTTAAAATATATTTACACCATTTTATATTTAGAAAAAAAAAAAAAAAAGGAAAACACTTTCTTTTCACTTAATTGCTCTATGAATTTCTATTTTTCAAAAGAAAAAAAAACCATGAGTTAAAGCTTCCGATCTACATATAGTGGATAATGTTTATATAATCATATTGCTCATGTTAATACAAAATAAGGTAACAAAATGAAAAGATTTTTAATGTTACCATAATTTCTAATTGTTAATTAATAAGGATTACTGATGAAATCATTTCATAGGGTTATTCAGAATGAATCATCCATTTCAAAATTCCAATTTTTCAAAAATAAATAACACAAAATAAGTAATATTTGGGAACAAATGAAAAATATGGAAATTTTATATTGTGAACAATAGATTTCAGTTGTGTGTTCATTGTAAAGCTATTTCACGAAAGCTGTTTTAGAAGCTTTTCTGCAACAGATGAGATAATAATATCCATGGAGCAGAAAGCTTTTTGTTTGTGCATTGAGAATCTGTAATTACCATTCACAATGAATTTCGTAAAAAGTAACAAATTAATCTTCACCTCCATTGGGCTCAGAGCTTCATTGTTTCCTTCATATCGAGCTACCTCACAATGAACCAGGTGACTTGATGTTACACGCTGGCCACCTAGGTGACATGACCCCATGCGATTTCTTACTTTGGAGGTTTGTAAAAAAATAAAGCGTTCAGTTTCGTGTGTTCCTTGTTAACAGTGGAGAAATTTGGCAACTCTAAAGAAAGATTGCCAAATTTGCATTACATAGGCAGTAATGCAAGATGATGCGAATGAGAAGCTAATTAAAATGATGCAAATTCAATCAGAGGAATCAAATATAAATGTTAATGAATGAAAAAAGAAACCCATAAGAATATTTACAAATGTCTCAAATAATTGTTATGTATTCATAGTAATAATTTATAAATATGAATTATTCATAATGCCTACATATATGTATATAAAATTATTAATAAATTGGTAATTCATATTTATGAACAAGTAGCCATAAGAACTATTTAGAAATATTTGCTCATAGAAAAGAAACATTTATAAACAATTTTCATATATAAATAAGAATTATTAATTAATAATTCTTATTTAAAAATAATTGTTAAAATAAATAACTATAATTAAGCAATAATATATATATATATATATCTTGTAATAATGCATAAGTAACATATAACTTTATCTCATTTAACCCTTTCTTTTCAAGTAAAAAAAAAATGTAAATTATATTTTTCCAACATTCTTCAATCTTTCACAACAATCCACCAAAGAAACAAATAGCAAGTCTTGATCTCACAAAAAATGGTTGAAAATCGTGTACTGTTTTTAAAGAATAACAATCAAGAATAGAGAACATGTGATATATGCAAATTTCTTTTCAAATTATATTCATCAGGGTTTTCATAACCTAAATCGTCACTTTTAAATCGTTATCATACCCAAAAGTCACCAAGGGACACCCAATACTAATTAAGTACATTTGCCACCAATATCCACAAATTTATGTGAAGTTAAACAATGGATTTCTGCTGCTGCCCAATCAATTACCACTGCCACTTTACACATGTTTGGTAGTAATTCACATAGTGTCTTGAGATTACATGTGTAAATAAACGAAGTTATATCAAACACTTGTAAAAAAACTTCCATACTTTTTCTTTTTATTCATGTATTATTTGTCCTTCTGTGTCATTTATTTATGAAAATAAAGCATTTTGAAAGTGGATGAATCATTTTGAATAACCCTGTATAATGATCAAAAATTATACAGAGAAGGAACCATTCTCATCCCCCCCCCTCCAAAAAAGGATTTATGATACAAAGATTAAAGAAATAATGTTTATAATTGCATTGTTTTGCATTTTATTTTATTAAACTGATGCATTACTTAAAAAGATTTTATACTAAGCATAAAATTTTTTGGCTAATAAATTGATTTAAATAAGTATTAATGTTTAAAATATTACATGTTCACCAAAATGATAAAGAATATGTAATACCTTGAAGTAAAATATCTTCCGTGATAGATCCTTTTGAAGCATCATAATGAACTTTAGGCAGTAAAGTACTACGATAATGCCATGCTGAATAATTGGAAAAATTTGTTTCTATCAAACGTGTACTGCATTTTAGTTCTTCTTCACAGGAAACATTGCACTTTTGGGCAACTTGCCTTCGATAATCCCAACAATGAACTAAAATGAAAATCAACCAAAGAGGAAACTTAGTTTGACCTTTTCAGCTAGGTTATATTATTACAATGAAAAAAAAAAACTACATTTCACTTACAATTCCTTTCATCTTGAGAAAGGAAATAGTTACACAATTCTAATTCCCTCTTCCAGTCTCCTACTGGATTGAATTCCATAGACCAGAATCGATGGTGCCAAGCAGAATAAGATTTTGGATTGACTTTTAAGCAATTTTGTGTTAATTCCAACTCTAGTAAAATGAGCTTTTTAATTTCCTCTTCATTCCTAAATAATACAAAAAATAAAACGAGATCAGAAGCATTTAAAAAAAATGATTTTTTTTTATTTAAATAGACAACTTAATTTTCAGAAAATATTATGGTATTCCATAAGAAACTATCAAAAATTAAAATATTTTAAAGTAACTTTGTAACATATTTATACATTTAAAAGGTCATATCAATGTATTATATTCATTACAAAATAATTGCATTCCTCTCTTTTCTAATTTTAATAGTTTAGATATTTCAGCAACTTAATCATTATCTTTCTCTTTAAAGATAAAATATAATAATAAACAATTTATAAAAGGAAATCCTATGTTCCCAAGAAGACTTATTAAGCCAACTTTAACAAAATAAAAGCTGTTATAGAAACAGCAGAAGTAAGATCATGTACTTCTACAACATATAATTACATAGTATAGTATAGAATTAAAATGTGTTTATTTGTAAGCTTATTTAGTTACTAAACTAATATCTGAAATAAGATTTTCAGAATGAATTATTGTTTATAAACATTGTACTGTAAAGCAACACGAGGGTTAATGGCGACGGACCTCATAATTTTGAGCCTCAGTCACATGATGAATGAGGATAACACCTGAGCTGGCAAACTCCTCTCCAAACTTCTACACCATACAAATGAAAGAACTTGGGACCTTGGCAAGATTTAAATAAGATTTTTGGACAATAAAGCATTGGAAGAGATATTTTGCATTAAATCTTGAACATTCCAAAAAATTTAAAAACTTTATTCCAATGGATACAATAAATAAATGCTTATAACCCATTTAAATCATACTAAGTATGCTCGATTTTTTTTTGAAAATCTTCAAGAAACAAATGTCACTTTTATTAATCAATCCATTGATAGACATAACATTACATTTAATAAATCTTTAAAAAAAATAAATTCTAGATAAAAAATTTAATGAACAAGAGCTATGTTTATATAAATATGAAAAAAAAAAAAAAAAAAAACCCACCATTATTATTCAAATTATTTGTTATGGAAACCCAAATGAAATATATATATTTCATTTGAGTACATGTTTAAGATATGCATGTACAAATTTATATACAAATTTAAAATCATAAATGCATTCACAAAAGCACCTAATATAAATACATATTCTTCCAATGAAAATATATTCAAATTAACATTTTATTATAAATGGCATGCAATTTATATAGCTTTCCATATTAATAAATTTTTATGATACAATTAGCAAAATTTCATTTCGTTACATCATTTGCTTCTGATACAATATTTTTTTGTATTATATAACAATTGAATGCTAATTTATTAGACTATAATCATACACACTTCATTTCAGTATTATTTTTGTAGTATTTATTTAGGACGTTTAAGGTCAAATATAGAGTATATTTCACGAAATTATTCAGAAACAATAAAAAAACATTAATATAAACATTTTGTTCAGCTTTTCATAATACTCTGATATTTACACAAAAAGATGAACTCCAGTTTTATAACTAAAATGTGCTTCAATTCTGCTTTTCATAATACTTTGTGTGAGTGATTGTAGGATTTTATGGAGAAAGATCATAATATTTTTAAATTTGCATCCACATAAAAAGATATAAATCAGTTTTTATAACTAATCAAATGAAATCGCATTATTAAGATAATTTAGTTTTTCATTACATCTCTAACCATTTCAAACTTAGAATGAATTCTAGTACACTAAAGAAATGGAATTTCAATGTGGTCATAAAATCCTGTTTAAATTTTGTTTTAAAAATAGCGGTTCAAAAAATATTTATAACATTTGAAAGTACTAAAATATTCTTATGTAATACTTATATAAAAATACTTAAAAAAAAAAAAAAAAAAAAAAAAAAAAAAGATTCGAAGAAAAAAATATTTTGCCTTCATTAAAACAACAAACTCAGAAAAAGAATGAGAAACTTTTTTAAAAAAATTGTAGATATGTAATTTAGTAAATATTAATAATTTAGGTTCCATACAATTTGAATAAAATAAACAGTTTTAAAACAAATAAGAAATTGTTTTGCATACTTTGTATCTTTTAAAGATAACAAAATTTCTCGACGATAATTCCACAGTGTATAAAAATCTGGATTCTTTTCAAGAATTCTTGCAGTCAATTCTAATCCTTCTTCATCATGTTCTTCAGCTTCTCTCTGTTTCAAATCAAAAATATACATAAAAATAAATTTTAAAAAAAAATTATCCGATGAGTATTCTCAAAATTAGTTAATATATTGACAAACAAAATAAAATATTAAAAAGAAACTTAAAGTTACTTTTCTAATTTTTTAAATGATACTTAATTTCTTTTATACTGACAACAGAAATACATTTATTTAATTTTAATATTATGCTTACCCAAACTCCTACTTCAAATTATTTCCAAAAATATACTTATCGTGAAGAACTTTTATATTACTCAACTCCAAAAATGAATGATTAGAACTATTAAAATTGTTTACAAAACACAAACATCTATATTTGCAACTAGCTTTCTTATTACACGACATTATGATAAAGAAATTATTTACAATGCAACCTTTTTTCTGCAACTGACCTCTATACATCAAAATTATTAAGATTTGAAATACTTTTAGTTTATTGGAGATACATTAAAAGTATAAGAATTCAGAAGAAAAAAAATTATAGAAAATTTTTCATTTAACTACTTTTCATATAAAAACTAATTTTTGTGTGTTAAATTACACAAGATTTTTTGTTTTAAAAGCTTAATTTTTTTTTTTTCCAATGACGAATATAAATGTTAATGAATTTTATTGCTATTCAGTTTCTGCTATGGGGTTTAATGGTGATATACAAATATTAATGAATGAATATATTTTGAATTTCATTCAAACAAAATAATACTAAAAGATTATTTACTATAATCTAACAGTATGATTCCAGCATATATAAAAAGAGATAAATTCTCTCAAAATTCATAAATAATAAACAAAATACATATATAAATTTTAAAAAAATAAAAGTAAACTAACTGAAGAAAAAAACCTGTTTGTAAAAAAACAGTTCTTAATGTTAAAAAAAAAAAAAAAAAAAAATGAGGAATGTATCATTAGAATGCAAGTGTTTTGTAAGAAATGAAATATATATATAAATTTCTGACAAAACAACAGAATGTTTACTTACATATAAATAGCCAAGTCTGAGATATAAATAAATTTAAAGAAGATTAAAGATTCAGTCAACAAAAATTTTAATATTATAACATAAATGTATACAAGATTTAGCACTATTTCTTAAGTAAAACTTACATTGTTATCTTATAATATACATATTCCAATTTCATTACAATTCATTAGAAATGAAATGAAAAATACATCATACTAATTAATATTAATATACATATTTTCATAAATAATAACACAAATTACTTATTTTGAATATCATCAAATTTGAAAAATGAATAGTGAAATACTTTGAAATAATGAAAAGTCTAAAAATTGGCAAATTTTCATTTACATAGAATAGGAACTTTATGAACTGGAAAAAAAAATATTATTGAGAACTATTTATTGGGGGAAAAAACTATTTTAAAGAGCAAAAAAAAAAAAAAGGATTCAATTGAAAATATTCATTCAAAATGATATCCACATTAAAAAGTTTCATTTGACTAATATTGACAAAATACTCATATACACTTTTCTGCTCCTCCCTTTTATTTTAAAAAATAAATAACACAATTGTAATTGCTTTTTTTAACATTTAAACTGAAAATAATTATGTTAATCTTCCTCTATGTCAGAAAGTTATAAGATATCCCAAATAAAAAGTAGAAAAAGTCAATTCTCAAAATAAAATTTAAAAAATAATAATTTAATCTCATTTTAAACTTTTTGGATACAATGTTACATTTTACATTATACCTTTGCAAATATTTTACCAGTGACTGATGAATAAATTTTCAATTTTTCTTGCTGTTCACGCCTTTTGGCTTCTGCTTGTTCTTCACTAGTTCTCACTTTTAGTCTCCCATGCTGAAAAAAGCATTTTGTGTCATTTTGAAATTTAATACTATAAAATATGAAAATAAATAAGTATTAAATTCTTAACCAAACATAAAATTAATGACTGAAAACAAAGAAAAAATCTTATGTAAAAATACATAATTAATTTTTACTTTTTTAATTTTATTAAAGGAAAGAAATGAAACATAAAAGAGATTTTATAATTATATTTTAATCTGTTTTAATAAGTATAACAAATAATTGATATTGCACTTTTAAAATTACTTTTAAGAGAGAATTTTGAAAAAAATCTAATATAAGACTATTAGAGTAGTTATATAATATTAAAGAGCAATATGCTATTTAGCTAATAACTTCTATTCTTCTTCAATAACTTACAAGACAGTTATTTATAAATTACAATATATAAATTTATAACAAAGATTATTTCCTTGTAAAACTAATCAACAGTGACATTCATCTTGTATCTCAAATCCAGAAATTTTTTTAAATATATAACAAAGATAACTATCACTGTAACAATATATAAGGACTATTTTTTTTCAAGACTCCCTGGAATTTTTTAAAAACTCCCTGAAAAATTCAATGACACTACACACAGTGCCCCTATTATGCCTGTTGTTCATGTCAGATTGCAATTCTGAGCACACAATAAGCATGCATCAAACAATAGTCTACAGCCAAGTGTGAAGTGCAGACTATCATTCAATTTCTGCATGCTAAGGGGTGCAATGCAGCCAAAATTCATTGACAAATGAGTAATGTGTATGGAAAAATTTTCATGAGTGACAATGCCCAGCCGCATGCTCCAGATGCAACAAATAAGCTTCAACAGCATTTTCAATGGGACGTGTTTGATCACCCACTATACAGTCCAGACTTGGCTCCCTCCGATTTCCCATCCTTTTGCTCACATGAAACCCTGGTTAGGAAGGTAGAAGTTTGGTTCAGACAACAAGCTGCAGACCAATGTCAAGATTTGGCTAAAAGCACAAGAGTGTGCGAGTGATAGTATTTTAATGGCACAGGATCCAGATGTGGCAATGTTATGCCAAACAAGATAAAGCTGTGATCGCTCAATGGCCATGCTGCAGCAAAACAAGGTAAAGTTGTGATCTAGCTATTCGAAAAATGATACAAATTGATTGCCAAGAGAGATGATCGAAAATGGAGAAGGATCACTAGGGTGTCCCAGGGGGAGTCACCTGTGTTAACTAGATAATAAACCCTATGGGAAAGGGAAATATTACAAGGGTGCCTCGGGGTCATGATACCCGTACTTGCCTAATGAAGACAAGCCTCCGAGGTTCCAAAACCTGGAGGTCCAATCCACTGATATAATCCCCAGACACTGAGTACCCATTTTAGTCATGTCTTATGACATGCAAGAGCTACAGTGGGATTATTCTTTCACACCTGGTTCTAAATGAACAGGCAGTTACCTTCTACGACAAAGATTTTGAAAAGTTGGTAACAAGCTATGGCTAATGTCTCAATCGGAGTGATGAACATGTAGAAAAGTAGCTTGAAGATGTATCTAAATGTTCCAAAAAATAGTTTTGATTTTCATTGTGGTTTTCCTTTCACTACCATTCGTACCTCAGAAAAAAATAACCCTCACATTATACTACATAGTAAATAACAAAAATCTTTTTAAGAAAACATCTGTAAGAATAAATAACACATAAAAGCGTATTTTAATTTTTCAGATAAGTGAGGAAAATAAACTTTACCAAACAGTTAAAATAAACAAGTTGCAAAATTTTATATATTGATGTCAAAACCAATTATAAAACAATAAGCACATCGCCTTAATTCTTACTTCTAACAAATGTTTTAAAACATTTTCAAGCTATTTCATTTCAAAGAGTTTTGAAGTTAAATACGTGCTTTATTGATTTAAAATATTTACATTTCTTTCTTAATCAAATTATATCAATTTCATATTGATCTGTAAATAACATAAGTTACGAAAAGAATAATGCAATGTCTTTCTTTTAACAGTATTTTTAAATCTTTTTCAAAAATTGTATTTATTCAATATTTTTCCCGTACTTGTGATAGGTGTGTCAGTAATTTATTTTCAATTATATTAGTCTGGAGGTACAATAAAGATTTTAAGCAATCATAAAAGGAAAGAAATACATTTAATATAAAAAGAAAATAAGAAATACCATTTTCTTAGAATGTTTAGTTTACTGTAGTAATATTAGAAGGGAAAAATATATTTTTTGTTTTTCTTTCGACAGTAAACACACTAAGTTTCACAATTCAGTTCAGTGCAGCAGCAAGCAAATGAAATGGTTAACAGTTACTAAGTTCTTTTATAAAAAGGCAAATTGAATATACTTAATGAAAGTTATTTATACACGTTTTCATCATAATCATTAAATATTAAAACATTTGATAGTAAAGTTTCTTTTATCTATGATATTTAATATATATATCCTTCAAAATCTATTATTTATAAATAACGCTTATGAATGTGTAACAAACTGTAAGAACTACTACTTTAGTTACCTCACTTAAAAAAAAATGTTTTCGTCCAGTTTGTTTATTAATCAATAATGGCGGACACAAATCAGTCTTCTGCTCCTAAATCTCAAGAAATGAAAACCGAATTAAATCGTAGTGTGAGTGGTGAACCACTTCCCGATCCGAAGAGTATACATGATCTTACTCAATATGTAAGGAATTTCTTTCGCTTTTTAATAATTTGTAACAATGTACTCCTTTATCATTCCAAATCTTTTAATGAAGCTCCTATTGCGGCACTTTCAGCAGTTGAGTTTTGTTAAATTTATTTATTATATATCTGACTGAATTTTTTATTTAAAATTTATGTACTTCACTATTTTCACGTAGATTTTATTCGGGATTATTAATTATTGTATAATTTATTTTCTTGAATTTTAACAAGATTTTAAATTATTGTGCTTGTAAATCAATGTATGTGTAATTTCTGTATGAATTACTTGTAGATAAAATTTACACGAATTTTTCTCACATATGGGAAACAGGAAATTTACTTATATTTAGGATATCAAATGTTATACTTTTTTTTTTATTTTAATCATTTCATATAAAAGCACTAACCTGTTAATATAGTATGTGAATACATATACATTTCTTATGAATTTATGTTGCTGAAAAGAAAATCAGTAAATATCTTTACAATATAGCCTCTATAATATTAGAAAGTGTAAAAGTAAAATATACAATTAGTACCGTACTGCTTATTTTCTGCATTTGTTGTTAGATTGTAAAGAAATCAGGTTGCATAAAGTGAACTATACCTTTCTTCAGACTCCATATTTTATATGAATATGTACAAATGCTTCAACAGAAATTAGTTTCTCAGTCCCAGAGAAACCCAGTTAAAGAAAGAGAGATCTTATCTTCTCCAGAGATCATGTTAAACTGTATTTATATTATAGTATATCATAATTATTAAAGTTTGAAATTAAGCATTTATCATATTTCATCACAAAATATGAATGGCTTTAATAAACTGTAATAAAGATGCAGTATCATTGAATAGTATACATTCATTCCCCCCTCCTTTCAATCAAATTTTACATTTAATCTAATTTCTGTACTGTTAAAAAAATACTGCTAGCAAAATTGATATATGCTTTGTGTAATACTTATAATATTTAAATTTTTTTTTTTTTGCTTTTCCATAGCAAATTTATTTTGTAGCCTTTGAAAAAATATACATATTCTAGCTAAAATGCATTATCCTCAACCAAAGATTGCGTATTATATCAACACACATATATAATAATCCTTCCAGTTAGATTGTCTTGATTTATATATTCATTTTTATTTACTTGAATTATTGGAGTGTAGATATCATAATTATTTGTTGTACTAAAACATGTATTTGTTTATTCTTTCAAGTCCTATTTCACTTGTACTTCTTGGCATGGTTTTTAAAATGGTACTTAACACATAATTTTCAAAGTTGAGGCTGGAAACACGATGGTGTTTTCTTGTAGGAAAAACAAACAAACTCGGAAACAAAAAGTCAAAAAACATCAGGCAACAATATGGAATTTTGTCCAAAAAGCGAAGAACGTGGTAATGAAGCATTTTGTAGAAAACATGAAAATAGCATTAAAAACAATTAAAAGAATAAAAATAAAATAATATAGCACTTACAGAATGAAAAAAAAAAAAAGTATTTGTCTTAGTTTGATGGGAGTCTATATCCCATCTGGGTAAACAGTGATGATCATGCAATTGAAATCTCAAAACCCATCATTTGATACAATGCTTATTTCAACATCACTACATATGTTCCACAAGATGGTTATAAAATTGGTTATCTGCCTGGTGAGTTTGGATTCTCAGAGTTCATATTTCTGCCATCCCTTTGAAATTGTTAGTATGTGCTCCTATATCAGGGTCCTTAAAAGTGGGATTATAGACCTTCAAATGATTATATCCTACATCTGATAGGCAACCCCAACAGTCCGAAATTATAACAGACCATGGAAAAATCCTCTCTTAAGTAACTTGAGGCAATTCCTCTTATGTACATCGTTCTAGTATAAAAAAAAGCAGGCATCCATCCCTCTTTCAATTCCACTTAACATCCATGTTTTCCTCTTTCCTTTATTATCCCAAACTTACTCTCATCAATCTCCAGATACAATCCATCATCAATTTTTACACTTTTGTACATCATATTCACAAAACAAACTTCCCTAAAAAAAACTAAACCAGTCCACTGTAGTATTTTTATTAATTCTCAATTCATCCACACGAACATCAAGCCATGAACTGTATCTGACTCTTTTTTTTTATAATGGTGATTTTTCCTCACTTGCTTTCTATAATGCCATTCATATCCATCTTTCACACCCTTGCATACTGTCAATTTGATATCTTGTTTGCATATTTTACATTTCAATTAGCTAATTATCAAACCTTCTTTCATGCACCTTCCAATAACATCTTTCGTCCTTTTTGCTTCAAGCAGAGCAAAAAAAGCAATTGAGAGGCCTTGCATTCGATCCATTATCGCTTGTGCAGTTGATCAATGTCCAGAGCTTAGTGGTCAAGTGTGCAATCCAAGACCTGGTCAAGCATGAAAAGGACAAGTCCCAAATCAGGATTCACTTTTATGGCAAGGTTGCCAACTTGATGATTTATTACCTATGAAAAAAAAATTTCACCACTAAGAAGTACACTAAACTCAGATCCACTTGTTTATTCTCCTACATAATTTATTTTGTAAATGTGTAGATTTACCCATAGGAATGTAGTGATGAATTGTAATGCTGTAAAAAATTTGTGAGATTTATAAAACATAGCACATATAGGGTATCCCACAAATAGAGGTACAAATTTTAAGCAAAAGTAGTGCACATCAAAATGATTGGAGGATTGTACAACAACACATGGGAAGAAATGTTATTGGAAAGTGGTAGCAAAGGAACTAGAAATAAAAGGACACAAGACAGAGATTACCAGCAACTTTGTTGCACATAAGTATAACAAATGCTGCAGTAGATTGTTCAATGACAAGATATTACATGAGTTTCATTGACAGACCATGCATTGGTGGACACTGTTAAAACACCTAGTTTTACTTGAATATCCCCGCAGTGCAAATGATTCTTTCAACTAAATCCATTTAGAATTCAACAGATGTTTCAAAAACAAGAGCTTTAAATTCTGCCCTCATCCCTCCCTCTAAAAAAATGAAATCTATGCTACTTAAATCCAGAGGACGTAGAGACCAAGCATCTGGTCCATCATGCTCAATCCATCATTGATCAGATGACACATTTCTATGGTGAGCATGATTCACTCATGGCTACCTTCACTGTGTCTATCATTTCTTAAAGACCTAATTTTGCACAAATTGTGATGCACATGCTAAAAGAAACAATGGTCTAATGCAATTTTCTGTAGGAACCATTTTCATTACAGTCATTGAGCTGTTTGTGCTTTGTCATCAGTGAATCCATACATTATTTACGTTATTGCAAACTCCTTCTTTATATGACATTGTATGAACAAGGCAAGTACTGCTCAAATGACAAAAAATGGAATATTTCTCATGCAGCACTTTCATGGACGGGGCCACCTACTAGCATATGATCATATTCCTGTCATAAGTTGCTTAAAATTCTCAATCATCTTTACTTACTCTACCTCTCCTTAAAGTTTGTATCTCTATTTATGAGACACCTTGTATATCAATAAGGGGGTATTATTAATAATAGGATTAAGGAAAAGGCAAGAATTTAAATAAGTTTAGAAGTGAACTATTATAAAATGTGTATTTTTTTTATTACTAGAGAAAATTTTTAGAACTCTCTAGATTAAAATTTTCTGTTACAGCAGAAGCATGAAACATGATTGTAAATATGGAATAATTCCTTTTTTTAAATGATTTTTCATAGCTCAATTTTCATGTTGTTTTCTAGGCACTGTTGTAGGTGTATATATAAATAATTTATATTAAACTCATTTTTTTTTAAAAAAAAAATCACAAATAAAAAAAGTTAATTCAAAAATTAGCATTATAAAAAAAGTAAAAATCACAACCAGAACCATTGAGAAAAAAAAAAAACATGTACCAAACCGAAAATAGAGACAAAAATTGCAAACTGAAAAATGAATGATAATATATTAAACAAATTTAACTAAAAAACAAATATTATGAATTCAAAAGAAAGTTAATTAAAATAGACAAAACCAGAAATATCAAAAAAGTAGTAATTGAAAAATTTAAAAAAATCAAAAATTTGAAGAGAAAACAAAAAATTGGGAATTGTATTTAAAGCTGTAACAGGCTCTAGATTTTTAGACTGGATTATTGTAGAATTATTGGCCACACAAACTATCAAAAAAGTATACTAATAAAAAAATTGATTATAAAACTAAAAATGCAATTGAAAAGAATCTAAAAGCAAACTCAAAAACACTAAACATAAATAAGAACAAAAATAACATTGCATGCCCAAATTATTCTTTAAAAACAGAATATAAAATAACTATAAAACAAAATTTTAATAAAAACACTTTATATTTATGTGTGTTTGTGTTTGTTCATGGAAATGCATATTAATATGTTATATATATATATATTATTATTATTATTATTATTATTATTATTATTTTTCTCCTGAAAACAATTAATTTAAGCAAGTTTGATTACTTTATTTTATGTTTGTTTTTCTATCTAGGTGCAGAGTCTTTTGCAGCAAATGCAAGATAAGTTTCAAATCATGTCAGATCAAATTCTTGCAAGAAATATCCTTTTTATTTTTTTAAAAGAAATATCTGATTTATTTCTGAGCTGACTGTTTAAAATTTCAAATGAGGGAATAGTTAATGTTATTTATTTGTAAAATAAATATATAATTATATATTTTATTTTTAAATCTTGACCTTTTTATTTATGAAACATAGATAATTTATTTTAAATATTGCTCTTATTTTTTGTGTTTCATGATTCTGCTTTTAAAAATTTCATAGTCATATTTCAATTTAATTATATACTTTTATTCCCTCAAGGGTTATCATCTTTAGAAAGGTATTTAATTTCTAATCTACAGTACCAAATGATATTTAAACATTTCCTATTTATGTGGCTCCATGATGTCAATCAATATTTCTTTATCAATCAATATATACTATCAATATTTAATTATTTTTGACCCTCTTCCTTGTCACTTAATTTTTCTCCTCTTCACCTTAGGGACTCAACTTTGACCGAGCACAAGAGTCGCATCTCTGATTTTCTCAAATGAAATATGATGCCACTAAAGATCAGCTATGTAGCCAGAGCTGATGCACGTTAAATCTGTGGAGGTTCAAAGTCCTTTCGTTGGTATGGTGTGGAAGTTAGGAGAGATGGGCACCAACTCAGGTGTCACCCTCCTCAACCTTGACCAAGGTTAAAAATTACGAGTTTTGTCACCAACAATCCTCGTGTTACCTCTGGTGCAACATTAATAAAACCAACCAACCCAAATGAAATCAAACGACGATCTGCGGGGTTTTAAGAAAGTCCTGATTTTTAGAAAGGCAAAAAGAAGTATATTACTAGCTATATTTTTACATTTTATCACTCCTTCCTTGTACTCATTTATTTACTGGTTCCCTTTATATTATAGTGGCCACAGTAGCCTAGTGGTCATGGCTTCAGATTCATGGCCGATGGTTTTCTTTCAGTCGCGGGTTCGATCCTTGGCCGCTAAAGACCCACCGTGCAGCCAGGGCTTGATGCATGTTAAATCTGTCAGGGCCCAAAGTCCTCTCATTGGCATGGTGTGGAAGTTAGGAGAGGGGGTGCCAGCTCAGGTGTCATCCTCGTCACTTGACCATAGTTCAAAATTACGAGGTCTGTCGCCAATAGTCCTCGTGTTGCTTCTAGTGTGACGTTAATAAAAATTAAACTAAAAATATCTTAATAAAATGTTTTTATAATCTAATTAGGAGTTATTTTTGAGGTTATTTCACTTTTGGCATGATTAAGTTCCATTTTTAAAGTAATCTTGTTTCATTTCCATTTATAAGCGTGTTTCATATTATCAGTATCCATTATGAGTTCATTCAGATCTTGGAATTTTTTTTTTTTATTTCTGTCAATCACTTAGTGACACCTTCATATCATCTACTTCAATGATTGTTGTGGAATGTATGTAGATGGTTCACATTTATATAATCAAATGAAGAGATGTCAGATCATTTTTAAATCAGTGTATTCAAATTATAAATATTTATGTAGTATTACTTTCAAATTTGAGTGAGAAATATCTTTGTGGTTCAGGTTTCAGTAGAAAATTCATGCCCCTTCTATATGGACTTATTCCATTAAAGATATTTATTCTAAGTCTGTCTGCTGCTGATACTTGTTACACTGCAATCTGTTTCATTTACCTCTACTTACTTGCATTAAATTCTTCCTTGCATATATGTGCATCTCCTGAAACCATTCATTACAATTTTTAATTTCAATCCAATCTGCATATTTCATGTTTCATTTTGTTGGAACAAGGTTTCAGTGTAAGCAATTCAAAATAGAAAAATTCCTCATGGTTAGTTAAAGTAAATTGCAATATAGCTAAGGTGCCCAAATGTTCCACTTTTTAACAATTTATCCGACGTTCTGCAGGGTTTTAAGAAAGTCCTGATTTTTAGAAAGAATGCACGACAAGCTAGGGAATGTGCGGTTTTCGGATTCCATGAAACTATTTCACCAAAATATGAGCTTTATATTATTTTTTAAAATTTTATTTTGTTGAACTTTAATAATAAAAATAATTGTTGAGAACTGATTATCAGGAACTGCTTATCAAAGTTCACCTTGATCAGTTGCTAGAATTTGAACACCATTGTTTGGACTTAATTAACAGTGGCATTTTTTGGCATTGGCAGCGACGAAAACATTTTGTAGCTGTAAAATGAAGAGAGAACACATTGTACACTTCTACAGATTTTATTCATATGGCAACATGTTCTGCTAGGGATCTAGCATTATTTGGAACATTGTTGTAAAGGAATTACATCTTATACAAAAATTGGAAACAGAGGAGAATTTTAGAGAGGTGAAGGGTCAGGGTGTAAGGAGTTTGTTCGTCGTCTACGAAGTAACACCTTCGCATATTGAGTTTTGTAACTGTCTCTCATACGATACATATAGTACTGCATGCTAGTGTTGGTTAAACAAGTGATGTCAATAAATCAGCTATTCAGATGATTTAGGTAAGTAATTTATTTAGGTACCAAAGGTAGGTATTTTTAGGTACCAAATTTTTAATCAAGACAGATCCCCATCCCCCTGTCAATGGTGTCCCGCTTTTCGGATGTTAATATCTCGTCACCTTAAATATAGCCCAATGTCACAACTTGAAAGAGATTCTTAGGAGGAGGCTACAGACCTTTGCTGATATATATTGTGTATTGACATTGGTATTGGGCATTGTATTGTTTCCTACAAAAGTATATAGATATGGGCTGAATGTTGCTGGATTTAAGAGGGCTGCGGTAAGTCATGGTTTTGGATTCGTAGCCGGCGATTTTTGTTCAGTCACTGGCTGACTTGCAGTGTAGCCGGGGCTGATGCATGTTAAATCTGTTAGAGCACTAAGTTCTCCCATTGGCTTTGAGCGGTTAGGAGATGGGATGCCAGCTCATGTGTCATCCTCGTCACTCAATCGAGGTTCAAAATTACGTGGTCTGTTGCCAATAGCCATTGTGTTGCTTCTGGTGCAACATTAATAAAAAACTAACCTAAACTTGTTGGATTTAAGAATTTCCCCGACACTCAAGTTGGGGCTCCATACACCATTTTGCAAATGCTGCTTCCAGGTCCTCTTCCAATGTAGCTCTGAACCTTAGGAGGATAGTCGGTAACACTGAAAACCACTGAACATTGCAGAACACTCAGTAAAGACTTCAATTTTTTACCTGGTCTATGGTCAGTCTAGTGATAGTTCAAACTTTGAGATCCATCTTGAGTAAAGTCAACCATCTTGATTGAAGTATCTATCAACAGAAAAGATTATGCCCATTAAGGGAATATATTTATTTACACATGTGAGGCAATATCTGAAACCTTTATATGAGGAAGTGGGTCCCATTAGATTGATGTGGACATACTCAAACTGATAAACACACACACACAGTATTAAAGTCATGAAGTGCAATATTCTTTTCATATTTTCTTTTCCATGTCAACAGTTTACTCATGGTCATAGAAAAAAATCAAATTTTTAAAACGACCTATGACATTAAAATTTAGGAATTTTTTTTTTATAAACTTAATATCTTACTTTACTATTTCTTGCATATCACACCAACTGGCAATGTTCCAAAGCATGGCAACTAAAACCATTGATCTTGTCTAGTGCATTGTTGTACTTGAGTTGTACAATACCATTCTCCAGGACAATTTATTCAGTAGCGTATGAATAACATTTTTATGAATTGACTTGAGCTCCTTAAGATGACACTATTCTCATATTTTTAATTTTTCAAGAAATCTTCGTTTGCCACTAATGTGACTCTGCCATGAGTGTGCTGGCCATCCCTGGTCTAATTTATAGAATGAAAAATTTTATCCATAGAACTTCATCACTAATAGATGACAAAAAGAACAGAAGATCATAGTCATTCTATATAATTCAGCAGAGAAATACAATTGAGATTTTACTACAAATGAACTTGTATTGGTTTCTCCAGTGAATTTACTTTTACTTACCTATAAGGCTGCTATACTACAATGTTTGATATGGGTTCCTCAATTTGTGAAAGTACAATGATATATATAAATCAGTCTTACGATATTAGAAGAAGTGTTGTGAATAGGGTAGAGGAGATACAATGGAATTAGAAAAAATTGTTGGAATGTTAGAGAGATTACAGCAACTAAGCAGGAAGTCAGAGTATGTCTACTCTGATTCCATGGTTGGAAGTCCACTTGAATGGGATCTGGTTATTAGAAGTCTACTGTTTATGATTCTGCAAAATAAGTTGATAGTCTTATTATAATAGTAAGTTGAGATAGTTTGATTTAAGATAACCGTTTTGCATATATTTGATACATAGTTATTAAAGGATTGAATAAACTGGTTGAACATTTTGGCTGATCATTATTGAGTAACAGTTTCGTACTCACAATGAAAAAATTTCGTCACAAACTAAAGGACACATTGGCACAAGCTAATATTTCTATCTAAATGGTTGTAATGCTACTATTATTCCTATTTCAAAACCTTCAAAATTTTATTAATACCCTGCAATTCATCATCCTATAGATCTGAATAGCTGTTTATGTAAGCTTTTATTATGCACTGTCAATTAATGATTTATATGTTTATTGGGAGTGAAAAAGTGGCTTTCTCTTGCTCATAATGATTTCATGTAAAGAAGAATCACGTTGTATTGTGTATCAAAAAATCTTTGCAAGAGATGCTATATTTTTTGATGTGCAAAAACTTGTAAAAATACGGCATAATGAAATTAGTATTTATATGAAATTAGTTTCAGAGGAAATTTGTCAATTTTCACAGATTCTTTTTAATGATGAGATATTTTTTTATATTGATGATTCATTTATTCAAATACTTTTATACAAAAGTATTTATTTCTCTGCAAAGCATCTTGAGTGTTTTACTTATTAACATTAACAAAGCATTATGTATAATCTTCAATAATGCTCTGCTGAGAACAATAACTTTCTAATGAAAGACTATGGCATTTACCAACACAACTTAATGGGCAGAGGGAAACGAATTTTTTTTTCAACTATTCAAAAGTTGCTTGTCATTTCATTTCTGTGAAAAAGGACCACAATTAGATATTGAAATGGGGGTGAAAACTCGCTTCCCACTGTGACTTATTTTGCATTTTTATATAAAATAAGTATTTTACACAATATCTGAAAAGTTAACCATGTCATTTTACATTTGTTTTATCAGTCATTGAACTGAATTTATTGTATAATACTGTACGATTAATAATTTATTTTATTTGAAAAAAAAAAAACTGACTTTCTAATCAAATGTCTGAAGCAGATTAACCATATATTTGACTCTGATGCCATAAATCCACGATCACTCACTCAAGGTCTTAAAATTAAATATTCAAGAGAAAGTTCAACCAAAAAATTCAAAAGAACTTTGTAAAACATTTTCAAATGAATTATGTTGTTCAAACAAATTTCAAGAAAATAATAATTTGATGTAAGTGGTAAGGAACCGTTACCTGTGTGTGACATCTAAGGGAATTCAAAATCAATCTGAAGCATTATTCAGCTCAAGTAAAGCAATAAATAGTGAACTTTATTTGTGTTTAGTAAGATATGAGCCTTTTTTTTTTATTTTATATAAATTATTTACTGTCCACTCTCTTTCAATAATTGAAACAAATAGATCTTCACTATCATCAATCAACTTCAGATAGTGTTTATATTGCTATCCCACATATTGAAAAGGTTTGCTAATTCTATTTCCTATTGAAATTTTTTTTTA
Source organism: Nephila pilipes (assembly GCA_019974015.1). Lineage (NCBI taxonomy): Eukaryota > Metazoa > Arthropoda > Arachnida > Araneae > Nephilidae > Nephila > Nephila pilipes. The sequence goes on from BMAW01006747.1 coordinate 438,938, forward strand.
CCCCTTTAGAGAGATTAGGGCTTTGAAATTCATTCTATAACTTTTAAATTTTTTCTTTATTTGTAGCTTCAGTCAGGGAATATTATTTTATTAAGTCTGACTCTACCTTTTAATGTAATGCTTTAGGTTAAAAATATTTCATACGTACAATATATATATGAAATGAATCGAAACACGAATGAATACATATAAGTATCTGGCTTATCCAAAAGTCTTCAGGTTCTCTACCCATATTCAAAAGGATTTTTTTTCATTCATTTATATACATATGTGTGTAGAAAACCTTTTATAAATTATAAATTTTCTTTTTTAATTTGTTTTGAAATAGAAGTGTCTCATGTAAGATATACAATGTGTTTCAGAATGTAATTATTTGGCATTGGTTTTTTTCCCCCCTCTAAATTTTATAAAATGCTTATTTTATGTGAAATGTATTTTTCAAATATTCTATTTACTGTTTTCTCTTTTGTAAATACATTTATTTCTTTAACTATATTACTTGATGACATGGGTCATCGAATTGATGACTTAGAAAAGAACATTGGAGATTTGATGACTCAAGCTGGTGTTGAAGAAACAGATAAATGACAACGAAAGGAGACCGATTTTCATTGGTCATTTGAATCAGATAGTGATCAGTAACATTTGCTGATTGCAATCATCACAAAACACTGATTTTTTTGTTTTCAGTCAATTCTTGGAAGTCCCTCATCTACCACATCGTGTCTGTGAAGTTTCAATGCTGTGTTTAACCCATCCCTTTTCGAGTTTATAATGTTGTTATTTTGTATGTAAATGTAACTTAGATGCATTTCATTTTTAAATTATGATTCCAGGATATTAAAATTGTTACACTTTACAAAATATTTCAGTGATGTGCTTTTTGTAAATATTCCAAGCTTGTGTATGATGCCAGTTTTGTTTATAGAAAGCTATTATTATAAATCAGCAAGTCCTGAGGAAATATGTTTCTGATCCAAATGATGTCTGAAACTTTCTAAGATATTTATCTTGTAAATATAACTTCTACACATTAATAAATGGAAATTATAATGATTTGAGTATTTTATTTAACATGAAACACATGCTCCAGCTAAAAAGCTGTAATTCATTATAATTGATTGTAGTCTTATGATGAAGTTGCAATTTTTCTAAAAATTTAATATTAAATATTTATCTTTATTTGTATTTAATATAGAGTTACTATGATGATGAAATGTTAGATTAAAATGTAAACTTTTATACCAATATATTGCCCAACATTGAGATTAAAACAGTATTAAATTAAATTTTATTAATTAAATCTGCTTTATTATTTATATGCATTATGTCTTATCTTATTAATTTCTGTTATGCATTATGTCTTATCTTATTAATTTCTGTTATGCATTATGTCTTATCTTATTAATTTCTGTTATGCATTATGTCTTCTAATGTTTTAATAAACTGTTCAAATATTTTACTATTATCTGTTTAATAAGTTTTTGTTCCATTGGGGTTTTTCAAAAATATAAGTTGAATTATTTTTTTAAAAAAAATTGTTAAACTTTTTCAGTATTTGCCTCACACATAATGCCATTTATATTGAGTTATACTTTCTAATCTAACTTTCAATTTATACTAAAAATATTTCCATATACTTTTATAATTTTTAAATTGTGAATACTGATTATTTATCAAAACGAAACCATTATTTTGTTAAATGTAATTTACGAAAGGAAAAGAAGCAATAGTTTGAATAATATTCTATTTCTATGGTATTGGGATTCAGCCAGTTTTGCAGAACTGATGCTTAATGTTTAGTTGAGTTCCTAGGAAGCATTTGTTAAAATAAAATTGATCAAATAATCTAATCTGTTTGATTAGAATAGGATATTCTTCCTGCAGTGAAAAAATAGTTTTAAGATAAATCATGCAACCACTGTTGCGCGAATAAGAGCAAATTTGCTAGTGAAAATTCTGGTCATGAACAGTATGGGAAATGTCTGTTTTAAAGAAAATTTTTAGGAAAGCAGAACATCTCTAAACCTTTCCCTATAACATAATCTAGTTTGGTGTACCTGTTAGGTTTTTCTTTCTTTTTTTAAGTATAAAGTTAATGTAAGCTGAATTATACCTTTGAGTTCATTGTTTTTAAATGTTGGAAGCGGTCATTAAGACAATTGTGTCAATTATAAAAAAATTTTGAACTATACTAATGATTTTCTTTTGATGCTAAACTCATTGTTTGGTTCTCGACAAATACCGTTTCCCCCAAGAATAAGGATGCATGTTTGAAAGTACAATAATTTTGTTAAAATATATATAAAGGAATATTCTAAATAATAAAAAAAAAGGGCACCTCTTCTCTGATTTTATTTATTTTACTTTATACTTGTGAATTTTGAGATTTGCAGCATTTATAATTAAATAGGTTAAATGATCTTTCATATATAGGAGAAAAGTGGTCCCGATCATAGATGAGAATAAGAATTGGAATATATTAACTCAAAGGACCATTATTTGGTGCACTCGTTTAGTTTATTGAATAAATATGATTAACATTAGAATAAACTTAAAGAATTATTTAACAGGCTTGGAGGAAGATGACAAGTGGATTCCCAAACATGAGTTTTATTCGCATACATGACAAAATGAAATTAGTATTTGTGAGACATGTCTACGTGAAAATCGATGTGTATCCAAATTCTTGGCGAACTTCATATTTAAGTGTGACTATGATTAAAGAGGGATACGGGTTGCCACAAAGAGAAAAAGTGCCCTTTCCTTTTGAAAATGCGATTCATGCTTCTGAACACGACCTGCAGGTCTCATGTGAAAATTTAGTGTCCAAGAGGGACCATCTAAATTAAATATCTTCTGTTCCGTAATCAGGGGAACCACGTATTCAAGCCCAGGATCCAAAGATAAGAATTCCTTCGTGCTATCCACTACACTATTGGGACTGGTTTATACTTCGAATCATCGAAGCAAGAATTTTTTTTTAAATCTGATCTCTTTCTGACCCACACACGCATTTTATTTTTCAAATATAAAAATTAAACTTTAGATTATGGATCTTCAAATAATGGCTTGCCATAGATTATTTTGATTATATTGTAAAACTTACATTGTAAATGAATCGAACAAAACAATCAAGAAGTGCAATTACCGACATAAATAATGAAGTCGAATATTTTAACTGCCGTTAGTGATATAAGATTAATCCTAAACTCTTACGATAAATGACATTCATAGGTTATTCGCATAATGAAATTAGGGTACTTCCCTGTTATAGAGGCACTCGATGATGAATCTCTTAAAAATATTGTTGAAGATCTTGTACTGCAAGATAGGGTTCACGAATTCGGTGACGACTTGGTGTAATCATAATTTGTCAGCCCGCGCTATAACAGGAAAGTAGTGAAATTAGGCATAATTACGATTCCTAAAATTTAAGTATATATATATATAATTGTAATTTTCACTGACATTTGTTTGCAGTTGTCAATCAAGTTAACTAGTGTAAATTATCAACAACGATTTCAAATGTACATCTGTTAACTTGGATATGTAAATATTTTTTGTATATTTCATTTTGGAAATTCTCCAAAAACATCACTATACACCAAATTACTCATTTCTTTTTTAAATTCTAGGGTAAGGTTTTTCCTTTTGGCATTAAAAAGAATTTGAAAAATCTGAATGTCATTTGCAATTAATTACATCAAAATCTGAAAAATGTGACTCCAAATTTTTATTTTTAAGACACTGGCGTAGTGGCAAAATTAATATTTCGAGGCATCAATTTTTAATAACAAAATCATTTATTAACAACTTCGTATAACTCATATAAAAATACACTAGCATTCAACTACAGAGCTCTGCTCTCGCCAAAGACAACGCCTCGTCTGCGAAACTGTCTGGCGTCTGGGCGAGCAGTGTAACAATTTCCGCTGTTGCAGGGGGGGAGTGACGTCAAACAAATAGAGTATAACATTTCCGGGAATAAAGTAACAAAAAAAATATGTATGCGAGCCATGACGTCACAGCACTTAAAGCTTCATTCACAAAATCTGCAGGAAATAGTGTCAGTTCGCGGTCTGAATGTTTCGTATGTATTAAAATGAATGCATAAATCAGGCATAAGCTGGTTTTCTCTTTATAATTTTTAATCGAGATCATTCATCTCTTTGTATAAAATAACTTCCATTTATGGTTTTGTAACTCAACCAGAGGACGATTTCTTTCATTCAAGAAGAATTACAGACGTGTTTGTGGTCTGCAAAATTTCCTTTCAAATCTTGGCGTAAAAATGTGACGAAAATCATTTCTTTTCTAGTAGCCGACAATCTAGTATTTCTTTTCGCAGCCAACCCTTTATTTTGATCTGAATTAACGTTTCACTTTTTACCTCAAAATTTAATAATGTTAAAATATTAAATATTAATTTTTCCTCTCGCTTGTGCTAATACTTCTCAAATATTCCAGTTAATTGCGATGCAAACTGAATGTTAATACTAATGCCAACCTATTTATTGTTAGGGGGGATGGCATTAACTCCAGATTAAGAGCGCTACATCGCATACAACATCTTTATTGAACAACCTATGTACACTATCTACAAAATTTCTTATCTTACTTGTAACAAAGTTAACAGCGCCATCTATAGGTGTGAACATTCTTACCACATTGATTATTCACAATACTTTGTGGTCGTAACACATGGGCCCCCATGACTACGTCATCAATCGAATTACAAATACAACTAAGCACACAGTACTAAAAAATAAAACATATCAAATTATAACATAATAGCACACAAATTTTCATATATCAGTGAAATATCAAGCGAAAATAAATGGAATAAAAAATAAATCAATCGTTCACAGAAAGTCTGACCAATTTGTGGATTCGTCTCTTCGTTTCACCAAATACAGTTTTTGGTGGCATACCAGTGGTATGGACCCATTCCATCATATTAGGTACTAAGTAGCGATTCAGTTTTCGTAGTTTCGAAGAAATAATAGATATTCTTATTCAGACATGAATTGAAGATGCATAAACAGACGCTTTAACCTGTAAGTCCTCACTAAAATGAGTATACTTGGGATCACTCTGGTTCCATAAAATTTCCTTTCTTCTCTTATCCCTCATGGATCCACATCCTAAAACAGTCCTTCTGGATGGTGTAGATATCTGCAAATGCTGCAGAAAATTACCTTTAATACCTAACAGCTTGAACACAAAATTGTAATGAGGATGTTCATCAAGTGAAATGTGAATTTTAATCTTCAAGCGAGGCTTCTTCCATGTGTACACAATTTGATTATCCCCTCTTTTGGAATCATTTTATGATAGCGAATGCGATACATTTCTTTCAGTAAAATCTTGTATGTGTGCAAATATTGTGAATTTAAAGTTTTTCTTCCTTTAATTATAATCTCAAGCGATTCTTTAAATTTAATTGTATCAAAGAATGGAGTCAAAATCTCGTCCCCTCTAGCAATGTTAATAAACCTCAAACAATATGCAACAACTCTCTGCAATTTACTCCAAAATGAATGTGAGTAAGTGACTGTGAGGTTTTACGGCGCAAGATACTCCAAAATGAAAACTTATTCCAAAGCTTCCCAACTAACACCGACTGAGCTATCAAATTTTTAACAGGATCCTTCCTCTCTTCCCTTTGTATTTCTGCTTTACCTATCTCTTGTGACCCTTTGAGCAACTGCTTAGACAAATTCTCACATCCTTTCACCCAATGCAATGCAATAGAGAAATCACTGAAAAATATTAATTTTCCGATTTCATCCTTGAAAATATTCTTAAGATCGTTCCCAACTATTACACCTATCACCTTAGCCACCACCTCCAACCGCGGTAGGATTAACATCTTGAACGGCACTTCTGATGCTCAACATTACAAGAATGCTTCATAATTATCCCCAATTCCGCAGAATTTAAAGTAAACCACTGCTCCGCAAGCACTTAGTGAAGCATTGCAAAAAAACATGTACTTCTACTTTGTGATTTTCATACTCTAAAAACAATATCTAGGAATATTAACGTCGCTTAATTTTTCATATGCGTTACACCACTTAACACAATCTTTTTTAGAAAAACCTTTTTTTAATTCATTAAATAATCTTTTAGTTAAAAAAATAATTGTTTCCCACACAATTCCTCATAACTAAATTTCCTCACTAAATCCGTTTCCCATCTACCATTCACCAATTTTAAATTTCTCTCAAATTGATCTATTAAGGATTATAAAACCATTTAACTCTCCTTTATCTTTAATTCCTAAATCTTTGAGCTAGCTCACATCTGATGTAGCTATACACAAATTCTTTGATACTGTATTTTTAACTCTAGACTTCAATTTTTCCTGATTTCCTTGTAAAGCAAAACCGAATATCGTTGGCACACAAGTAATTCTCTTATCTATCCTTTCGAAAGGAGTTGTTTCAATAATCTGCCAGAAAACATCAGCTCCTAATAATATTTCTATATTTATATAACTTTCGCAACAATCAGCTAAATCTTATCCGCGAAATCGCATAATATTTTGCACTTCAACATTTGGGATAGAAACAGACGCATTAGTAATAGTATTTATTACTAATACTTCAATCTGAATAGATTGATAAGGGCTATACCTATTAATTAATTTTAATTTTACTATGGCATATGATTTTTCAGTGGGATTTGTTGAGTCGAAGGCAAAAACTGATAATTGTTCTTTACTAACTGGTTTTAATTTTGGCAGTTTGCTAGAGATTTCGTACACCATCTTCTTTCTGAGCCATTGTCACATAAAATTCTTACTATTTTGTTTATTTTTCTTTTATCATCTATTCGGACAGCATATGCTCTGCACGTTAGCAATAAAACAACAGACATTTGAGACCGTGAGACTGAGGACAAAGAAGTTGAAATAATGGGGGGTGTCGTTCCGAGGAGGCGACGTTCTCGGCGAAAGGGGAACGTTTTCAATGCACATAGAAATTTTTCTCTCTCTTCTCTCTTGGAAAATGAATTAAACGATAATGTGGTTTCTCACAAAAACAATTTCGTGATTTGCACCTCTTTACTCTGCACTCAATGGAAAAACACTTGAAACAAAGATTATTCTTTTTAAGTATTTCGACACGTTCCTCAACAGACATTTTTTTTTTAAATTATGACAGGAGCTTAGCGAATGATTTTCATTATTTTTACATAAATTACATCTATGATTTTTCACTCCAGACATATATACATTTGAAACACTTCTATTACACTATAACTGCGATATCTATTCTCATAATTTCTCTCAGTTCTTTTATTGTTGGCGCCTGAAAATGATTTCGCAAAAAAAGAATTCTGGGTTTTTATTAACTTTTGAAGATAAATAAATATCACATTCGCGTCCCATAATTTGGGGTTCAAACCATATTTCTCCTTGTTTTACTGCTACGTGAGACTTTAATTCACGATCAAATTCACAAAAAATCTTATCCGAAACTACAAGAGCACGTAATGATTTGAAATCATTTATTATCCCCAACTGACAATAGAAGTCAAAATTTGCACTGAACTTTGACGTGAATTGCACATAATTCTCAGAAAGCAATTTTTGCGTAGAACGAAAATAATTTAGACATTCTTGAGAAGTTGGTTGGAATTCTTTCAAAATAATACTTTTTAGTCTATTATAATCATTCATATTCTCTTAGCTCACATATACCAATAAATTATTAACCCTTTCACCTAAAATATTTAAGAGGATTTCGGCTTTAAACTCTTCTGGTACTTTTTTTTGTCTTAAAAGTCCTTTTAATTGACTCAAAAAATAGATTGAAGGATTCTGCTTTAGTAGGAAGAGCAAATGCTAATGTTTTAACACTTTTAAAAATTTTTTTCAATATTTATGGATTATGTCTTAAGGATTATATCTCAGTATTTTGTTTTATGGGTAATTCCTTCCTGACATTAGTTAATTGCAATTCTGCTTCTAACTGAGATAATTTTAATTTCTCTAATTGTAATTTTATTTCGTTTTCTGATTTTTCTCTCTCATTTTGTATTTTTCTGTCTCACTTTTTAATTTATTTTCTTCAAGAATACCAATAATAATATTTTGTGCGAATTCAGCATCATTTTTGTAGATTTCTGAACTTTCTACAAAGCTTTTGAACTCGACTATTTTTGCTCCACTTGGAACATCTAGGGCTAGCTCCTCTGCTACGAGTTTCAATTCGTCTTTTTTCAGTGATTTAAGACTCATTCCAACACAAAAAATAGCAACTCTTAATTTATAATATCAACACTAAAAAACAATTGATTCAAAAGAAACTACACTCTCGTCACAGAAATTATTTTCTCGTCTATTAAATTCAAATTATCAATCATAGAACACAACACAATTAAACTCAGATTATGAATGACAAAACACAACTTTATTTAACTCAAATTATCTAATACAGAATACAACACTATTAAGCTCAAATCACAGAACACAACAATATTAAATTCACGATATTAACCTCACAGAAAACATCCCTATTAATTCAAATTATCAATTATAGAACACAACACTAATTAACTCAAATTATCTAACTCCTTATATCAATGAACTCAAATTATCAAGAAACACCAAACACAAGAAAAATCACAAAAAGATTCAGTAATAAGAAATTCTCTCAAAATTTGTACTCACCACATTTCTTGCACTTGTTACCCTCCACCACACCAGAATGCTTTTCCCACGCCAGCAACATGGATTAAGAATGCTCTGATAACAAAGGAAAACACTAACACAATCCATCGTTCAAAAGACACATTTTTTTTTTCAAACGCGTGGATCGATTTTTACCCCACTTCTGACACCAAACATGTTAATTCTAATGCCAACTTATTTATTGTTAGGGGGAATGACATTAACTCTTTATTAAGAGTGAAATTAAGAGAGCATCTTTATTGAACAACCCTATATACGCTATTTACAATACTTCTTATCTTACTTGTAACAAAGTTAACAGTTCCATCTTTAGGCGTAAACATTCTTACCACATTGATTATTCACAATTCTCTGTGGTAGAAACACTGAGCATGAGATTCAGTTAGTAAATATATCTTTATTCCTCTTAAATTAAAAAAAATTTCTCCGTTAACATAAAATATGCAGTTTTGGGCAAGGTTAAACCGAAGCAATGTTCAAGAATCTATTAGATTCGGAGATTAAAAGCTGCAAAGTTTATGTGAATCTGGAAATCTATCAACCATATATTTGGTAAACATTCAGCATTTTTAAATATCACACATATCTTTCTTCAGACGATTGCCGTATTATAGTCCAGAGGATACAAGAGGCATTTTTTAAATAAAATTTCGGGGAGCATGGATTTTTTTTGGACCGAAAATGCTAGTTAACTTCATCATCAATGAAGTGCGAGTTATTCGGTTATAGTATGAAAATAGAGAAATGTAAGGCTTGAACGATAAAAGACACTGGTTTAATTCTGGTACTTACATTACAGAAAAGATGCCCGTAAAAATGTAAGTACACTAAACAAATTTATTGCTATGGTTGTATGTAAATAGTTATAGGTGTAGATTTTACATTTTTTTAAACTTTTTTGTGTTGTAACATTTCAAAAAATTGATTTAGAATTTTTTAAAATTGACTTAAATTCATGTTACGCGTTTTTAAAATCACCATTTCTGAAAGCAACCATTATTCCGAAACTCAGAAGAAATTTTGTTTAAAAAATGGAGAATTCATTGAAAATTCGACAAAATCAACATTTTTAAAAAGGTAAATTTTTGATTATTTTGATATACATCTCTCTTAAGAATATTTGTTGTTGATATTATTGATTTATTTCAGTTTTCAATGAGTCCTTCATCTTGAAAACAGGGATGGAGTTTCAGATTAGGAATCATTTTTTTAAAACGGCGTTTTAGAGTGATTCCAAAAATTCGACGAATGTGTTGCACACCATTAACACATCTGTTCCCAAAAAGTTCCGTTTTCCCTTAAAGCTCAAAAAATAACATTACAACTCTTTAACAACTAAGTCAGCGTACTACAGTGTAATGCGGTAAGTCATTTTATCCAATCTTTTTAATAAACTTGCGGAAACGACGATAAAAGAGAGCGTGTGATCTGGTATAATCAGCAACGCACATTGACTGGCTTTAAGACTTCTGACATATCCAAATATTTTCCGCACAAAGACTGTAGATGAATGTTACAATGTACTATTAATGATTTGGGACCCTTGTCACTTTAAACCTTGTCACGGCCTTTGATACCGGAAAAACATTATTTTTTTCTCACATATTTTTTTGACCGGTGATTTTGAAGTCTGAGTTTATAGGCTGCACATCTGCATCCACTAAAATATTTTCTTCTGTGTTTCCCTTGTTGTCAATGGGTTTGGTAGTTTCTCGTTTTGAAGCTAAATGTCTTATAGAAACAGTTGTTTCCCTTCAATCAGAAATCTTTATATGAGCATAGTTAGGGGTGATTTCAATCAGTTCCACTTCTTGGACAAGTGGCTCATACTTGTTTGGACATACATGGTTTTTCATGAGAACAGGACCAGGCTGTAAGCCAAGTGGGGATGGATCAGCCGTAATGTGATCTCCGAGGGTTAGAAGACATTCTCTCGTGGGGAGTCGTATTTGTAGCAGTACACAACAAGGAACGAATTGAATGAATAGCTGGCTGTACCCCCCCCCCCTATTTTTCAAACCACATATTATTAAATCTCAAAGCAAGTTGTTTACTTTTTCAAACTGTTCCATTATAACGTTCCATCTGTCTATTTCCAGCTGAATTATAGGGAGTTGTGTGACTTGTGGTTATTCCATGGAATATTAAAAAGTTTTAAATTCCTGAGACATAAAGGTAGAACCTCGATCAGAGTGGATGAATAGTGGTATACCAAAAATCGAAGTTTTTTTTTAAATGAGATATCACAGTTGTAGCAGAAATGTCACTATAAGGTATGACAAATGGAAAACTGGAGAACTCATCCACAACTGTCAAGAGACATCAATTTCTTGAGACACTGGGGAGAGGTGCCTTAAAATCAAGATTCAGCCTTTCAAATGGGGAAGTAGCTTTCACAACTGTTCCTACATTTTTTACAAATCTGAGTTTCAACTCATTGCATACCAGACAAGAATTTTTGACTTTTTGTTCATCATCTAAATAAAAATAGAGATTCTTACAACGAACCCAGTGGTACATTCGTGTTACCTCAGGATAACAGAATTATGTAGATCGTTTAAGTCGACTCTAGAAGTTAGAGCACCTGTTATACGGGATAATGTAGCAGCTACGAGGGTTGCTATTTATATTTCTGTCCTAATAATGAAAAAACAAATATGTAGGATCGAAATTGGTTTTATTGTTTTTCAAAATATTCTCCATGATGATCAATACACTTTTGCATGCGTTTGAACCAATTTTCAAAGCACTTTTTCCAGTCCGATTGAGGTAACTCCAAAACATGCGTTTTGAATGCATCAACCGCTTCTTCGAGGGTCGAAAATCGTTGTCCACGTAATTTATTTTTGATGTGTGGGAATAAGAAGAAGTCATTGGGTGCCAAATCAGGGCTGTACGGCGGATGACCCATCAGTTCGATCTTTCGCTCCGTCAGAAATGCCTTTGTTTGAGTCGATGTGTGAGAGCTCGCATTGTCATGATGAAGAATGATTCGCCTGTTCTTCTGCTTTTTTCGAATTTCTCCGATGACTTCTGGCAAACAAATGGTCGTGTACCATTCAGAATTGACCGTCCTGCGTTGCTCTAACGCCACTGTTGCCACATGACCGTTAATGCCGAAGAAACAGGCAATCATTTGTTTCGATGTGCTTCTTCCTCGAACAACTTTTGTTGGTTTTGCCTCATCTTGGAAGACCCATACAGTTGATTGCTGTTTTGTTTCCGGCTCATATGCATAGAGCCATGATTCGTCACCTGTGTAGATGTTATACACAACCTTTGATGTACCTTGAATGTATTTTTCCAACATTTCCTTGCACCAATCGACACGAGCCTTTTTTTGAGCGTTTGTCAGATTATGCGGGATCCAACGCGAACAAATTTTTTTTACGCTCAAATGTTCATGCAATATTTTATTGATGCTAGTCATACTAATGTCCAAAGACGCCTCTATCTCACGGTATGTCACATGACGATCTTGCTTTATCAGTTCACGCACAGCATTGATCTTTTCTGGCACAACAACGGATTTTGGACGACCTGCACGGGATTCATCCTGGATCGAACATCGACCACGATTAAATTCGTTATACCAATTTTTTACAGTGCTGTAGGATGGCGCTTTATCGCTGTATAAAGAATTAAGTTCATCGAAGCACTCTTGTCTTGACAATCCACGTCGAAAGTTATGAAAAATAATGGCACGGAAATGTTCACGATTCAATTCCATTTTTTGACAGAGAAGAACTTTTCAATTTACTGTCAACAACACAAATAAAGCTATAATGGTAAATCGTTTGCTGAATTTATGTTTAAAAATATCAAACTTTCGATTAAAATCGTCTGCGGTCGCCTAGCAACACTTACTGTTGCCAAGGCCAGAAATATAAATAGCAACCCTCGTATTACATTTTGTTTCCATGGCCGGTAAATGATGTCAAACTTGAAAGTGGCTAGCTCAAGTCTCCAACGGATTAATTTTTCATTTTAATTTTGCTGCTACATCGCTGATCAAAAACAAATGATACTGCTTGTTAATCTGTGTATACTTCAAAATGCTTTACCATTAAGAAATGTCTCCAATGACGGAGAACTTCCACAAAGGAATATGCTTCTTTTTCTAAGTATACTTGTTAATAGTTTAAGAATAGTCAACTATAGTTTTAGATTTGCTATTTTCTCTTCTAATAACAAATGCTTGAGTACTCCGCGGAGAATTGCTCGGTTCAATGACACCCTAACGAAGAAATTTCTGTATTTCGATTGCCATAAAATTATTGTCTTCCTCAGTATGACACCTCGATTTTGTTACCACTGATCTACAATCGGTCTCAAGTTAAAAAATAGTGAAACAAGAGGTACTTGTGCTGCAGTTAAAGAGCCAATAGTTAGTGGAGGTCTGTTACCATCAAATCCATTTTTCACAGATGAATGTCTCTTTAGAGTATCCTGGCCTATCAATATACAACTACAAAGATCTTTCATGATGAACAGTTCAAAGTCTTGATAAATGAAGTTTTCAAGGGTTAAATTTACTTTACATAATCCTGCTGTTACAATGATCATAGAGGAGTTTGTAATGGATATTATTCCATAATAGGGTTCAATTTTCACTTTACATTTATCCGGGCACCCTGCCCCTAGAGATTATAACAGGGGATCTCAGGGGCTCGCTTTCTTTAGGTAGGCTTCGGCAGCCTTACCCCGAGACACCCTGGTGATCTTTTTTTTTCCCCGTGGGGTTTATTGCCTTTGGTAAACACGGGTGATTAGCCCCAGGTATACTTTTACGATCCTTCTTTATTTTCGGTTATCCTTCTTTCTTCAAGTTTTTCACGCGTCTAGATTATAGCGTTTTAGTGTAGTTTGGCCACATTTGGCCATTGAGCCATTAAAATACTGTGACTTAATCGTTTGTCTTTTGAATTTTTCTCACGACTAAATCACACCTTTATCTTGTTTTGCGCAGCATGGCCATGTCTGGCTCTTACGCCATGGCAATACTATCACTCACTCGTATTTTTTGAAATGTCCAGATCACAGCTTAATCTTGTTGGGCACAACTTAGTGACATTTGGCGCTCTTGCGCCATTAAACTCAACTATCACTCGCCACACGCAGTTTTGATGCCATCAGTAGTGATGCACTTCAACTTTTTCCATTGTTAATTGCTTTTCTGAATAGTACTCAACTCTTTTAAAAATATCTTCTCCAGTGGTCTATCCGGGAATGCTATGAACGTAATGAAGCCCTTCATATATTTCATAATTTTTATGCATCCCTCTAGTGATTCCTGAGCAACATCTGTTGACTCATTCATTGCCAAACAGAACCAGTATCAATGTCAGTTTTTGTCAGGCACCAACGAGTGAATTCATTTTCTACGATATCTTCGAGCCACAGTGTTTTCTAATAAAATGATGAATCATCGAGTTATAATAAATTTCCTTTTTCCTGAAACGTTTTCTTCTGTTGCTGCAATCATGCAATTTAGTTGTTGACGGATTAACTGGAGCACTTAAGCTTGTAGGTTTCTAATCTCCATATCTATTTTTAGTGTGGAACATGACTTTGACATTTACCCTACCCAGAATTGCATTTAATTTTGAGTTAGAAATCGTTTGTATGTACAGAAACGGATATGAATTTGGAAGTTATGAGTGAAGTTACATATCATAGAGACAATTCAGAATAGAGGTTATATGGATAGGTTTGTACTACCTACCAGCATCCAATTCTCGATTAATTCGTCGTCATTAAATAGTTTCCCATGTGATCCTAAATAAGCCATGCGGAAACTGGCACGAGTTTCTGCTTCTTGATAAGAATTTACTTTCTTAAACAATAATTACTGAGATTTCAAGTCGCTTAGTTCACAGCATATTTTCAGAAAGACTTGATCCGCGTAAGCAATTTAGCAACTGTACTTTTTGTGAGAACCATCGTAAAAAGCGCTTTGCTGCTAAGAAAATGGCTAAGTGATAAACAAAAAAAGTATTGTTAAAAAAGGTGCATGTTTTACTCGTTTAAAATGAGCAAAACATTTACGTTCTGTAATTTTCATACCATTTGAATTTTTTTTATATGTAATAATTCTCATTTTGATGTGTGTTCGAAATCAGAAAAAGGAAATGTTAAATCCATAAATTATCTTTCTAAGTGCAGCAGATGAGACACAGGTTTTTACAAACTCTGCGTAGTCTCGAAGTGTCAAGGTCATGAGAAAAAAGTCCGAGCGCTTTTTTGACTCTACTAGTCAAGAGTAGTTACGTCAAAGAAAAATTTATTTTAAAATTAAGTACTGTCGCTTAGAAATTATTCACGCGTTGTTTGGAGGTGTTGAAACAAAACCTAAAGCTTTTGTTTTGAATTAAGGAATTTAAAAGAAATGTATACGTGTGGCTATGAAGTTCTTATTAAAAAAAGGATGTGCGGATAAATTTCTAAATTTAATGATCGTAAGGTCTTAAACGACCTTAAAAAGGCAAGAAAATATATATTTGACCGATTCTTTCCGAGAAGCTGAGATAAATATTTTAATTGGAGCTGATGAAATGAAGAAATTATTGACAGAAAATGTAGATGCATTAAATTCCGGTTTAACAGCTGTTGAAAGTGAACTGGGATGGATGGTTAATAGAAAAATTAACCTTTTGAAGACGGACAGTAGCATTCGCGACCAAAAGGAACAGCATCTTAAAGACAGGGTTTGTCGTGAAATCAACCTTGGAGCTCCTTCCACTCTTAAGAGCTTTCGGAACGCCATTGAACTCATATATATCAATCACTTTACTACCCCTTCTTGTATTCAGAGGGCAATGAGATAGACTTCCTTTGTACACGGTAATGGAAAATCCTCCCCCTCCCCCCCTTTTTTTTTGTTTCGAGCTGCACCAGCAAAACAAATCATTTCTTACATCGTCAATTTTATGAGCCTTGTTTCTCTCTTTTTAAATTAATCTAAATTTATTTTGTATCAGATCTGATTTTAAAATGACAAAACGCAAAAGAAGACTCACTAAAGAAAAAGCTCAAAAACTCTTAAGGCTGTTTTCGGCCAAATATTCATCAATCAAAATTGGCAGCAAATTACAAACGTTGCCTCGTCGACATGTCACAGTCAGGGAGACCTGGATTCATCATTATGCACATGAAATCAAGCAAAAATCAAAACGTTGAGTTTTCTAAACACGCCAAGATGGTCTCATGGGCTGGAAAAGTCTCGACGAAGAATTTTGGAGGTTCGAAAGGCGTCATTATCACGAATAAAAGTAATTGAGACTTTGACTGTTGTCTAGTGAGTCACGAGGTTTACTAAAAAGAAACAATTTTCAATGCTACGAGCACAATTCCTTGGAATTTCCAAAGACTTACAGAACGACCCTCGTAGGCTTCTTTTCTTACTATGCTGACGAAATAATATTTATTAGAGCATTTGTTTGCATTCGAGTTCTATCAGTTGCTAATAATTTACGTAAATTCGTATTATTTCCTTTGTTAAAATGTATGTAAATTGTTCATTCATTAAAGCGAATCTTTTTCGAATTCCAACCCCTTCCATCTGTTTTCTGAATGAAATTTTTCGAAACGCGAGCGTGTTTACTTCTTGTAGTAACTTAATGATATCACGATCTTTAAAAGCAGGTCCCTTACTTCTTGATATGTTTAGATTTTAAAATTGCACTGTTGAAATTATTTTTAATTTGATATTCTAATTATTATTGGCTGGTCTGCATAAAAGGGTAATAAGATTATGCCATGTATTCAAATCGGAGGAACTTCATATTTAGTTACAATTACAACTGATTAAAAGGGTACTCCTATTTCTCAAGTCTCATTACATCTGTATTTTATGCGAAATTTTCCGAAACGTGAACGTGTTTACTTCTTGTAAAGTAACGTAATGGTGTCACAAACTTTGTAAGTGATTCCCTATCTGTTTATATGTTTAGAGTTTACTTTATTTTGAAATCGCCGTTGTTCTGTGAAAGAAATGATGCAGATTATGGCAATGTTATGTATCCTTTTAAAAAAAATTAAAGAAACAGAACACTCTCAAGGTGTCGTTTACGTGAAATCTCTCTGACCGTGCAAGTGTTTGTCGCATTACCTTTGTTTGATTTGTTCTGCATCATTGTTAGTCTTGGTTTATAAATGTATCTTTATAACTCGTTTCTGCTTACAAATTTATTTTACATTCTATTTATATGTACCTGTTCTGTTGATATGTGCTGTGCGGTGAAGTCGGATAATCACACTATATCTATAAAAATAAAATATTTGTACGTTTCAGTTCAAATCATATCTTATTGCAGGTGTCCTTGTCAGAATCCTCTCTTTTCGCCCTCTTCAATGAAACAGAAAAAGCAATAAAAAAATATGTTGTTGGATTCATTAATTTCAAAACGTATATAATATCTTGTTCTTTTTTTTACAAAATTCCTATTATTCGCGCATTATTCAATGCGCATTATTAAAGCGCATTGAATGCAGTTGAGTTGTGTTAATTTTTTTATAACTATGTTTGTGTGTATGAAAAAAATCAAAAGATTACCCGGTAATGTTGACATCTTATTAGTATGGCTTTCATGAATGAACCTCTAAACTGAATAACAGAGATTGCTGCTAAATGGATATTTCATCACATTTGTTGTTTACTGAATTAAAATTTTTTGAAAAATTAGAAAGATGAACTCTTTATAGTATGTTAGATAAAAATAGACGAGTTGATAAAAGTAATTCTATGAAAATTGTATTTACACAGTGTATTCAAAAAGTTCCAGGACTGCCGCTAGTAAAACAGTACAGGTAGCGCTATCTCTGCGCAATGCATGGAGCGCGTAGCAACAACCTTCTCCGATGCATGCGCGAAGTTTTATTCCGTTTGGATGAGTTCCAACTTCTCAGCGTTCACTCGAGTGTGGTGTGTCATAGTGGTCGTGTCATCGTTAAAAAATGGAGCAAAGAACGAACATTAAATTTTGTTTTAAATTGGGTAAAACGGCCACAGAAACCTATGAAATGATTAAAACTGTTCATGGTGACGAGGCTATGAGTCGTTCGCGTGTGTTTGAGTGGTTTGCAAGGTTTAGAGATGGAAGAGAAGCGACGGACGATGATAAGAGGTGTGGTCGTCCACGTTCGAGTCGGACTGATGAAAATGTCGAGCATTGGTGCGCTCAGACCGTCGAATGACGATAGAAATGATTGCGGAATCTTTAAACATGAGTGTAGGGTCTGTTTTTACGATAATGACGGAGGATTTAAAGAAAAAGAAACTCTGTGCGCGCTTAGTGCCACACACTCTGACTACGGAGCAAAAAGAACACCGAATTGCTTCTTCCGAAGATTTGATTGCCACGGCCGATGAAGGCCCTAACTTTTTGAAAACCATCGTCACCGGAGACGAGTCGTGGTGCCTCGAATATGATCCGGAAACTAAACGCCAAAGTTCGGAGTGGACAAGTCAGGGAAAGGATCGACCGTTGAAAGTTCGTGCGTCAAAATCAAAAACAAAGACGATGCTGCTCGTGTTTTTCGACAGTCGAGGTATTATCCACCACGAATTCCTTCGACAAGGGTCCACTGTCACTGGTGCCTTTTACAAGGATGTGCTACACCAGCTACTGAAAAGAATGCGGCGTGTGAGACCCGAAATGTTGGACAGTGGAAACTGGTGTCTCTTGCATGACAATGCACCGTCACACAAATCCATCATTGTTCAGCAATTCTTGGAGCGCAGGCAGGTTGTAACCATCGACCACCCCCCATATTCACCTGACCTGTCCCCTCCGGACTATTTTCTGTTTCCAAAGTTGAAATTGAAGATGAAGGGACAGCGGTACGCGTCGGTAGAGGACATCGAAGCGTCAGTGACAAGGGACCTGCAGAGTGTTGCAGTCGAGGCGTTCCAGAAGGCGTTCAAAGATCTTTATACAAGATCCAAACGTTGTATTGAAGTGCAGGGGGATTATGTAGAAGCTTGATATTAAATAAACTTAATTTTGCTGTGTTATGTTGTCTGTGTGCATTCAGTCCTGGAACTTTTTGAATACATTGTGTATGCTTGTATTTTTTTTACCATTTTCTTAATGCGTTTTTATTGTAATTTTATGTAAAAAACATTTAACAGGTCGATTGAAAAGTCCCCGGCCTGACACATAGATGGCGCTACTAGAATTAAATCCATATGTTTTTTAGTTAGCCCTAACCCTCAAAAGATGCGTGTATAAATTTGACAGCTGTCGGATCATTAGTTAGTGAATTATAGCATTTTGAGTGAAGCAACTTTTGTTATTGTGAAAAAAATGGATAAAAAGGAATTTCGCGTGATGATAAAATATTGCTTTTTGAAGGGAAAAAATACAGTTGAAGCAAAAACTTGGCTTGATGCCGAGTTTCCGGACACTATCCCAGGAAAATCAACCCTCAAGGATTGGTATGTTAAGTTTAGACGTGGTGAAATGAGCACCGAAGACGGTGAACACAGTGGACGCCCAAAAGAGGTTGTTACCGACGAAAACATTAAAATAATCCACAAAATGATTTTGAATGACCATAAATTGAAATTGAATGAAATAGCAGACACTCTAAAGATATCAACTTAACGTGTACAGCATATCATTTACGAATATTTGGGTATGAGAAAGCTCTGTGCAAAGTTGGTGCAGCGCGATCTCACTTTTGACCAAAAACAACGACGAGTTGATGATTCGGAGCAGTGTTTGAAGAGGATCAAGCGTAATAAACCCGAGTTTTTGCGTCGATATGAGACAATGGATGAAACATGGCTCCATCATTTCACTCCGAAGTCCAATCGACAGTCATCCGAGTGGACTGCACACGATGAACCCGCTCCAAAGCGTGGGAAAACGCAACAGTCAGCTAGCAAGGTTATAGCGTCTGTATTTTGGGATGCGCATGGAATAATTTTCATTGAAGGAAGGACCATTAACAGCGACTATTACATAGCGTTATTGGATCGTTTGAAGGACAAAATCGCCGAAAAACGGCCGCATTTCAAGAAATACAAAGTGCTTCTTCACCAAGACAATGCACAAGTCAGTGAAAACGATGGCAAAAGTCCATGAATTGGGCTTCGAATTGCTTCTTCATCCACCGTATTCTCCAGATCTGCCCCCCCCCAGCGACTATTTCCTGTTCTCAGATGTCAAAAGAATGCTCGCTGGGAAGAAATTTTCGTCGAATGAAGAGGTGATCGCCGAAACTGAGGCCTATTTTGAAGCAAAGGACAAATCGTACTACAAAAATGGTATCGAAAAGTTGGAGGGTCGCTATAATCAGTGTATCACCTATGAAGGGAATTATGTTGAATAAAAAAAAACTAATTTTGCCAAAAAAATGTGTTTTACTATGGTAGGCTGGGGACTTTTCAATTGACCTGTTATTTTATAGATTTATTAAATTTTTCGAGAGAATTGTTTTTAAGATTGTGATGTGATGATGTTAGTTATGAGCTTAAACATTTTAAATATTGATTTGAAAACAGTGAAATTTACTGTCAATATTTTGTTGTTGTTTTCCTGAGTTAAAATAAGTATTCGACATGCATGTATAGTTTTGAACATTCTTTTTCTATCTTCAATAAAATGTAGAAAAAATAAATGCATTTCAACTGCAAAAGATAACTTATAAAATTCCCTTTAATCAATAGACATGTAATCAATAACTTAAAACAATTGTAGCGACCACGCTTAACAAGTTTGTTAGAGGTCTGTCTCGTTTACATCTGGACAACATCTTCATCAAAGAGAGCTGGACTCAAGTGGAAGTTCAAACAGTATTTCTGTTTTCCAGGAACTTTGACTTTTTAAAGTCTGAGCTCTTAGGAACAAAAACATCCCTGCATCAGATGCTACAGTTTTGCAAGTGTAATTTCTGTTCCTGGTTGGAGTGGTCAATAACCAAGTTAGCTGATAACCAATAGCTAAATTAGTTCAGTTATCTAACCAAAAGAAATGATTATGCCTAATGGTTTTGAAAGAGGCTTGGCTAATTTCCTGTCACCCAAAAGTTCAGAAGAGAAGGGATTTAAGAGAGTTAAGAAACATTCGACAAAACTTCATGTCTGAGAGCATTGTACTACTTTTTCCAGCGTTCGACTAACACCAAAAAAATATCATACTTTCATAGCAAACGTAAGCGTGACAAGTTCTTTATCTAAATATAATCTTTGACATTTAAGTTAATTACAGTAATTTAGTGTAAATTGCAATCTCCAGATATCCTGTTATTTAACGCAACATACGCAAACCCAGGAGAGGGTAATAAAAACATTATATGTGATTCAATTACACCCTTAATGACAAAAAAAAGTATTCAACAAGTTAACTTCAAAATTGTATATATTAACAGTAATACCTTATAGCATTTCCTCAGGGGTGAATCGCATCTTTTGAACAATTTAGCGTCGATTAGATTAACTACAATGATGGTCAATTTTTTAACATTCCTCTCTTAACACTGCCTGCATCTCAATTTGGGAAGGGAACTGATATTTACTGAATCCTTTTTCCAAATGACTCTATAAGTTTTCTATCGGACTTGAATCTAAAGGTTGATCTGTAGTTCAATTAACTCGTTGATAACTGTACAGCAATCTGATGTTTTGAATCATTATGCTGATGAAATTTACATGTTTGTGTTAGACTTAGGTTTTCTGCACTTGATATAAATTTCTTTTAAGATATCAGTATATAAATACTGGGTCATTATGTTTTCTATAGCAAACAAATTTCCAACTCCTGAATCTCCAAATATTTCCATTATATCATTCCCTTCCTCACTATGCTTTATTGTTGATAACATATTTCCCCCCAAAGCTCAGTGTTTGGCTTTCTGTGCACAAAAAGCCTGCTATTGCACACCAAAAGGTTGAACTTTGATTCATCAGCATATATAACATCCATCCAGCATTCTATAACATAAGCCTACCAGTGGATATTAGCATATTCTAATCTAATCAGCCTGTTTTTCTTGGAGATATACAGCTTTTTCCGGAAAGAGCTTGCATAAAATTGTTGTACTTTTATCAAAGTACTCTCTATAACAAAAAAAAAAAAAAAATCCGACGCACCAAGAAGGAGTTGACCGTTGGAGACAAAAATTGGCGGATAGAAAAATTATGTACAGTATAGAAAATGATTAAAATTTCTGAAAAATTGAATGATTTATTTCATAGTTACATAGTTACAAAATAACGAGCTCAATAAGGTGTTGACCCACCTATAGCCAGGATGCAAGCTGCCACATCACGTGGCATAGAGTGATAAAGCTCTCTGATGGTCTCTTGCGGTATTTTTTGCCAGATTTGCAATAATTGTTGGGCTAGGTCATCGACATTTCCTGGTAGTTGCATTCGCCTTCCCATCATATCCCAGACAGGCTTGATTGGAGAGAGATCTGGCTGGCCAAGGAAGTGTTTGACAAGCTGTAAGACAGTTCATAGCAATACGTGCCGCATGTGTCTGGCATTATCTTGCTGAAAAATAAGACCAGGGTACTGCAAAAGGAACGGTAGCAAAATAGGTCTCAGAATGTCGTCGACATACCTCTGTACTGTAAGTGTGCCTCTAATGACGACCAAAGGGTTCCGGCTATCAAGGACACCCCAGACATTAACTTCTGGTTGAGGGCCTACGTGACAAACAATAGTGAAAGCAGAATCGACAGGCTGCCTTGGGCGTTTCCAGATACGTCTTCGTTGATCGTCAGGACACAGTTGGGAGCAGGATTCGTCGCTAAACACTATACGTCCCCAGTCAGCATCATTCCAACCTGTCGAGCCATCTGGTTCGACAGTGTGAAGGCGTGAGTAGCAGGTGGTGTAGCAGTCGGTACGAGCATAGATTTCGCTCCATCAACCGTCTGTGAATGGTCATGGTGGACATTCGTGTGCGGGTCGCACGTCTGATGGTTGATAACGATGAATCAGGTGCTGTGACCACTGATCAGAAAATCACTCTGCCCTCCCGATCTGCTGTGGCCCTAATTCGACCGCTACCATCATGACGCTGAAATCTGCCACTGTCCACCCATTCTTGCAACCATCTTCTAATGTTCACATCGCTTCAACTCGTATGACAAACGATTCTCCGATTCGCCCAACCTACCTCTTTCAATCCAATTGAAACACTTATTCAATCTATTGAAACACTTATCATTTTTCCGGCGCAACAACAACAACAACAAAAAATTCTTATTCGAGCGAAGGCTACAGCTATACGGATTTGTTTACAGAAGTGAGAGGCACTGCCTTCGAAAGAGAAGGCTTTTGCTAAACATTTGTCGGTTGCTGGAGTTTAGCACATTTGTATTTTTTCTGTAGCAGAGTCAGTCTTGCTTTTTAATATCTACTTAATATCTACCTCGTAGAAGTTTGAAATATGAGTATGTTGTATAGAATGATATACGTGAACAATATATGAACAATGTATAGGATGCTCAACTGTATTTATGTTTTAGCTTACAAACATCATGTTAAAAAGAAGAGTGATTTATAATTTTGATTTCAATAAATTCAGAAGATAAATGTATGTATTTCTATTGCTTGTAAATATTTTATTTTATTAACTATTTTTGATGCAGGCAAAATTTTATACAATAGTAAATTCTGTTTATCTTTTTAACTAAATCTTTTTATATTTAAAATAGTATATGGAATGCTTATTATTAATAATTTTGATTATCATGGTGAACTTCAAAAATAATTACAAAATGATTGTTGTGTAAATTATAAAAAATTTGATAGGTATAAGAAGAGACCTGGTTAAAATTCACCTTCTAATTTTGAAAACAAGTAGTAATTTTATAATCATATTTCCATCATTCTTCCTGTATTTATTTTCACTATGATGTTGGATATATTTACTGATGAAGGTGTTATTTTGTTTCCTTGTTTACCAATCAATGAAACTTTTATATAGTGTATCATTTAGTGAATGCATTTAGAATTGTTATGAGATTTTTCTAGGTTTTTACCTTTTTCATTCTGTCACCTAAAGTAAAACAGATGAGTATTGTACATTGGAAATATTTGAAGTTGAAGTGTGTTAGATGGTCTTTTCTTCTGTGGTGATGTTGGTATTGTAGTTTTATCTCAGTTGTGAAAGATTTTCTGAAGCATTAGATCTCTTAATAATTCAAGTTCTATTTTAAGTAAGTATTTAAATATTATGTAGTTTGATCAAGCGAGATAGATGCTTGCTATAAATGAAAGCATCTCTCTCACCTGATTATATGTTATGCATTAGGTAAGGTTATTGAAATAATATATTATTAATTATATAAAATAAACATCATAATTTTTTTTTTGTTTTCTATTGATTGTTACAATGAACTATATTGTTGATAATTAATAATTAGATAAAGTATAAAATATGTATGAGAATTAAAGAGATATTGAAGAACCTACATTTCCCCTTTCGAAAAAGAGGTAATGCGTTTATACACTATAACTCCTGGGTAAAATAGTTGTGAATGCAGTAATATAATATAATAGCTCTTTTCATCGAATATGTTTACTGATGAAACTCTTATAATTTCATTTCAGTGATAAACTAAGTTTTGATAGGATGTATTATTTCTATGAATATTTTGAATAAAACTGATTTTTTCCAGACTGTTATCTAATTCATTCTGTGTCCACCTGATAACTTAAAATTTTTAATTACTTTTTGTTTCAAAAAAAGTGCTGGGTGGGATTTTCATCTGTGGTGGCATTATACATCACTAATTTCCAAAAATTAAGGGAAAGTCACAAAGATAGTGATAATTTTTTAAAAATAAACCAATCCATATTAAACTTAAATATGTTTTTAAATAAAAGGCTTTGAATAAAATGCAATTAAACACATTAGTGGCGCTGCAATTAGAATGTGTCATCTATAAAGAGAAGAAAAATATGTACTAAAGAGTGAGGCAGCAGATATCGCTGTGATAGGGAGATAAGTAATATTTGACTGCCAATTCGTTATAATAACCTTGAGGCATCATATTTCTGAAGAACTGCAATGGAGGCCAATGATAGACTTGAAACAGGTCAAACTCAGACAGAAGTGACCAGATTGCTAAATATGAGTCCTTCTGTAGTTCTTAGATTTTGGCAACAGTTTCAAACCACTGATTGGGCTTCCAGAAGGTTAAGCTAAAGATGGGCAAGTGCTATAACTAGGACTTGACCATCCTTATGACTAGCGTCAATGGCTGATATCTGCGATTGTGTACTTGAAGGAACAGAACTGTAACTGCAACTCCAACTCAACTTAGGGATTCTCGTGTTATAGTTACCAAATGGTTAGTGTCAATGCCTACTGTGTATAGAAAGCTTCACGAAGGTAATCTTTTCTTGAGGCGATCACCATTTGTGAACTGCTCACTTCAAGTCACTGGAGGAGACATATCAACGTGTCCATCAGACGGTTGATCAATGGAGGCCTGTTATCTTCACATATGAGTCCAGGTTTGCGATAGTCAGCGTTATTTGATTTAGAGAGAAAAGGGAACATGTTATCATCCATCTAACATCTGTGAAATAGATTCATACGAAGAAGACAGTGTCTGTGCTTGGGCTGGTATCCCTTTGGGGGACACACACAAATCTTCATGTCTTTCTTTATGGAAATAATCTTCGTGTTTTCGCACAAATCATCGGGTTGATACGGGTCAATGCTCACATCTAAAGGGATGAAATCCTTGAAGCTTATGTGTGTCCTTATGTCGGTACAATAAGTATTGATTTCATGCAACAAGACAACAATTCTAGATCGTACAGTTCATTGGCGCTTGGCGCATGCTTACTTCTTCTGTAGCAGAGTCAATCTCGTTATTTGATAGCCACATATTCTATTCCCATATAGACTATTTTCCTGAAAACGTGGGAACCTACAGTAGAAAGATTTCATCAGAATGTCCTTGATAACAAGAGACCCTACCAAGGAAGATGGGACATCAATATTCTTTAGCTCGCTACTGTTGGATGCACAAGCGAAAAATTAAAGTTGGAAATCGAAAGCGAGTGTAGAGAAGCACCAAAGAGAAGAAAAAAATGTTTTATAAGAAAAAAGGGTAAACATAAGATTATGAGTACATATTACAAAAAAATTGTTTAATTAATGTTATAAGAAATTATATGTTTAATTATAAAATATTGATTTTTTATATAACTTTTTTCACTGTGATTAAAAATGTGATTTTTTCTTAAATCACTTTTTTTTTGCAAACCGCTGTTATTTTGCAAAAGTACTGCTCGTGATGGAGTGAATGGAAATCATTTTTTTTTTTTTTTGGACTCAGTGCTCTTTAAAGCATATAGTTCAGCAAAAATATCTGGAGAAGTAAAAAATGTTTTATTATAATTATTGTTATTTTTTTTTGCAGACCTGTATTGAAAACGGCTCTAACATTAATATTGGATTCTGTCTTCACTGTCCCATAGAAAATAGCAAAATTTATTATTCAGCTCCTTTCTGTTTGAAATAATAAACAATTTTCTACATAAAAGATGTTCTATACTTTGTCTTCTGTGCCATAATAATAAATTGATATCTAGCTTAACTTACTTAAATGAAAAATGATGTGTGTAGGAAATGTTTCATAGTCTTAAGGACACTGTATTATAAATGACATTACACCTGCTACGGCTACATGAAATTGACTTGATATTGGAACATTTTTTTCTGTATGCAAAAAATGTTCTTCTTGTCGAAGACGGGGCTTAAAAGAACTGAGTAATTTAACTGAAGATCTAATATGCAAAATAATGTTTGTTGCTAATGATAAATCCTAGTTACATCTATTTCATTTGGTTTGATAAAATTTTAATATAAATTGATACGGGTATTTTTTTTTCTTCATGAAAATGGTTTAATCAACCCCCCCCCCCCCCAGAAAAAAAAACCTACATAGATTCCTTAAAACAATTAAATTTAAACAAAGTAGCAAAGCTTATTATTGAAACAGAATCAATTTTCGAACGAAAAAGCATTGTTTTAAACAAAGCTATGTCCCAACAAAGATTAGAAACAGAAAAGTGTTGAATAGAACTATTTAGTTGCTTCCCTCTTGCCATAATTGTTGCATAAATTATTTTTTAAAGTTCATAATTTCTAAATTTAAAAGCAGTTAAACAAGTTTGAACAGATTGTCATCCGATCCAAATGAGTAAGTCAATGAATTTACCTATTATTTTTAAGATTAAATTGTAAAAAATATTTAAATTTTTTACATGATATGAGGTTTATTACTCAATTGCACATTTTTCAGCTTTTAGAAATAATCATTTGATTAAGTGATAAAATTAATAAAACCAAGGGTATCTACATTTTATTTTTTATACTTGAGGGAATTTAATTACACTTTTAAGGATGATTTTTGTAATAATACTTTACTAATTCTATTCACTTTTAATAACGTTTTGCTGCGTAACAAAACACTTATGTTTTTAATGAAAACAATTTGATATGATTCCTTCTTAATATTTTTCACGTTACTATATATTTACAGCACATTTATTAATATATATTTTTTTACTTAACTGTTAACGGACAGATCTACATCTCTAATATTCTGCTGAGTTCAATTTCATCGGATTATATGAACTTATTTCATTATCTTGACAGTCCATTGATTACATGTTTTAATAATGTTTGATTTGATTTATTTGTTCCACAAAAGAATAATTTTTATGTTTCCATTCTGATAAACTATTTCCTTTCTAATTCTGATTAAAGGTAAGATATACATAAGGAGAGAAGATTATTTGGCGTTTTGTCGAAAAACTGAAATTTCTAAGAGTAAAATAATGTTACTAAAATCCATTTACAGAGAGAAAATATCAACTCGTGGTATTGAACTGTAATGTGTGGAGAAACGACTCAATGTAAATGAGTTCTCTCTCTCTGCCTAAGATTATCTTTCTTTAGTTGCCGAATTCAACTTTCCAAGAAAATTTGCGCTTTAATAGCTGTACTTACATGAAATATTGTTAAAACTATCTGTTTTGAAAAAATGATTTTGATTCGAAGATATTTTTGAGATAATAATTATTTTATTCAATATATTATACATTTAGAATCATCTCAAATTTATTTTTAAAAAAATGAAGAAGATTACATAAGTTAATATTATATTCAGAAAGGAATAAATTACAATATTTATTTGCATTAAAATTTCATTCGAGTAAATTAATTAATTTTTTTAATAATATGTAGCAGTAGTAAGATATATTTAAATTTGATGATATTAATATAGTATATAGAAGAGCTGCGTTCCGTTTTGCATTAATTTTTTTTTCAAATTGTAATTAATAGTAACATTTTTTTTTTGAGAATTATTGGTTACTAGTTACTAGAATTATTGGTTACATTTTATTGGTTACTAGTTTTTCAACGTACGCGTTACATATTTTTTCAATTGTAGCCTTAGCACTGTTACTTTGTTTGAATTCCCAAAGTATCAAATGACGAATATGCACTTTTTCACTCTCCATTTCAGGGTGTAGGAACAACAGTATAATATAAAGTGCACCACTCAAAAAGGTTATCAGAAGAGAAACTGGATCCTTATCTATTTAAAGGAATCAAAAACTCGTTTGCTACAATGATTCATAGTGCGTAAATACGAATAATAGATTCTATCTAACTTCCACAAAAGTTATTTATGACTCGACCTCTATTAACTATGTTTTTTTTTGGGGGGGGGGATTTTTTTATGCTAAGGAATCATTTACTGCTTGGGCAAACTTGTTCACACGCAGTTAATGATTCCATCAAGTAGTGAATGCTCTTCCATTAACTAAGCGAGGATAGTTAAATAAATTCTAGTAAAACAGGATTGTAGCAGAAGGATAATTCCGAAATATTTGAGAACATTTGGGGATATTTGAATTCTTTAATAAGAGAAAAATCCGACATTTTACAGGAGTTATTACAGAATTTTATGGGGGGGGGCGGGTGGAGAGTTCCTAGGTCTAGCTTATCGGTGGAAGTTTCAGTTTGGTTTCCTCTGGCGGAGTTGAGAAAGCAATTACAGATGATGTGTGTAGCGTTAAAATCATTGAAGATCACATAATTGTTGCTGGATTGTTGCAGTGTTTCTCGATGGAGGTGGTAGACCTATGGTGTAAGGAGTAGATAAAGAGCAAGTATGAACATAAATAGAAATTATTGAGATGGACAATGGCTTGGGGATGAAGGTTGAGCATGATTTGAACAATAACAGTTTCAACATTTCTAGTTGGTTTGATTTATTGGTTGTTCTTTAACGTCCTACTTAGAAACAACACGAGAATTATTAGTGACGGATCATCGAATAAAAAAAGTGATAAGGATGGCATCCTTATCACTTGACCATGAAGTGAAAAGTGATAAGGATGGCACTTTACCTGGTTCTTATTCGTCTAACATACAACTCACTAACGTGATGACTCGGAGTTCTAGTAGATATAATGTGCACCAACTTCGCTACACGATGAATCCTTATTGACATCAGGACTCGAATTTACAACTCAATTAACTCAATCGCGACCCTGAATACTCGGTTACTACATCCGCTTCGAAATGCTGGAGTAGTATGATGAGTATGGTACGCGAGGGAAAATTTTAATAAAGATCATGGCCCCTCTTGTGTCTTGTTCTAAATGAAACGAAGAACTTAGTAGAAGAAGTGAAGTTAACAATTGGAATTTAATTGGGTGGGTGGCTTAGGGTATGTTTCTTAAATAATAATATGTGATTGTGGTTTTTTACAAAATCTCTCGATTGAACTATGCGAAAGTATACACAATGTTTACCAAACAGTTCTAAGACTGATTGCATACAGATAATATACTCTACAAGATAAACTTACATTTGATATTAAGCTTTCACATAGTCTTCTCACAATTTTATCCAACACTTGAAATGAGTGTACAAGTCCGTAAACGTCTTCTGAAATGCCTCAATTCCAACTATACTGTCATCTGATGTCATCACCATTTCAATTTCCTTTAACAACTCGTACCTGTCCCCCGATATCTTCAATTTCAAATGAGGAAAAATTGTCAAGGGGGACATATTGGGGGGGGTTGGGGAACATAGCCAGCATTCTCGTGAAACTTTTCTGCACAAGGATGGACTTGTGAGACGTTGCATTGTTGCTGAAGAGACACTAATTGCCACAGTCCAACAAAACCACAAAAATACTAATTTATTATGCATCCACCAATAATAAGTATGTCCACCTCTCATCTCCCTTATTTTTATATATTTTCTTATCAATTTCTTCCTTGTAGAAGGGGATTGATTTGAACTGAAAGAAATTTTCGACAGCTTGATTGACTTGATATTCATAATTGAAAGTTTTTTTTTTTTTTTTCATTCAAAAAGTTTTGTAAAAAACAGAAAAAGTGGTTGGCATTCGGGGCAAGAACTGGGAAGTAAGGTGGGTGTGTTAAAACAGACTATCCAAGTTTATACTTATTTTTTAACAAGACTATCCAAATATCAATAACTTTTTCTTGAGTCACTAAAATAATGACTTTTATGCATTTGATGAGTGCTGGACGTTTTTCATGGAGTTTCACTTTCACTCTTTGCAGCTGTTGAACGAATGCGCATAAGCAGTAATCATTAA
The DNA here is from genome assembly GCA_019974015.1 of Nephila pilipes. Lineage (NCBI taxonomy): Eukaryota > Metazoa > Arthropoda > Arachnida > Araneae > Nephilidae > Nephila > Nephila pilipes. The sequence continues at coordinate 469,272 of BMAW01006747.1, forward strand.
ATTTGATTTCAACAACTCGTGATGAATTAAAACTCGATAATTTCACGATGCACACAATAATTTCCCCCCATATATGAATTCCCCCATGTTTGGTTAATCCTTATCAAGTCACAGTCCTTTTCAGACGATACTGGCAAAGGTCTACCGTTTTTATCGCATGTAGTAATCCTGTCTAAAAATGTCTCGACTTTTAACCATGAGAGCATACTTTTGGCGACTGACATGCGATCTTCTTCATTCTGTTCACTGAGATTGTGAGGTACCCATACTCCTAACTTGTGGATTTTCAATAATTTCGCCGGGGGGTGGCAAACAATTGATTGTGAGGTATTTAATTATTCCGCTATATATCTAGGTGATTGAGGTCAAGGTCGAAAGGATGTCCTACTCTCATTTCGTCTTTTGAGGTCATATTTTTTGAACGGATTTCGCAAAACATTATCTAACTACACGATCGGTAACCATTAATATTTCACAAAATACACTGCATATTTTTTCAGCTGTACCTTTTATCTCATTACACTGTTTAAATTCCCGAAACACCACGTGGCTATAAGCACTTTTTCACTCTCCATTTTAAGATTTAGGAACAACAGTTTAATGAAACGAGTGCCACACAAATCAGTAGTCAAAATTCAAAATCAAATACTAATCCTTATCCATTTAGTGGAAACAAAAATTAGTTTTTCATAGAGAATAAATGCGAACAATAGATTCTACATAGCTGTATCAGGAATTATTTGGAATTGCTGTTAATATTTGGGTGTAACGAATGCAGTTTGTGCTTAGGTATTTGAACTTTCCTCGTGTATAGGTGGCCTCTGGATTCGTTAAGTGGTATTACTAATTGAATTCAAATTCGAAAAATTGTCTAGTGTTGTGTTGTTGTTACTGTTGGGCTTAATTGATGTAGGATGAGGGATAGGATGATAGGATATGGAATGTTTGGAGGCGAGAGGCTGGATTTGATTGTATTGATGTACTTGACCTCTGTTTTCTTTCAGCAATCCCTTTGTTGGAAAAAAAATCCAAGATTATATCTTACGTTAAATGGCAGAACCAGACATAGCATAGATACGAGGGAATTGCTTCTTTATATTCACTCCTCGAGGAGGGAAAAACTTTTGTATACGTGGGGCTATTGACGTTCTCCTCGATTCAGTGACGTCTACAGAATGTCTCTAAAGACGTATTCACGCTTAAAGAGATTAATATGGCTAACTAATATAGTGTGTTTACGTTCTTAAAGTATCGAGGAAGGGATATGGCAAATTTCTGATCTGAAGTGGAATAAGTTACAAATACAACACTGGATTACGCCATTTACATGGCGGTATCTCTCAATGCATGCACTCTTATACCAAATTAGACTAATCTTGAAAATTAAACTTTTTTCTGATCTGCAAATTATTAAAGGGCAGTTTCTCTATAAATTGCTTAAACATTTCCGTTCGAAACAAGTATCAAATAATTCTTTCTTTTTAATGGAGAGGGATGTGTTTCTTAAGAAACAATCTTTTAATTGATATTTTAAGAGGGCGCTTAATTTTGAGTCGAGTTGTGCAGTATTCAAATGATTTCGTGCTTCTTTTTTCTCATTAGTGATCTATTTTTTTTTTATTTATTCCTAAGCATAGTTTTTTTTACGGTCCTAATAGTAGAGTGCACAATTTAGGGAAATTATTGTTAGTTTAGGTCTGCAATTTGATGAAACTTATAACATTGCAGAGGGTAAGATTTTATATGCCCTGCTGGTTGCTTAGTATTATTTAAATTTGTTTATTTGGTTCTGATGACCTATGCTGGAGTGATTTTTAATTTTTGTAATTTGTTGCAAATTGTTAGTAGTCCTTGGTATAGTTTAGGCTTACAGTTTTTCAGAAAAGTGAGGGGGTTATGCCATCGGCATCCTTGTTCTTGCGTCTTAAGATTTTAACAAGTTTTGTAAGTAGGTTTGATTTGGGGAGCTTGAGTTAGAATAAACAAAAAGTAGACTTTGATTACTTTCGGCTCTTAGAAGGAAGCTTTAAACTTTTTCCTGCAGTTTAGTACCTTCTTTTAGGTTTCATTCCTGTTATCAAAGTCTAGATCCGATTCTAACGTGTTTGCTGTGTTCATCTATTTATCATGCAGTTGGGGATGAGTTTCATCTTAACTATCGCCGAAAACAACCTGTGAGATGTGAGATGCGAAGCTTGTCCCCGATGGCTGCAATGTCGTAGCCAAACTCTTTTCCAATTCTATAACCACAGGAAGTTGTCTAGGTCGCTTTCATACATGAATTTATGTTGTTGATAGTAATGGGTATCCTTCACCTATGGAGCACTGATAAGAACTATTGGTGTTAGGAAGTTTAAGGGATGAGTCTTTTCGATGGACATCTGACTATGTTAGAATCAAGCGCAAAAAAATTAAAAAGGAACTCAAGATTAAAAGATTAACTTTGTATTACTCCGTTAGTAAGCCGTAAACATTTTCTAAATTAAGATACATGTGTAGAAAAATAAATCCATTTTTATAGATATACCTTACTAGAACAAAGCTTACAATAGCTTAAGCTACACTGCTTTTTTTGCAGATTAGATACAAAACAACATTGAAGATTATATGTAGAAAAGTTTGATGGGACCAACAACATAGTACTACAACTATATTTGTTTAAAGCCAAACTTTCGGCTAAGAACAAAAATCTTTAAGTTTAAGTTTCAATATTCGATCAATTTATTTTATACACTCAATGTGACCTAATGCTCTCATTTAATATACCTCAATCTTCGTATAGAACATTTTCATTAAGTTTTAGAAACTTCTTAGAGGGGATTAGAAGGCCATGAATCAGCGCAAAGACAAATATGATCAAATAATCATGATCAAGTATGATCAACAAGTCTTCTACAAATGATTGCCAGTTTGGCGATATATCGCCAAATTTTTTGAAAACAATTTGTAGAAATAAATACAATCAGCCAACTTAGCAATATAACGCCAAAGTGGTGGCTTTTTCATAGAAATCCATTCTAAAACCTGACATTTATTTTAATCGTAGACTTCTCCTTCATCAGATATTTCCTTACACTAGATTCTTTACATTTTCAAGCATATTTGAAAATATGGAAATTAATTTGAAGAAAATTGTTGACAAAATCCCCCTCTCAAGATTGTACGTCCCAGGAAGTAAAATTATAAGGCAGAAATTTAAATTAATTTAAGATTTCAATAAATTGCGAAGAATATGATAGTCAAGTCATTTTAGGACTGTATAAATACCCTCTTTAAGCAATCCTTAATTTGGGGGAAAGTCTTTTTTATCGTTAATGATATTCAATACTCACACATCTCTTGTTTCTATAATTCCCATCTCGAGACTTTCGTATCGCACCGGTCATTACCTTCTCTTTCGCTGTGTTGAATCCCTCTCGAACCATGTTCTGAATATTATTCAACCGTAACTGGATGCTTTGAATTTAGGTCACATTCAAGTAGAGAAGACTTTGTGGAGAGTATTTAATAATATCAGGGTAGACGAAGATCTTAATTGAAAAGCATCAGTAGAGAAGTGTATTTCCTGGAAAGCTCCGTGGTAGAGAGATAAGAGTAATGGTATCTTCTTGTTCCTAGTTTTGTTGGCTCCTGGACACCGGAATATAAAGTTCATTTAAAAACGTCCGATTAAAATTCTATACCTTCATATCTGATTTTGGTGTAAAAATTTTACTGTGTATTTTCCTATATTCCTCAGTAATCGAGGAAGTGGAAGAATTTCCGCAGAGTGTTTTAGAAATATTATTGTGTGCGTACGAGAAAAAAATATTAATTATGAGCCTTTTCGAAATTAAATATTCCCAAATTTAATAACAAAAATTAGTCGCCCAAAATTATTAAAAGGTGATATAGTGCTAATTAGGGATATTTTCCCTTAAGAAAACTTGTATTTAATGACTTAGCAATTCAAGAAATAGAAGTCCAGTTTCCCAAATGTCTATGATCTCTCTCTCTCTCTCTCTCTCTCTCTCTCTATATATATATATATATATATATATATGTATAATTTATCCTTATTCTTTAATAATTGGTTTTTTTCCACACAGGCTGGCTGGTGTCTATATGAAATCTATTTACCGTTATTTCACATTTTGTTCGTAATGTATATCTCGAAATTTCTAGATACAAGTTAATCTATTTTTTTCGGTAAACACCAAAATTAAAGAATGAAAAAAATGCTTAAAATGAAACACATAAAAAATTAAGTTTTAATTTTTCATAACAAACTAACAATGGAATAATAATTTTTTTTTTTTTTCAAAAAAAAAAAAAAAAAGAACTTATCTAAACGAAATTTTTATAAACTGTAATAAACAATACCTTAATGAAAACACACGTTTCACAACATATCAAAGGACAAAAAGAAAAAAAAAATGTTCTATGTATCAGTGATGATATTTCTATTCTATTTTGTTCTGTGTATCATTAATAAATGAGTGATTTTGTTTTGCGAACTAACTGTGAGATTGGAGGAAGAACGAAGTGGTGATATTTGTGTGTGGAGCATGATTTTTGACTCTTGCTCCATTCTACTTTAAATTCTTCATTTTTCGTTCAATTCTTTTGCGTTTCTTTCTTTGCCCACAAGATGTGAGGTATAAAGTATTTATTATACCAGCATTTTGGTAAGACTATCTTTATTTCTTTCTTTCGTAACGAATAAACCGAAGCTGGGTCTTTCGTATGTTACTCTCAAGATATGGATGAACATTTGCCGCCTCCTATGGAGATCATGATAGGGATGAGAAATGATAAATATTTGAAAACAATATTGAATGATAAAGAAATTATAAAACGAACAGAAAATAAGAAAATAACCAAAATTAATATTCTCTTGGAGAATAATTAGGGACAATCTCATATTCCGAAAGCTGATTTCCTATTATTACACACAGAACTTAAGAGTAAAATTTCAAGTTATGCAAATATCCTAAACATACCCTTTACCAGAAATGGTAACATTAAACTTTCTACCGCAGACTCTGAGTGTGTAGGACAGATATTGTCGTTAAAAAAATTACCGAATATCTCAATTAAGGCCAACGTCATATGGGAAGGAATTACTTCCAGATTTCTACTCTTAGGAATTCATACTAATGTATCCTTGACAGATTTAGCCACTGAATTACTAAACACGAACAATATAGAGATAGTAGACATCCGTCGATTTATCATATTCGGGACAAATTAAGAAATTCTCCCTGAAATTGATTACCATATTAGGAACATTGTTACCAGAAACCATCAAACTCTGGTTCATAAACCATATCCAACTTTTCATCGATAAAACTAGACAATGCTCCAAATGTTTTAGTTTCCAACATCCATCACGGTTTTGTACTCAACCTGAAACTTGCGTGAATTGCGGTACATCTCATATAAGTGAATGTACAGAAGATAAGAGCTGCATCAATCGCAAGGGAAATCACCAAACTAACTTTCACCAAGTTCCTACATATATTAAAGAAAAGCAAATATTGCAATTGAAAAGGAAGCAACACTTAATACTACCGGAATCCAGACGACGATTTCGAGCAACTGATACTGAAAACAATTTCACGGAATTAAGAAATCAGTAACAAGCTGATAATATGCAGGAAATTTTCGACCAAAAACTTGAAAAAAATGCTAAATTCCTTTCAAACTGTATCAGAAAAACAAACGGCTTTTTTCAATGAAGGATTTTCAAAAAATCCCTTGAAATAATGTTCACGCATTTGAGCAATATCTTGAAATTCGGAGCTCGTATAACTTCCCCAACTGGAAAAAAAAAAAAAAACAGGCACATAAAGGTGCCTGTAATCAAATTCCCTCTATATCCTAAATTAAGGCTGCATTAATAACACAGAAAAAGGATAAGAAATGATAAAATAACCAAGTTTGTATAAATACGTTCTACTCTTATTTCCTAATTTTATATAGACAAAGAAATCTGTGTTCTTTTCTAATTTTTTGTACATCCTTGAGGGAAGTATATAAATTACGAGTAGTTAAATTTTCCTTTTTTCTCTCTTTCATTTATGAACTTTTAACAGGGGAACTGTAGAGGCCTAAGAATAAATCTATATGGTTAAATATCCCTCTCTTCTCACAAGCAGACGTTTGCTTGTTTCAGGAAATCTTTTCAAAAGACGAGGACATGCTCAATTTTACAAACAAAATTACTTTCAGATTAGACAGAATCGACAGATCCGGAGATGGACTGCTAAATGCAGTTCGAAAGAATATCTCTGCCCGACAAGTTCCTGCATTAATAGCGCAAGCGCATTATCTAGAAATAATTGTTGTCAAAATATAAATAAGAAATCTTTCTTTCTATTTAATTAATATCTACTAGGCGAGAAGATTAAACATTTCATTAGTAAAATCATTCTTGGAATCAATAACATATTCGGCCTTCATTTTTGGGGACTTTAACCTCCATCATCCGATGTGGAGATCCGATCATTCCTCTAAATATAGTAATAACTTTGTCGATTGGTTAACTGACTCAAATTTTATTATCCTCAATACTACTGTTCTCTCGCATAGAAATACTATAGGTACAGCATCTCTAATATATCTTACATTATGTTCATCATCCAATTCAGGCCCCACTTACACCTACGCTTTAGACGGCTCTTTTGAAAGCGATCATTGCACCATCGTTACAGAGTTCTCATTACTCCAAGAGAATAAGCAATATGTAAAACGAGTAGATTGACAAGAAGTAATGAAACAAGCACAATATACATTTACCAGCCAAGAGCATGATAAGACACGACTAACTTAAATCAGATCTAAAATAATTAAAAATAACACTCGAGATATTAGATCATTTCCACCATAGTGGAACAACACTTATAATAATTTCTTCAAGCAAAAAAAGTTTTCCCGAAAAAAGGTCATTAGTGATATTTCCCCTCAACTGTGGAATAAATACATTCAATATTCAAGTAAGCTCAGATTTCAGATAAAAAAAAAATGCAAAGATATTATATTGGGACACAATATGCAACAATACTTCAAATCCAAGATCATTCTGCAGTATCCTGAAGAAATTTTCTACTCAATAACAGCCAGAATCAAATTGAAATATCATAGAACCTCAAATTCAGGCCAATATGTTTGCTGACTTCTTTGCATCTCGCAGATTAAATTATATTACTTGAAGCGTGAGCATTGAAAATGTGGCACCCGCACTATATGTTGGCAAATAAGAATGTGCACAAAGTTGATTATTCTTTTGAAGAAATATTTAAACTGCTATGTAGTTAATGTAATCAAAGTGCTTTTTTTCGTTGGAGGTTCACTAGTACGCATGAAAGCATATTTGAATATATTTACTCTATCCTAAAAACGCACAAATTACAAAATTCATGAAAATGACACATTTTTAAATTTAAGGTAAGACTGAAGAATGCTCAAAATGTGCATAGTAGAAGATAAGTTGCTAGAAATCGAATCTTATGCAAACTTGGGAACTAATAATACTTCGTACTCGTGTTAAAATAACTTAGTCACTATTTTAAAGTAATGATGGTTTGAGCGCACAAGCATTCTTCATTTCTTTTCCATTCCTTGATCTTAAAGTTACATTTATCGTTTTTTATGGTCAAGGTGTAGTTGTCGCACACACACACATATTAAGTTTTCGAAAATTGGAATTTTCGAAGCTTTAAAAATCGCATTACGCTATTTATTTATTTTTATATTAATCCACATTTTCCAGCACAAAAAACGTTCCATACTTTTTGTCTCCTATTCAGTAATACTAAATTGATATTTCACTTAATCTGTTACAGTGAAAAATGGCGTGTTTATGAAAAGTTTCATAATTTAAGGACACTTTATTAAAATGGCTATACTTATGCTAAGCCGCGCGCGCACTAGCCACACGATCTGGAAACTAGTTAGTAATCAGCACCCCGGGCCCAAAGATTACAGAATTGGAAATGGTCACAATCTGATAGGACTTCTTAGTCTCAGGCAGATTTTAACTATCTTTGACTAATACATGTGCTACAACCATAAAAAGTAATTTGATATGGTGAAATCTATTCTATTTGAAAATGCTTTTGTATTTGGTTTTATATTCAGATAATAGGTAAGGACAGCCTTAAGAATTCAATAATTTTCTTGAAAATTGAATGTGCAAAATAATTTGGCTGTTTTCAGATGATTAGACCTAGTATTGTGTATTTTATTTAGTTTCTTTTTAAGCTTAGTATAAATTAGTAAAGATGTTTCTTTACTTGAAAATAGATTTATCATCCAAAACGCTAGACAGAAGCTTTAAAACAATGAAATTTTAACAAGTAAAAACTAACAAGTTCATTATTAAGATGAAAGGAAATTTCGAACGAAAAGCATTGTTAACTTACAAATTATTTTCAAACAATGTTAATTTCAAACAATGATTAGTAACAGTAAAACGTTGATTTGAATAATCAGTGGCTGCCATCTTACCTTAATGGTTTGAATAAATTGCTTTTAAACCTCATAATTTCGGAAAATAAAAAGAAAAATCAAATAAAGATCTGTTGAAAAATTTTCATCAAATCTGAATAAGTAAGTAAATTAATTTGCTTACTATTTAAACAATTAGATTGAAAAAAATATTTAATTTTTGACGTAATGGAAGACTGATCTTTCAATTGTATATTTTTCAACTCTGGAAAAAGTTTCCTTGATTTTAAATGATAAAATTAATTAAACCTCGTACAGTCGTATTGTTTTCTAAATTAAAGTAAATTTATTTGAACTTATATATCCCTTTCTTTTTACAATGATTGGGTAATTCTCGTTCTAATTAATAAAGCAGAATTGTTTCCTAAAACACTTATACTTGTAATTAAAACATTTAGAATGATTAAGATTTTAGATTTTATTATTTTCCTCATTATGATATAGATGATATTTATATGTAAGAAAAATCATGCGAAAAAAATGAATGCAATCATTCTTATGTGCTCCCTCTTCTTATTGTGAGAACTAAATAAAAAATGATTAATCAGAACAAATTACATCTTTCCAGAAATCAAGGCTCTAGTTTTGATACTTTCTGATTCATTGTATCCATTTTTGGAATTGATATCAGTAACGAAGGATTTGAACTTTACAGCAAGGCCATAAAAATATAATATTTGAATTTTCCGATGAGCGTTTATAGTTAAACTGGAATATCCTTGATTGTTGTTTAAATCATCTGTTAATTGCTGAGATGTAAAGATTTATCTTTTTGGCAAATTATTCGTACCATTGCTTGCTGATCCCCGCCTGACTATTTCCTTTTCCGTTCATGCTTTCCACGTTTAATAGTACATATTTTTTATTCATATTGATAATTTTAGATACAGTACATCTTACCAAACCCACTATTGTGCCTGTTTAAATATTGAAGTCCCTTCTAGGTCAACAACAATAATCATATATTTTTTAAAATCTCCGAGATCTGGAATTTTACTATATTACACAACTAACACATTTGTAACTGTGTGCCATTAGTAGTAGGTAGTTGACTTCCTACCCTATTCCTAAATACAGCAAACAGCTACGCTTGCGTCGTACAAAAAAGTTACATTCGTGACCCCCCCCCAGCCCAATAGTTCACCAAGACTGGACGGAAGCAACGCCGGTCGCGAGTCTACAACCACTACCTCTAGGTTACCGTGGCCACTTCGAGTAGTTTAGTTTATATTTATTAAAAATATTGATTATGAATTCTTAAATGTCTTTATATAATTTCTCCTTTTTCTGTAGGCAGCAAGAGAATACATCCACTCAGTACCGAGCCTTGCCATAGTTCTTACCAAACCTTGACAGCTTATATCCGGATGATGCAGGAATTATTGATAATAACTGCATGGAATACAGGTAAGTATGTTTTGAAATCGAATGCTCTTAATATATAAAGCATTATATATATATATATATATATATATATATATATATATATGTAGGATTTTCCATCCAATTGTTATTAAGCAATTAATTTTATTTTTTCAATCTACTGTAAAACCAGTTCCTCCGATACTCAATAGATGTCGCCACGATTCAAGAGTCATGTGATAAGCTCATGCAGCGCCACCTATCCGAGAATAAAACTAAGTGACGCTCGTTTTCGCGCTCTCTTTTGCCGCCACTTTCTCCGTTTCTCTTCTCCTTCGCTACCCGCGTCGGAAGTAAACTTCCACGCCCGAGCGCGTTCCATCGCCCATCGCCAATATGGGTTAAATGAGGCAGCCTTCTATCCGTCTCGGAAGAACTGTTTACTACCTGTATATATATCATAGTGTAAACACTTTTCATTCTTCATCATCTCTCCTAATAAACAAGTAAAGCTACTGCAAGCTTCATCCTTGAATATCATCAACAACATTACATGGAATCCGAAATTACCCCCCTAGACAACCAGCCCATTGCGTAAGAGCAAACTATCGTAGATTCGGGATGAACAATCTCCATCACCCCGATTTCTACATATATATATATATATATATATATATATATATATATATATATATATTGTTATATATATATAAAGCATTTCTTATAAATTCATCGTTCGCTTCGTGTCCAAGAAAATAAGATCTTAAAGCCAGGAAAGGGAAGAGTAGAGAAAAATTAAATTTTTATGCTTTTTGCAAAAGTGAGAGCTCATTTCTTCAGTTTCTTTCGCCATTATACATCAGTTTAGTTTTGTAAGCGAGATGTTCTTTTCAAACCCACACACAAATTCGAGTTTTGCCACTCATTGTAACTCGCAATTGATACTAGTCAGTTTTTCCAAACTTCTGAGTTATATGAATGTTCGCTTCGAAAAAGAAAAAAAAGGTTTAAAAAAAACTTTCATTATAAACTGGTAAATGTCTTTATTAATGGTGGCTATTGAAATGATTGCCATTTCCTAACATCAGAAACTGGAAGTTTGTAATATATTACATGATCTGCTTTTCATGAATCACTTCTTACTTTCAAACCATTGGAAAGGTATAAAATAGTTACCATTAATTATCTAAATAAAATTAGGACATAAAAAGGGCTAATAAACCAATAAATGACAGATCGTGTAAACAAAAATCAAAAACCCAATTAGCTCAGATTTGCAATTTAGTTTATTTAATCGCAATAAAAACATATAATAATTAAGATGTAAAGAAATGGCTTGATATATTGAGGCTTATATAGAAATATTTATTTTAATTAGTAAGGTATTCATTAAAAAATTAGTTGTGGTATAATTCGTGGTAATTTTGAAACATTAAGCAAAAAAGAATAGCACTTAAGCACTTAAGAAATAATTTCTGAAGAACACTGTTAATATGAAATTAAAGCAAAGAATTAAATTTATGATAGCGATATACATGTATACATCTAGATTTTCAAAGCTTAATAAATAAATTTGAAAAGCAAAAACAGTCCGTAAAAAAGTTATTCTTTATAATAACTTCTGTGGTTACTTTTTTTTTATAACGTTAAGAAATTAATACGGTTGTTAATAGCTCAAAGGAAAATATGAAGTATTGCTCATGCCTTAATTAAAACGTTTTTTTTTTAGTAACTTATAATAAATGTTCGTATTAATTATCACTTCGAAAGTTTTCAAGAACTACATACAGAATACTTTAAATAGCCCATATTTCAGATTTCATTCGAATTCATTTAATTAAATCCAAATATGCACCTCAATTTTTTGGGGGGGTGGGGGGGGGGGTCGCATGTATACTAGATTATTTCGTTTAAGCGATGATTTTATATGAAATAATGTGTTCAATTGTTCCGAATATTTTGAAAATATTTCATAATTTCGTGTAAATTTTAAAAAAATGTCTCAATTCAAATCTATTTGAGTTATTGAAAATTTACATTCTATCCTCACCATTACAACTTGCAGTGTTTTGTTTATTACGCGTATAAGGGGACTCATATAAATTGTTTGGGTAGGGGTTTAGGGTAGGAATAATTTCTCTTGATATGAGAATTGCTAAAATTGTTACTTTTTACATTCATTAACCACTTGATCCATTAAAGCTCTACAGAAAGCAGTACTTTTGAAAATTAAATTAATTTTCATTACTTCAATTGAGTCAGGTTTGTTTAGTGAAAATATTTAAAAATTATTTTTATTCCTTTCAAACGCTTAACACCAATAAAAACATTGTTTCAGAATGTTTATTTCCTTCTCATTGCTCTAAATATTTGAATGAAGTATATTTCACTTATATTTTCTTAAAATTTCATTTGGATTGCTGAAGGTCTTAAGATTCTTTCATCAATAATTTGGTCTTGTAATGTTGCTTGGCTTTTAAAACTTAGCTCAGAATATTTCTCGTTATTTTTTATTTTATTTCGAATTCAATTATTTTTAGAATATTAAAATACACGAGGAAAGTCGAACTTCAGTGAAACGAAAAGCAGTAGTTAGCCGTGTGTAAAAATATTCCAAAACATTCAGTGAGAAATAAATGCTTTTATACGGAAATGTCCAACTCTTTTTAATTTTTTTCTTCATGTACATGTTTTCAACATTGCAAGCACATTTTTTTTAATTAATCGTAATTGGTGATTGGTCTCATACTTTCTATAATTTCACTTTACATTGCATCTGTATATCGTACGAAGAATGGCAACTTTATGTTGTTATGTTGTCTCTCTTTGGATCAGGCTATGTTTACTCGAATTGTTTTTTTTTTCTTCTTGTAATTATAACAACAGCGCAATAACTTTTAAATATAAACGAAAGTAATGCGGTGTTTTCAAGTAAGCAATTTCCTAGCATTAGGTTTTAATTACCGGGCCTTTCCCCCTTCAAAACACAAATAGACAGTTTTTATTGAAATAATATCTTACTATTTGACAGTTTTGATGACAGTTAAGTAGAGACAAGTTTGAACATTAATATTTCTCAGTACGTAACAAAACATTCAATATGTGACTGTTGAAAAAAAAATTGATCTTGGAAATCGGGAAAAAGTTTTGAGATCCACTGGCTTAATATATTTACTTTCTGGGTTACGTTATTTGATTAATTATTAACGTCGCATTTGAAAGTAACATGAGAACTATTGACAATGGATCTCGAAAGTTTGAGCCTTGATTAAGCGACGAAGACAACACCTAAGCCAACACTTCTCTCTCCAAACTTCCACACCATGCCAATGGGAGGACTTTAGACTTCGACCGATTTAACTTGTATTAGCCCTGCTGTACGGAATCTTTTGTTGTATTTAGGTTCTTTCTATGAAGTTTTCATGACTAATTTCCCCCCTTTACTGGTTTATTTTTGTTTTATTTTATTTTTTGAATACTGCATGATAAGTGAATATATAGTTATAAGTTGTAAAGTATATTAATCTATAAGAGAGATCGATCCATCGTATAAACCCTCTCCCTTTTTGAACATTTTATTTTTGAGATTGGTTTCTTTTTTTAAGCATTCCAGATTTATCGAAGAGTATCTTATGACAGCTTAGATGTACAAGTTTCTGAATGTAAAGAATTCAACTTACGTATCTTTTTACATATGGAAATTAATTTCTTTTGTAATTTTATTTACTAATTCGTGTCTTTTATAACAATGAAATGTACTATTTCCCCTTCATTTCCATTTTTAGAATTAAAAATTAATGTTCTATCGATTAATGTAAAAATTCATGAAAAGAACGTTTAGTATATTTTATTCTGTGAACAAAAGAGAAACATTTCCAATTCCTAATAACTATTAAATGATTTTGCCAAATTTGATAAAACTCGAAGTATTACTTATCATGTGTTAAGAAATTAATTTGATGAATAAAAAATATAGTATCTGCTTAGAAATAATATTTTAGAGGCCGATAAACATGTTAATTAAATTAATTAATAAATTCATATTAAAACCGTTGAATTTCATTCCTTTTGAGCTATCAACAATTTTGTTTAATTTTAATTAGAATTGCAGAAGTTATTAAGTATTCGTCATTTTTGACCACAAAAAATCATTTGTAGGAAATGGAAAATGTCTTAAATTTAGGAAGGAACTTAAAATCGAGATGTTAGACAATTTTTTTTTTTAAAAAAATCAGTTAGAGTAAAAATTGGAAAATTCAAAAGCTCCTGCACAAAAAAATATGAATATTTAAGCTAAACGCATTCTTTTAAGTACAAATGTATTAAATAAGGGGAAACGAAAGTGTAAGGAATGTAACTTTCTATACTGACGAAGGAATTTTAAACTTATTTTAAAGTAGTATACAAATTTATTCTTAGAAAAGAGTAGTTGTGTTGAGAGGGAGGGGGGTCATTTCAGATAAATTAAATAGCAAAAACAGGTAAGTCACACGAATCGATTACCCAATATTATGACGTCTACGTCTTCTATTGAAAAAGAGAAGAAAGAAGATATTGAAAATAAAATCATTTTAGAATATTGGAAAAAGGAGTTTTCAAGAGCATCAGTTCATCCTTGTATTTCATAATTCAACAAAAGGGTAAGTAGTTTTTTATACATTCTTTTATTGCATAATTGTATTAGTTAGAATATTTCCCGTTCCACAAAACAATAAATAATGCTAAAAAAATTTCGATGTTAAGTTTTACATAGAACACATTTAACCGCCAAAGGTGCTAATGTCTTTTTCAAATAATTATTAAATTATTCAATTGAACATTAAAATGAAAGCAAAAAGATAAGGTATTGAAGGGAATAATGATATTCTTTTCAGATATTAAAATTAATGTAAATAATGAACTATTAAACTCAATATAGTTTAAGTTAAATTTAATGAAAATTAATGACTAAAAGAATAGCATCTATGGTAGCTAAAAATATATCCATATTTTACTACTTCAAAAAATATCGATAAGTTACAAACAAAACCATAACGCTTTTTAAACAGGAAAGGGTAACTAGATTGCGAGATAAAGACTATTTGCAGGAATTTATTAAAGAACGCATGATACTTCGCAACGATAATGTATTAAGTATTAGTACAACAATAGGACCCTAGCTTTCTAACTTGACCTTAATTAGTATACGCTAAAGATTCATTGTGCATAATTATCTTTATGTGATTAGTACTTAGTGAATTAGGAGGACACAAATGCCCATTTCAACTAAATGACCGTGATCACTCGGGGGAAGTCAAATAATATATTAAGTAGTAAAGGATCCTTTATTGCAGAAGGGAGATCATTTCATTGGCAAACTAATACAAAACAGTAGCGCAAGTAGATGAAGAAAAGTGCTCTAAGAATCTCGGAGAAACGTATAGGATTTTAATGAGGACATATACGAGAGAGATTCACACATCACCAATATATTTTATTTTAAATATCTAAAAACATACTCAAAAAATGAAGGAAATGCACTATAACACTATGAAAACATCACACAATTGCACAGAATATGTATAAAAATATATTTGATTTGATAGACACTTTCACAATTACAAATTTCGACGCATCTCTAGAGTAAGGACAGCGAGCCAAAATGTTTATCGAAATGTTAATTCTATTTTCCTTGAAAATACTTTGATTAAATTTTATCATTAATTAGGTTTTAAAATTAATACGAAACTCCCAGTAGACGGAAAAAGCTATCTTTTTTTGTAGAGGGTTTTTCCTGGATTAAAGGAAATGTCAATAAATTTTTCCTAATGAAAAGAAAAGAATATTTAATAACATAGCAACTTCTTTACACTTTCCTGAAAAACAAGATAATTCTGATTAGACCAATGCCATCCACTGTTTTTAAAAATTGCACACAAAACAACATTTACGTGAATTTACAAGCCAAAAAAATAGGATAAACATAAAATTAATAACACTCAACAAATGCCACACACACAATCAGAAATAATATATATATATATATATATATATATATATATATATATATAACACAAAAACAAATATGACGCACAACTTCATTCATTACATATTACTAATAAAGACATAGGGGTACACACCACACACAAACTAAAGCAGACATTACCAAAATTAGACGATTTTCACATAACTGAAGAGGGAGGATTTTAAGGAAACGATGTAATTTTAAGGAAAAGAAAATGCTTCTTTAACTCGGAACTAACATGTCAATTGTCAGAAGAACAAGAATACTACATTCGGAAACAAATTAACTATAGAATAATTCGTGACGTAATCTTATTACCCGTCTCATCTTTCAAATTAAATGTTACTCGAATCACAAATCTAAATTTCAACTTAAGTTCATGCACATATGAAGTAATTAAAATAGTCAATTATGTTTCAAAATAGGGTTTATTTATTCTTTAATGAGGATAATCTCTCAAACACAGATTCAAGTAACTTGGAGCGAGTACTAACAACTTCTATAATATATCAAAGAATTCACTGGAATACAATGCGAGTAACTCCTCAAATAGTAATTAAATCAGACAGCGTTAGTTCCTAGTCTCAACAAATCATGCAGACACACAAGATAACCCCTGAGCATTGCCAACAATCACTTTTCATATTACCATAATCTTATCTATCTCAATTCAATTCTCTGTCGCTTTTATACTACTTGATTAATCTACTCACTTCATAAAGCTTACTTTATTTGCATTATTACATATCTATATATCTTTATTTGCATTATTACATATTACATTTGATGGGAAAGAATTTGTAAACTTAAAAATAAAGTCAGAAATAAACCTCATATGTTAAAGGAAGTTTCGCAAAGCCCGAGTATTACCCGAGACACACCTATACTTATCGAAAATTACATAAAAGCATGTGGATACAAAATATTATGGCACAAGCAATACAGAAATTTTTTTTCCCGTTACAGAATTTCCACATATAAATAAGTGAAGCGAGTGGTAGGTGAAGTTTAGAAATAAGGTTACTATATACCTCATGTTCAAGTCGAAATCTGCTGATCTTGAAAAATACTGTTCTGTCAGATTTCATTCTTAAAATATTGAAATGATTAAAAAATCAACTAAAACATTACAAATTATAGCATGTACTTAGAATAATCAACATTGCAAATATATAAGCACGCGAACACACATAAACTGCAACACAGTTAATGAGGCAGGTATTTTCAGTCAGATAATTACATTTAACTGGGAATAATTCCATACGGCGATCAGATGTTTATTTATGAGTATGGTCCAGAAAAGCGCGTGTATGAGTCTGACCACGATACAAGGGGTTGAACTATTTGATCTCGCTCTTCAATACCATATATATAATCAAATACAAGAAATATCTTCACATAACTAAACTTCTTACATTCTCAAAGAAAATCAATCAATCAAATAAATATAGAACAAGAATGTAGCCAGCACTTTTGTAGTTGAAGAGGATTAAAGGAAAAAGTGTCAAGAGGAAAACAACAAGTGCTTCGATGTGTAATTTGTTTCTGAAACCCGGATGCTTCTTTTCTCGACAAACTCATAAATAGAACTCAGAGAAATTTTAAGCCATAACAAATAATATAATCTCATGAACATAAATAACAACACACTTACAAACATCTCAAACTATGATCCTGACCCAGCTATTAGAAGACCCAAAAATGTTTTACTCGATTCTTATTAAATTCACTCTAATTTCCCAAAATCTTTTAAAATAAAAATATTCCCATTCTGAATCACCCACCTCACACCGCCACACCAAGCCGACCAATCACAACTCTCATACAAACCAGGATATCTTCTCACTCTGAAAACACACACTAACATATAAGTAGCAACCCCATTGGTAAACTGCTTTCACCCCCTCACCTTCACCTACCCTTTCTCCGGAAAAAAAAAAAAAAAGGTTAAATCCAATGCTTTAAAAACTCTCTTTCACTTAATTTTTTCATACTTTTAAATTTTAAATCACTCTGATAAATTAATTTTACACTATAAAGCCATCCAAAATATCTTTTATGCAATTCTGGGCTGGAAAAAGCCAAAGTCAAGCATCCCAAACTGCTCTGATATGGAGATTTAGAGTCGTTGGCTCAGGAGCTCCAGTAAAGCCTGTCAACCTATATAACAAATAATGAAATAGGTGGAGCGAGGACATTGCATGAATCAAAGAGGTATGGTTATAAAGGAAACGCGAATGTGCAATACCTCGAGACACGCGGTCTGCCAATTTGAATTTTTTCACACACCAATAAATATAGAAATGCTGTTGAAAAAAAAAAAATAGTAAACCCCTACATGATACACACTTATATTCTATTCATCGAACATTGTAACCAAGCATCCAAGCACTCAAATGAGAGACATTTAATGCAGATGTCACTTTTACATTTAGAGACATTCCATTTAATTGAATAAAGGAGAATTTGGCTAAAGACAATGTCGTTCGATGAAATTTTCAATCCTAACATGGTGATCTACAGGAGATATTTATTCAACTACTTTCACAGAACAAAATAATGTGTATGTATTGCTACGAACAGGATATGGTGCTTCCCTGCAGCGGCTCTCTTGTGAAGGAAAAGAAACATTTAGAGAGAAGTCATCAATCAGCTAAAGCAGGGGTCGCCAAAGTGGTCTATATAGACCCCTAGGGGTCTATTTAACAACAGTAGGGGTCTATCTGACCCAAGGGGTCGAATGGGGGTCTATTGGGACTCGAAGGAAAAACAGTTCTTAATACGCAAATCACACATACCTAACTGCGTACGTAAAAATTTAAAATATTTTTATAATTGACTTAATATTATATTCTTTATAGAAAATAAAATGATAAATCAGAAAACAATCTGTCCCTTTTTTCCTTATGTGTTTTCGTATGTATACCGTGACGTCACAACTTGACCTTGTGACCAGTTTGTGAAACTTTACGACCTTGTGACCAAAAATATGTGAAACTTTACGAAATGGCTCAGCCATTTATGCTGGCGTTTCCAAGTTCGTATATGGTTGAAGCCGGTTTCAGTCACGTTAATTCAATTTTAACTAAAAACAGAAATAAATTAAATGTGGAGCTTCGAGGGGATTTACGGTTAAAATTGACTAATTTCGAACCCAATATAGCGAACCTTGCCAAGAAACACCAGGCACACTCATCTCATTAAGAAGTAAAAAATCTGTAGCTACTTTACTTACTGTTTCTGATTTATTAAATATTTAGACTAATATATAGTTTTATTTTAATTACCTGAAAATTACCTTTGTGGGGGTCTATGGAGATTTCGAAAAATTATATAGGGGGCGATGATCATTGTAATAGGGGGCGATGATCATTGTAATATACATCAAGGCAATTTATGTGGAAAAGTTTTAAAAATGGAAAGTGTATTAAGCGTAGTTATAAAAACCATTAGCTTTATAGGAGGAAAAGGACTTAATCATAGACAATTTGAAGAGTTTCTTAAGGTAATGGGCACTGAATTTGCAGATGTTATTTATTATACAGAAGTAAGAGGGCTCAGTAATGGGAAAACGCTCAAAAGATTTTACGATTTGAGAACTGAAATAAAAATATTTATGGAAACAAAAGGAAAACCTATGAATGAATTTGAGGACGAAGACTGGATTTTAGGTTTAGCTTTTTTAGTAGACTAAACAGAACATTTGAATGAGTCTGCCTTTTGAGTGCCAAGTAATACTGTGCAGATTTGTTCGTAGTGAAAACTATCAAGCTGGTGAGCTGAACGTTATCATAAATGCTGTTTTGTATGTGTTTATGTTGCTGATCTGCTCAAGTGCTGTATTGTTCCTATATCTGTGTCACTAATCTGTACAAGTCCTGTATTTTCTGATAGTGCTGCTATTGTCTGTGATCTGCTGCCTGTATGTCATCCTGAAGATTTGTGAATAAAGCATCATTTGTCATTATCCTCCGAGTTGGACTTGATTTCACCCCCCCTACGAATTTTCATAACAATATACGTTAAAGAATGAAAAAGTAAAAGTGTATTTAAAAGCAACGAGAAACCCATTTAAAAGCCCATAGTAGTGAGAGCATAAAATAATAACTTCTATTTAAGGGGACAGAATATTATATTGTTGGATAAATTCCCCTTATGTGACAAAAAGACAATATGGCGTACATGCAGGGATACAAAGTTGGTTACTTGTTCTTCTTCATCTCAGGACTCGAATCCACGACTCAACCGAAACAATGTGAGGAAATGAGCTATTGTGTACGTTATGAAAGAAAAAAGATACGCTGGTGATTGGCAAGCAATGGGTAATAAGATAAGATTTTAAAGAAAATGAAAAAAAAGAAAAAATTATTTCCACGCACAATGTGTTTAAGTTTGCTTTTCACCATTTCCATTAACAAAATATAAAAGACAAAACCATTACAACATGTTGTTGCTTTATATTTTAAAAAAAAACATCACTTGTAATAACGTACAACGAGAAAAACAAAAAATAATGCGGTTAACAATTATAGTATCGGAGAGATTTCACGCGAATAAAGATATAGGTAAGTTCAACTTCCTCAATTTCAAGTTAAAACTGGAATTCGTAACAACTAATCATACGGGGTTAATGTGAATTCTTTCACAATATGATTTGTATATTAAAACGCATGGGTTCCCTGTCTCTTCTTTAGAAAAACAACACCATACAAACAAAATATTATAGAAAGATAAAAAATCCTTTTAAAAAGTATTTAAAGAAGTCCTACATAAGAACGGAAATAGCCACAAATGCTAATTAAAAACAGCAAGCATTTCTACACACACACACACGTAACTTAAAAAACACATTAGTCCGGAACAAAATCTAGATAGGAATCTCTACTCTTAGATTTTCATTAGGATAAATTTAGAGTTTACAACAGAAATACCAGAAAATAATTTCTAGAAACTACATTATGGTGTCTCTTGTTTTT
>BMAW01006747.1:492666-517282 GCA_019974015.1 Nephila pilipes
AAATCAAATATATATAGTATAGTATAATATAAATAAGAATTAAAATACAAATATATATAGTATAATATAAATAAGAATTAAAATACAAATACTATATATAGTATAATATAAATAAGAATTAAAATATATATAGTATAACATAATATAAATAAGAATTAGTATATATAGAAATAGAATAAATCAATTGTCAGAAAAGAAACAAGATCCCCTTTCATAGAAGGGTTGCCACAAAAACAAGATTTTTACGATTATGCGACTTTTTTTGAAATTTTTGGATGGGTTACCAAATTAGCGATTTATCGCCTTTTTGAATTTTCCACAGTCGCCAAGAAGTACGCTAATTTAAGATCCAACAATGAGGTTTTATGGCGCAAGAGCCAGGGTAGGCTATGCTGCTCCAAACATTTGTTAAAAGGAATTAAAATTTATAATTCTTAAACAGAAAACATTCAGAAAGTAGAAATACAGGTTAAACGTTAAAAATTCAAATTTGGTGTAAAAGGCCAATTTGTTTTAAAAAGGCAAATAAGTTATGGTGGGGGAGGGGGGTTTCCCCACCAAGTCAGATAGATTTAAAACAGATGATTGAAAAAAAAATACGACGATGACTATTAAAAACAGGACACATAATTAAAATGTGATGAATCGTATAAGGGACATGGCAGGAACAAAAACCAGAAGAAATTCAATAATAACTTATTTAACCACCCAAAACCATCAATTCAGGAAATTAATAATTATACCAGAAATTATCTCACACGTACAGGTCTCACCTAATTCTACCCTCTCCTTAAACTTAATATTCTTTCAACCAATAGGAGAGCTCCCTCTCCCTCTTCGAGGAAGAGGAAACCTTTCCCATAAGAATCATACTAGGAACTTCACTGCTACGAGTAGAAGCTCCCTGATTGGACAAGCGACTTCACCCCTAGCTTACCTCTCGCTCGCCAAGATTCTATACTGTAAATTTAAGCTATATACTTCTAACTCTTATAAATTATTTTCATTAAATTCTAATCTATAATGTATTACTTAACTTCATTTACATTTTATTTATCATTCTAATTTCAATTCTGTGCAAACATCCATTTTTAAAAAAGGGTATTGGAAATAGTTTATCAGGTTCAACTCATGATGGGAGATTAGGGCCCAATTCGGGCTAAGAGTTTCATTTCAACCTTTATATGAACAAAAACCAGAGAAAGGGTATCCTTAATAAATTTTATGTGCATATGTTTCGTTACAAAAGCCAATCACATTTAGATTTTATCAGATTTAATTTCGAATGCTCTGATTGCCACTCTAAAGCGCTTCGTGGCTAGACGTGGTGAAAAACTATTTACGGATAATGCGACTAATTTTGTAGGAGCTAATTCCCAATTGAAAAGGTTCTATAAGCTAAGTAATTTTCCAGAAGAATTTTTAGCCTCATATTTTACGTCTGAGAAAATAGATTGGAATTTTATGCCTATCAATTCCCCCCATTTCGGTGGGTTGTGGGAGGCTAGAGTAAAATCTGTTAAACATCACTTGAAAAGAACTCTAGGAGATTTGCGTTTTACTCATGAAGAGTTTGAAACAGCTGTTGCACAGGTTGAGGGGATACTTAATTCGAGATTCCTAACGCTAATGTCAAACGGTTTTGACGTTAATTATGTTTTGACCCCTGGTCATTTTTTTTAATAGGGAGGTCGATAAACGCGATTGCAGAACCGATAATTATAGATGTAAATGAAAATTGTTGGCAAAGAACAACAAAGGTAATCCAGATTATCTGGAGAAAATGGACAAGGGATTATTTAGCTACTCTTCAACTAAGAACAAAATGGCAAGTCGAGAAAAATAATATATCAATAAGTACAATGGTATTAGTTAAGGATAACTTTTTACTGATTTGCAAATGGCTTTTAGGCCGAGTTGTTGGAAGTTTATTACGGTTCTGGATAATAAAGAACTGTAAAAAATTAAAACTAAAGCAGAATTTAAGAAACCGATTACCAAAATTGCAATACTTCCTATTGAATGAATCCTGTATTAATTATTTGAAAATAGTGCATTGTATTTTATTTTGTCTAGTTGTTATATATTTGTTGTTTACTGATGTTGTGTATTTTAAATATCTTGTGATGTGTTAAAATTAATTTTCTTGAATATTTATTGAAATTAATGTAATTTCAATCCTGGAGAGTGTGTTTACACCTCTAGGTAAATTAGTGTGAAGAGGTGCTGCGATCGCCCCCTCAAAAATATATTGTTTGGTTTTCTTTTTATGTAACTGTTATAGTAGAAGGGACGCCAAAGTGTCATTCCCTAAATAAAGCTTATTTGAAATCGTTGTTTAATTTACAGTCCACTTTAATTAATTTTGAGAGCAGCAATAGTGCTGCATTAAGAGTATATAATTTGAAAATTATATCATGTAAAGGTATTGTGACTACTGCCTACTATAAATATTACTAAGTACAATTACTGATAAAATTGAATAGCAAAACTATGAAAATAGTCTGTTTTGTCACTTTTACTTCTTAGAGAATTTCTTTATATGAATGTTTGTACAAAGCAATAAATCATTCCGGATATTATTGGGATCCGTGTTGAACTTCCCCAATTGAAATTAGTGGTGATATAGAGGCTTTTTCAATGTTTCTCCAAGATAAGAAATTTCATTCGATTCTACCCTACCCCCCCGGAAGTAGCGAAAAATAAGACATCAAACACTGTCGAGTTGTGTTTGTTCTAGTCCCTACCTTTTGAACATATCCTTCATTTTTTTGGAAACAGCCATCCTGAATATAACGATGCTCAAAGAATGAAACGATCATTTCTTAATAACAATCTTGTTTTTAATATTAATGAAGTAGAGCACTTTATATATATACTGATTGATTTCATTAACATCACACTTTGTAAATAGAACCATTGACATGTTAAAAGAATTACAACCTAAAGATCAGTTTTATCTATAATGCAGACTTATGATGCCAACATTGCTTCCGAAACTACATATATAGGTTTCGCATAAGTTGAAAATTACATTTGTTACTATGACTTGCCTCCCAACTATGGAAAAGAATTTCTAAAAATATTTTAAATGCTCCTGTACCAGAAGTTTTACTTTACTTCACTAAGACATACTTAATTACTCTTTGGAATTACAGATTTTTATAGATGCTTCCAAGGGAGTGCATTTGTAAAACCAAAAATTGATAAAATAAAGATGGTATTCGTCAAACTACGGCTGTGCCTCCCAAATTATCAAAAAGGCTGAATTTAGAGATTACAGCTTGCAATATGAACACTAAACCTGTGACTTCTCTATTGAAAACCAATGATTTCAGGATAATTTTTGATCTTATTCTACTAGTCCTCTGTTGGATAAGGAACAAGCAAACTGGTCAGGTTTGTGATTTACAAAATTAAAACAGATTTAACTTCTGATCATAACTCATATCATAGTAACATTCTTCTGGGATTAAGAACATTGTAGATATATTATCATAAGGTTATTCTCTTTTGTGCAGTAGAAAATAAAATCTCTGAAAATTGGTCGATAAGTGAAATTGAAAATCGACCCAATGAAGCAGATGTCAAAAGGGGAGTGAAATAGTTAAAGTGGCAGATCTTGTTTGTACCTGATGAAACATTATAAAACTATACACTTGTACAGTAGTTGAACAGAATTGATAAAATTACAATTGTTACATGTTTGAGGACCCAGCCAAGTTTCAACGGGGAGAGTGTTACAAATTAAAAAGAAAGTGATGTCATGGGAAACGATATAAGCAAAAACTTTTTTTTTATGGAAAAGAAAGTTGAATAAAAATCTTTTTTATAAAGAATATTTGGAAGTTTTTGCAATATTCAGAAACTTTTTCTTAAAAATATGATGCCAACCAGCCTTTCCTTTTAATATAAGCCAATGAAATTTTAAATACTTATCTCAATGATTCAAAACATACATATTTTAATTATTAGGGAACTAATGACTTGATTTATATATTCAATATATTAATAACTTTATTTGCCACAAAATGAAAGAAATATTTTTAATGTTTTTTTAAAAAGCAATTTCAGTAAAATTTAACTGAATTGATTAAAAGAATGGAATTTGGTGGTAATAAAAGGATGCATTATGAAAAGGAGAAATTGATAATTTATCAGTGTTTTTCAGTTCTTTTACATGCAGTACAGATAAAAAAACAGGCTAAAAAAGATTTTTTTTTTGACGAAAAATTTATTTTCTTAGAACAATTTAGCAATTTAGAATTAATCTTCCTCCTCCTCTTCTGCTGCTCCACTGCTCTGTGCTTTTTTCATGTTCTTCCTCTTGACACGGCCAGGTCGTCCACCTCCAAATGGAGATTTAAGAGAAAAGTCAATGTGCTTTTCAGAATCCAATCGTACAATGAATGATGGTACATTTACAACCTGCTTCCTAACTCTGCAATTAAACATTTTAAGAGTCATAAGATTAAGATTCACTTTTCAGAATGTCTTCTAACTTTTCATAGATGTTCATTAAAAACACAATAAAAAATTTTAAAAAATAAACAGAAGAGAATATCATTTTTTAAACCTATGCTAAGCCATGTTTTGTGCTAAATTTATGATTTCCATCCATACTAAATAACATTAAAAAATTCCAGTCTTCTAGTCATTTTAAAAACCATTTTGTTCATATTAATGACTTGTACATTTTTATACCTTTAAAAAGTATTTAAGAATTAAGGGAAAGAAAGCAATTTATGGAAACCATAATTATTTTTCACTATATTCAGATAAATTATAATTTTGAAAAGGAAAATTAAAATTTCACATCATAAACTTAATGCTATACACATGATTAGAACTAAATTATTATATATATAGTGGCAAAAAAATAGAATTCCATAAATTTAACACACTATGCCCAGATTCCACTTTCATTAATTTCAAAAAATGGTTGATGAATGGCACTACATTCTAGTTAAATGTTAAAATTAAAAAATACTGATACATTAGAAAAAAGAAAGAAAGAAATTCAACAGATTAAGCAATACCTTATATGTCTTTGACGAATCAAAACACGAGCATGGTGAATGCTTTTAGCAAGACCTTGTTTAAAAACTTGGGTTTGTAAACGTCGCTCAAAGAAATGTTCTACACGCAGGCCAAGCACATAATCAAGTTTCATCTTGTTTTCATCCAAGACACCAATTCTCACCAATCGACGTAGCAAGGCATTACCTATAAAATTTAATCAATATTTCACATCTTCACAACATTTTAATACAAATTATATGTTTAATGATTGCATCCTTAAAGATTAAAGCAATTTTACATAAAAAATTACCTATCTTCTACTGTTATGATGACACTGTCTATTTGTCACGTACAATAAAGTTATAAACTATTCAATTATGTTCTGAAGAATTTAAGAACTAATACAACAGAGTGTCAGAAAGATACTCAATGGAATCTGATTTTAATAGTAAAATGAAATATTTGGAGGTTCTAAAGTTTGAAAACTAGTTCAACCAAAGCAGTTGTTTATGAACATTTTTTATTCTTCCAACAAAACAATTGAAAATTATATAACACAAAGACTAGTATCCATCTACGACTGCACCATCCTAAGAATTAAGAGACAGTGGTTTGAAGGAACAATTCCTATGAGAAGATAGCTAAGGAACTGAAAAAGCTATTGTAATCATCTGTGGAGCTGAAATGAGTCAAGAACTTTGCAACATGAATGATGAGATTACAGCCACAACCAAAACAGCTGTCACAAGAGAACATAGTGTTGTAAGAGCTGTCTATGAAAACACATGCCTCAAAAGTGTTTCAGCAATCAGAAAAATTTATAACAAGAATCACTTTGCAGATAAATGCTTCAAGTAACACTCACCAAATGAAATAAACTTGGTGTTTACAGATTCTGTTACTGATATGGAACATGAATAACAATGTGGACTGATAACTTAAGACTAAGAATGTTGAAATGCTAAGTGAACCATGATATTAAAATAAATATAAGCGTTTTGGAAGGCTAGGCTTTACTATAGCCCACCCAAACTTTTCGCCAATTTTGGCGATAAATGATAGAATGTGGCAACGCATGCCACATTCCATTGAATGGCATTTGGCCATTTGCGGAATTCCGATAACAGCACCCATTTCTTCAGACATTATCGAATTGTCATTTTTACGCCAATTATGCTAAAGACGTGTGCTACTTTGAAGTAAGTTTTTTCCTACAGGGTCATGGTTAAACCTGCAGTAAATGTTAAAGTTTCTAAGTATCAAGGTTAAGGTGGGAGTTTTTAAATATGCAGAAAGGTTTAGGAAAGAGGGTATAAACAATAAGTATTTTATGTACAAGTAGACTAGAAATTATGAACTTTTTAGGGGATGCTTAACAGACTGGTTCACTAAGGATAACATTTCTTGTGATTAATGTTTAATCCCATGGGTTTTTTTAGTTTCCTGTTTTGTGACATTCATGTTTTAAAAATTAGTCGTACAACTTAGGATTTTTTTTGTGTGTGCCTAATAATGATATTTCAATTATTTTAATGAACTATAAATGAATTTTTTTAGTCAAAATGTTCTTTCCTTTAAGTTGAATATGGACATGATTTTTCAGATATATTTGCATTTAGGTGCTATTTTTAAAAATATTTAGAAATATATAAAACATAAACAAAATATTTTACTTATATAAAAAACAATTCAAGATACATAAGTGAACCTGATCTTAACGATAGTACTGTACTTCTTTGAAGCAATCATAGAACTTTGTAATTTTGGAAATTTCTTCTTTCTTTCATATAACAAAACTATTTCTTAAAATTTTAGTATTGCTTAGAATGCTATCCAATGGGATGTGGTATGGATTTATACAAATTATCATTTATCACCAAACTTGGCGGCATTTTTTGGCAAAAAATTTGGGTGACTAATACTAAAGGCAAGCCAATTAAGATATATGAATATCTAAATACTCCACAAGTAATCTAAATAAATCAAATAAGAGAATCAAATTTAAACAGCAATGCTATGTTTCTCTAATAATCTAAATATTTCACAAGTAATCTAATTAATTAATATTCATAAGAAATTCAAACAGTGATGCATCAGAAATTAAAATAATCTAATCACTACACAAAAATAAATTAAAGAGAATAATCCAAGTACTTCAAGTAGTACAAGGTAGCTATAAGAAAGGTTAGTTCCTATTTTGAGGGGGCCTGGCACGCTTTAACTTTTTTGGCGATAAGTCGCCAAATATGGTTACCATGCAAGTTTGTTTCTGGTAACCCTAAAAAATCTATAAAAGGGGATTCGACGCTTTGTTTTCTCCTTTTTACGCTGGATTGGATACGAATGTTGTTGATTGCTGAGGTACCGCGATTTTTGAAAATCCGTTGTACATTGAAAATGTCAACGTCCAGTGATTCGCTTCAAATAATTTTTTTTGCGGAAGGTGAAAGAAAATCCGCAGTAGTAATTCGGAAGGCTATCTTTTGGAAAAGGTTCTTTTCCTTAAAAAATGTTTTCGTCAGTATAGTGATCGGCTGAACAGCGTCCGTTGGAAGCCGTTACATTGGATCATTTTGTACCATTTTCGTTCCTCCGAAATGGGAGAAAACCTGCGTTTGAATAGAATTGGATATTTGAAAGTTGTTATTTAATCCGTTTACGATTGGTATGGTGAACGTGGTTTGCAGATATTCGTCCGACGAAAATGGATTGTTTTGATTAGTTTTCCCGAAAGGGAGAAAATTAGCGTTTAGAAAGTAAAAGAATTTCTAATAACGGTTTTGAAGCAGTTCGTTGAATATTAGGGAATCAACTACTGTTTTCATGTTCGTGGGTGCAGATTTATATCCTGAATAAGGTCAGTAAATTTTATCCATTCGTTTTCGCAATGTTTCCTCTTTATGTTATGTATTTTTACTTTTATTCATTGTAACTGAAATTCCAAATGCGTTGTTTTGTCTACTAGACACGACGATTTCCGCGTTTTTTTTATACATTGAATACGTCTGCTGACTTCAGAATTCCTTCCAGGCACGACGCCATCTTTTTCGCTTCTCATTTGAAATACCCGCCTTGGTGTCATTTGCCTTCCAGGCACGACGCCATCTTGGCGCGATTTCAAAAAAAAAAAAAAATCGCCAAGGGGCTAACCCAAAATAGGCTTTTACCATAAGAAATTAAAAAAGGCTAAAAATGATCAAAAATTAATAAGTTATTAAATATTAATAATTAAAGCCATTAAAAAACCACCATGGCAACCTATCGCCCAAAAAATATAGCCAAATCCATATGTCTGTATACTAAAGCCTACCAAAATATTACACACACTTATATACAGAAATAACTATTTAAGATACCTTCAAACAAACGACGAGTATCCTTTTCATCTAATGTCAGTAACTCACGAGCAGCTTTTCGTATTTTGGCTAATGTGTATTTTACTCTCCATACTTCTCTTTTGTTTCTCAATCCAAAATCACCTAAAATAAAGAGAAATAATTGTATAATTCAAAAAGAAGCAATAAGCTTAAATTTTATTTTATAAAAATCACCAACATCTGGAAATACCTCTACTTTTTATTAAACATACATAATTAAAATTGATTATTAAATTCAAATCTAAACAAGATAATCTCTCCTAAAGTAAAACATTTAACTAGAATTTTGTAGAAATACATAGTAATGAACAATTATTTGACACTAATTAAATTTTCATAGAGGGCAGAACTTGGTGTTTTACCATTCCAGGACTAAACAACATATAAAACTGAACTTGGTTATCTCTTATGTAGCTTGAGATAATATTTTCCCAAAACCATGTATAATCAAAACAATGAAGTCGTGTACAACAAAGACAAAACAATTAATATTAAAGAACAAATTCTTATTTTAAAAAAACTTGGATATTTTTCTTTGTTTCCTTTAAAAACAATCAACAGTTGCTCATAGTAATTATAAGATGTGCTACAATTAAGACAAATTCAATCTGAAAATTTTTCATTAAAATTAAAAGGATATTAACTATAATATGGGACTTTAAATAAAAAGTAAATACGGACCTAAAAAGTCCCATGAGGTGATGCCCACCTGTTTCTGTAGCCTTTGGGCCTAAAGCGATAATTACTAAATAGCATACAGGCTGAGTGGGTAGCCTGACACTAGATTTCCAAGTTAATTTTACAAGCAAACTTGGTACTCGTTTATTGACACCAGAGGGATGATGGGTTACATGTAATATATATCAATACTAAAATTTAAGTGTAGAAATAATGTACATAAGAGCAAAATCTACACCCTACCTTATATTACAGAATAGGTACTGCCTGATGGGACTTGTAGGCTTATGCAGACTAACAAAACTCATTAATGTTGAACTGATTAAAATAAGTCAACATGCAGAAGCTAACTTTTCATAAATGCCTATACTGCAATTACCATTTTAGGTATGGTATACCAATAAAATTAACAAAAAGTATTCTAAACAAATGAAATGCATATAAAATAATTATCAAGATTAAATATGGTAAAAGTGTAGTTCCCTCTTAAAATTGAAAATCTCCCTCTTAATTTATCTCAACACCTTATTTAAACTTCATTAATTTTAATTGGCCAACTAGTTTTATTAAGATATCATCTTTACAATACTGTAATTCAAAATTTTATTCTTAAATTATTAAGGTATGATAGGCAGCATAAGAATTAACATCTTACCAATTAGCTTCAATTCTTGATCTAAACGTTCCTTTTCAAAAGGACGTCTTGGAGTAACATAAGTTTTACTCTGTACGGTAGGAATTCCCATTTTCTAAAATGAAAAAACTTATTTACATTATTGAACTGAAACAAAACAATATATTAAAAAGGTCTTTCAACAGAAAAATTTCAAAAAAAGTATTATTTCCCACAATTTTAAAATATAAAAACAATTTCCCCAAATTTTACACACATTCTATAGAAAGTGATATACTAAGTTATAGTAGTAAAAAAAATGAAATAAAAATATAAGATTACGAATTTTATAAAAACACTCAGATGACTGCATACTTATGTTTAACTTGCCAAAGCTATTATGTACTACTTTTTCACCACTTGTTTAGGTTTACCGATTTTCCCTCAAAAAAAAAAAACTCATTGTAGTAAAATCATATACAAAATTTTAGCTTTAAATTAACTCAATACTTATTATAGCAATCGATAAGCATAACTAGTTACTACATTGCAATTTATCAAACAATGAAGTCTTGAAATTTTCATTGCAAAAAAAAAAAAAATGCAAGTTAATCCAGTTACAAAGGACATTTTTAGAATTCTAAGTAATTCATACATTTACTCCTATTTTGTATTGTTGGACACGATAACTGGAAGGGAAAAAAATTAATATCGCGAATCCTGAAGCATAACCACGCTTCCAGACGTTAGACTATTATGAGAATCTTAATCACCCTTACCCAGATTCTAGAATCGATACATTTCTATGGAACAAAAAAAAAAAATTTGCTTACAATAACTATTGATTTAGCATAAATCAAGTATTTCTATACAATTCATCAATAAGCTATTTAGGCTTACCAACCTCCACTCGACACGTGCTCTTTTACAATTTACTACATATTGAAATTAATTGGAAAGTACAATATCATACAAAAAATCAGAAAGATGTTATTAATCAAAAATAAGATGAATTACACATTATTACCTATATAACAACAGAACTTCAATGTAATTAATATTTTCCGATACTAATCACGCCGCGTCAACGGGTTCCCAACATAACTCACAAGAGATTTCGGTAGTGAGTGTTGAGTTGTACGTTTTGAATTCACTGGCTAATACCACGTTATCAATAATCTCCTTTCCCCCCTCATAAAGATTTCATATTAATTCATGAATTATTATAAATAATTATAATTAATTTGATTTGAATATAATTTCTCTAAGACTAAATCTTATTCCTTTTTTCCGAATTAAAAAAAAAATTCCAATCCCCAACTGAATATGATAGAAAAACAGCAAAAGTACTTCTAAACCTTTACAAGGGCATATATTGATGTAAACAATGTCTTCGGTTATGTTTCGTTTACAAAAATCTTGTGAGTTTTGTTATAAACATATAATAAATAAGGGGGGAAATTATGCTTAATTTCTTTGGTTAAAATGCATATTTCGTAGAGATTGTCAAATCCTTAAGATAATACGTTATATGCTTTAACTTTTCATAGTAACTCAATGCATTGTCAAAAATTATTTTAAAATTTTCGAAATAAACAAGTTTTTAAATATTTGATAATCATTTATTTCGTGGATTTTTATATAAAAGTTAAATTTTAAACGTCTGGGCCATAATTTAAAGACTTTGGCTTAGCGAGAATTTCGGTGCAATTAGTTCTCATACAGATTTCTTTTTGAAAATATCTGACCGAAATGCGGGGAAAGTTTGGAAAAATTATAGAGGAAAAAAATGCGCTGATATACTGATTTATAAACTTGAATAAATAATTGTTGATTTAATTAATTAATCTTTGGAATATTTATTTAATATGCATATTTTTATTTTGAATACAAAAATCAACACACAGTATTTTAATGTGGCATGAAGGATCTTGTCAAAAGTTTTAGACTTGTGAGTGAATTGTAAATTATATGTAATACAAAAAAATGTTGATAATCTAATCTGTGTGATTCCCAATTCTTTGCAATTAAAAAAAATATTGTAATTTTTATACATAAATAAACTAGCCTTTAAAAAATTAAGGTAAAAAACTTTTATAATTAAATAATAGAAATGAAACTGGATTCATTTTTAGATAAGCTTATCATACTATATAAGAAAAAACAGATTCCATTTAATCTGAAACGATTCTTGAGAAAGAGACAGAAGTTTTATATTTTTAATTATTATATAGGGTTCACAATCTATATTGATCACATATATGTAAAATAAATATTTTTTATGTTGGAAAGGGGCTATTTTATATTGATCTGTTATTATTAGACCAAATTGTTTGTTAGAAATTACTGTATTTATAATTGAAGATTATAAATATGAATCGTTTATGTCAACTTTTTTTTAATAATTTTACTTGATTACATAGCTTCTCCCATCCAAATAATATTTTTGAGACAACTTCCTGTACGTTTTGCAAGTAGTGATGTCATTGAAACAGACAGTAAAAAATTTCCTAAAGTTAAAACAGATATTCATAGTCTAAGAAGAGGCACTGGGGGACGATCATCTTTCAGCGGTAAGATTGCTACTGTTTTTGGAGCTACTGGACTATTAGGCCGAGCAGTAGTAAACCAACTAGGTATTGTTATTCATTTTTTCATCTTACAGTATTCTTTCTTTGTTTTTAGATTTTTCAATATATATATTAGTATTACTGATACATTATGTTCACAATACATAATTTGGTATTATGTTATTCAAGTTAGAAGTTTATTCTGAAGACCTTTTAATGAAGTTAACGTGGAACATAAAATCAAAAAGACTTTGCAACCTATGATCATCCTAGAAAGTAAAGGTGTCCAAACCCAAACATAGTATACTAGCTGGCATATTTCTTTTGTTATATTGCCTCATGTTTCATTTACTTTAAATTCCAGGGGCAACCACAGTTTCAATCAGTGCTGTTATTGTTTCTAATCCTTTTCGTCTAGCTGGAGCCTCAACCAGTTCCATGAGATCATTCATGGCAATATGGGTAAGAGGGCAGCTGCCACTTGTCTGAAAACTAGGGGCACCTGAGAGTAGGAAGTTTGACTTGATTACTTCAATATATTATCATAATACAGTATTCTACAGATAGAACTATTATATATTTTAACATCTGGAGTCTACGCTAGCTGCTAGATATGAACATTTAATAGTAATTCATCATTTTGGTGGTTGGAACCTTGTGTGTTATACCTAATCTGGTAAGCACTTGTAGATTGGAGTAAAAGGATAAAAAAGGTGCTGAAGTTTACACTGTTAATATTTAGACTTTTATTTAATTGCCCTCTTGTAGCATCATAAGCATTCCAAAGAAAAACTGTTTTTCAGGTATTTAATGGTATTTTTAATGTAATGATTGCTGCTCAGTCTTGAATTATTCTTTTTATTCATAGAAAATTTTTCAAAAATTATTTTCGCATTATATAATTTGTCATTTAAGTTGCAATAAATGTTCTGCATTTACTCTGTTTGTTTCATATCCCTGTTCCTTTTTTAACAATTTTAGAAATGAAATAATCAGAAATTAGCAGATTTCCCCTGTGGATATTTATTTATTTTTTTTTAAAAAAAAAAAAGGAAGGAAGGTGAGCAGATTTTTAAAATATAGAATAAATGATGTTTGGTGAAAAAAATTCAATTATCAGACTAAATACACCTGGAAAGAAATAAATCAAAGTACACTAATAGGGCACTGAAAAAGCCTGGTACTACTTTGATGAAAAAGAAAGTCAAAAAATCAATAAAAACTAAAAATTAATTTGAAATGTGTGTGTTTAGTTTTAAAATTAGGTTTTTTAAAGATATAATGTATACAAAATATATGTTATATCTTAATATTTTTAAGAAGACAATATTTTTAGAGTTTTATTTAAAAGGATTTCTTTTCAAAGAAGTATTAATATACAACTGTAAAAGTTTGAGAAGTATCTTAGTTTTTGAATTAACTGAATTGATAAATTGAATGCAATTACATATGTTGAACATTTGTTATTTATAATTGAAAGCAACATCATATTGTATCACTTTATAAAACTGTCAATATTATGAAGTCATAAATTTTGTTTAATATATAATGAATTAAAATTTATGTAGAAAAGTAAATTTATATGTAATTCAAATATGTTGCTATAGTCTTACTTTGGCTCAGGAACTTAATTCTTTTGTAGACACATTTTGCAAACTAAGCAATTTTTCCCTTTTAAATGACTAAAAGTAGAATTAATCTGTTCAAGCTCCAGAACCTAGTTATTATTACTGTTTTTATGGATTTCATTATAAGGAAATATAAATGAAAATGAAATTCTTGTTATGAAGAACTAACACACACACACAAAACAAGTATTTAAAAACTAGCATCATATTAGTTAGACGAAGAAACTGGTTTTTATCTCTACTTATATAAATGATCTTCATATCTGTTTGAGGACTTTTTTTACTCTTCTCTCTCCATTTTTTTTTTTTTTTTTTAATCTGAAATAATCAATTTTAACTACTAATATACTTTGCACTCATTTTTATGTGTTAGATGTGAGTTTTCTTACATTTACTAAATGTTTAAAATACTTTGAACTGTCTGAAAAAAAGTTATACAAAAATATTTTTTCCTTTATTTCAAATGTCATTTGTTCCTTTTAATTAAAAGCAATAATCTAGATTTTGGATGAAAAGTAGGAAACATCATAAGATTAAAAAAATTCTTTGTAATTTGTCAACTAGAACTTTAAACTTTGGAAGAGAAAGCACTACTAAATTTTCCATGTAGATTATTCTGAAATCATAGTAAGAATGGTCTGAAAATCTTGTTTGTTAACCAATTTGTTTATGAATAGAATCCTTGATTTGAGATATAACTTTACTTTTTTACATGTCTTTCTTGTTATGTAAAATTATGTGAAATCCACTAATTTTCTTAAAGTAGTAAGTTATGATACTGAAACTAATTGCAAATTATCTAAGAAATGAAGATGATTATTGGTAAGGGGGGGGGGGAAATGCACTTTTTTCAAACTAGTTAGGAAATAATGAGCAAATTGTGTTCAAATTTATAATGAAGAAATTTATAGGCAGTTCTAAATCTTAGAAAAAAAATTTGAAGCTATTTTTGATTTCATAACTGAAAGATTGAGTAAATATAATTTTTAAATTGTTTATAAATAAGTAATTAAATAATAGATTCATCAAATATTATTTTATATTTAATGAACTTACTATTTAACCTGTAAATAAATCTATTAATCTGTAAGATTAGGAATTGTGGAAAACATTAAAAAACTATTATAAATTAATTTAGTTGTAAGAAACTATATATTTTTTTAGAAACCTTAGTTGTTAAATTATTTGAATTGAAGCTAGTTTTAATGATTTAATGAAATCTGAAGATTTTTTTTTTAAAAATATATTGTATACTTTCATCATAGAGTGTGAATAGATTGTAAATGTTTGTATAACTTGTTTTCACATTCATTTATAAATAATAAGTTTCATTTAATATAGTTTTTATTTATTTTCTTAATATATAAAAAATTGTTTGGGTAATTTTTTGTAGGAAGTTTTATAATAAATTTTATAATTAAACTGTATCTTTAGAATCAAAAGATAATGTAGTATTTTTAAGTGTGGGATACATTAATTTTAAAAGCAATTTGTTGGATATAATTTAGATTTAGTACTTTTAAGGTGTTAGCTTTTTAGCTCTTTGATAACGCTTTTATTTTAATATTTTTAAATGGAGGAATTTTACTAAGCAAAGGAAGCTATCTAAATGTTTATAAAATATTGATATTTGATTTTTTAGAAGCTTGGCTGGTAACTCAAGAATCATTCCATAGTCTTGGAGATCCGGATATCTTATATGAGATTGAGCTGTTGTGGAGACCAGGGCAAATATTATTTAAGAATCGAGCTTTCTCTTTCACTTTCATTGATTGCCTTCATAAAATGCATTTATAGTTTTACTTATATATTTAAATTTATCTATCTATGAATTATCTTTTATAACTGTAAAACTTGAAAATAAATATATATAATTTCATTATTAGAATTATAACAACCTAAGATGAAGAAAAATGGTTATTGGTGCTCTGTAGCTTTTATTGATCAAAAATTAATCTTTTTTGATAGCACTCCACCTCAAGATGAAGGATGCATTATATAAATCTATGAAACATTCAAGCTTGTTATTAATCTATTGGCAAACCTTTGAAACTCCATTAGGTAGAAATTCAGTATTAAGGTTGAATAACACATATATTTAAGCTTGACTTTATGTATTTTCATATATTCATATTAATGTATGTATCTCAAACTAAAGTATTCATACATATATACTAATATGTGAAGCGTTGTCAAAACAATTAAAATGTATTGGACATTTGATATTATTATTTTTATTTATTTTTAGCCAAATCAAAACTTGTGTTATAATTTCATGAGGAATTTTATATTAATTTGTCTAGTCTCAAAGCAATCTGAATTTCAAACAATATTTTGTATTAATTAATCACAGACCAAAATAGAAAGAAGACAAAGTAATTAATTCAATATATCTCCCTTTAAAAGATTGTTGTACTCCTGCATGTAGATATTGTGTATTCAATCTACATGAGTTTAGCATATTTATTTTACGAGTATATTTAAGTGAAGTCTCACCTAAGAAGTCCTAATGCAGGTAGTGCTCATCTCTGTTTCTGAATCTTTGAGCCTGGGGTGCCTAATTACTAGGTAGTCTCAGGTTGAGTACAGAGTGTAGACCCAGTTAACATCAAGTGAACTCCGGAACCTAGAACAGCTGAATTGACCCATGACTAGCCAAAAGCATTGGGAATAACGAACCTGGCAGTGCTCACAGTCAGACTTACACTCTGCTCCATCATGTTCACTTTCTGAATATTTATGCAATTATATTTTTAACAAAGAAAATAAGGTTACATCATGTAAGATTTTTCTTGATGAAAATGTAAGAATATTTAAGTACATACATATGAGCCTCTCTGTTTATTATGAGAAAATAAACACTTTATTATTCAGAATATATAAAATTATTTTATTATTTTATGCTTTTAAAAACATTTTACTTTAAAAATCCTTGTAGGGATAAGGAGTGATTTAGATTAAAAGTAAACTACATTGGTTTACTAAATTAGCATTAAAGAAATCAAATGTTTTTATACTTTTTAATTTGAAAAATGTGTTTTAGAATTTAAATGGACATCAAAGAGTAAACTAAGTGTATACAGGATTGATGATTAAGATATCTTTAAAAAGGTGACTTAAAACATATGTGAATATAAAATTTCAACACTTTTTAAATAAGTAAGATATGGTGGCTTACTTTTAATAAGTAAGAATTACATACTTTCAATCTCATGTATCAATGGAGATTTCCATTAATTTCAAGTAATGCATTAACTTTATTTAATGTAAAAGTCACTAGAGCACAACCATTTTTAATAGAATTCAAATTTCATCATGTTTATGTCAAACCTTTATTTATTTCAACTATATATATATATATGTGTGTCAATATATGTGTAGTATTTTAATGCAACTACTTGATAAAATCATTTGGGAATTTATTTAAAGTTCTAAAAATTTTAAACGTTTCAATATTTATGTTAAAAAAGACTTTTAATCTTAATTATAGTCTGGTCTAATTCTTTTATAAAGTTAGTAGCTATTTAAAAGATTTTTTATAATTCTTGATTGCTTATATTTTTGATCATTTATCAATTTAGATTTAAAAGGAATTGATTCTTTTCAGAAATTTTTCTTTTGAAGATGTCCATGTGACAAGTGCAAGAAATATTGCACGTATTGCTAGAGAAGCTGGAGTAGAGACACTTATACATGTTTCAGCTTTAAATGCGTGTGAAAAACCCAAACCAATTATTTTGAAGAAGGGATCGCAATTTTATGCTTCAAAGGTATTTTTTTTATATCATTACATTGATTTTAATATTCAACATTGGTTATTTTACATAATTTTT
Source organism: Nephila pilipes (assembly GCA_019974015.1). Taxonomy (NCBI): domain Eukaryota; kingdom Metazoa; phylum Arthropoda; class Arachnida; order Araneae; family Nephilidae; genus Nephila; species Nephila pilipes. The sequence goes on from BMAW01006747.1 coordinate 510,388, forward strand.
TTTTAATCTTATGTTCCTTTTAGATGCATCTTGTAATTGTTGATATTATTATAATTTAGTATTTATTACAATAAGTAAAAATTAAGAGTTAAAAATTTCAAAATGTTCATTTGTTTATTTCATATTATAACAAGAACTAAAGTGATGCTAATGCTAAAAGTTATGTAAAACTATTTCTTCTAAATTTTTACATGCTTGCTGAATTTAAAATTATGTGAACTAATACTCAATTTTTCACTAACTTGTGAAATTTTTAAGTAATTGAATACTTGACTTCTATTTCATTTTTTTTTAAAAAAAATGATTATTAGATTATTTTTCAGTTTCCTATTAGAAAATCAAATTTTCAGGTTTCATGTTCAATAATGAAATTTCATCATAAACCATGGAAAAAAGAAATTAATACTTCTATTTGTTGTATTTTTTTAAAAGCTCTTCAGTTTATTCAAAAATCTAATTTGATTAATTAACTCCCCAGTGATGCAATTAATTTCAAGAAAACATAGCGCTAATTATTTTTATTATATTTACATACAACTTTTTGAATTGTCTTACTTACCTTTGAAAATTTTCTTATAACAATAATTTCATTCATTTTTATAATTTTTTTTCTTTCTTTGTACTTCCAAATCGCGTAACAGTTCTTTAAATGATGAAATAAATAATAAAAATTTAGACATTTCTTTAATAAACTTATTTATTTATTAAAACTATCATTTATATGAATCTTCAACATAAAAAAAATGTATTTTAACAGGTTTTCCATATATAATTTAATGCAAGACCTTCATGTTTTTTCTATAATTTCTGATTAAAAATTAAATTCTACCAACATTTTTCATAAAAATATTTTCAGTTGAAGAATTCCAAATTGTATTAAATAATTTCTTACACGTGTCATCTTTTTATGAAAGTGACAAGTTCATGTGCTTTAAATTTGCTTTTTTTGCAATTTTTTGTTTGTTTGTTTATGTAGAACCAAAGCTCTCCATTTTTAAATATATTGTATTAAACTTATTTAAAAATGTAAAAATTTTGGAAGGTGTATATTTTATGAAAGACATATGTACATTTTATGGCTATTCATTTATTGTATTTTTATTCACAAATGAAATTAAAATATACTAATAATAAAAAATATTTTGTTAATAAAGATTTTATTTTAAAGTGGCGAGGAGAACAAGCTGTGAAAGAAGAGTTTCCAAATGCCATTATTTTTCGTCCCTCTGATATGTGGGGTCAGCAAGATGAATTTATAAATTATTATATGGGTCAAAGTGAGCATTTTATATTTATTAATTATTTATTCTTATTTAAGAAGATAATTCTCTTTCTTGATTGTTTTTTTTGCTTTGGTGGTCAAAAACATGACGAGTTCAATTTTCTTTTCACTGCTATATATTTTTATTGATTCCTTGAAATACTATAAATCCCTGATTTTTATACTTATTTATTAAACTGTAAACATTAGTATTCATATGTGAATAGTTATTGTATAAAAATGTTGTAATACTCTAGCAATTAAAATAGAAAATTAGATCACATTAGTTTTGTATTTGTTTGAATGTTAACTTGTTTGTTGTATTATACTAAGAATTCTGCTTAATAACAGAATATGAACATGCAGATAAGTTCTAATTTTTTAAAAATTAAAATGCTTATGTACAAATGATTTGTAAATAGCTTAATTCTGTCATCTTTAATTATTTTTTTATCTAGTTTATTCTTCAATAAATATATTTCAATGACACAGTTTTAAATAAATTTTGGAAATTTATACGTATTGATAGATGTAAGATTTTATGAAAATAATTCAAATTTTCAAGAGTGCAATTCCACTCCAATAATCTGAATTTCAATGGTTCCAATCAATTTGAGAAAAAAGAAATTAACCATCAGTTAAAAATGTGTATGTATAGATGATGAGTCCTTACAACCAGTCTCATTGTATATGCCATTGTTCAGTGTAGGTTCTGGCATTAGGCTGTTTTATTTTTATTTTGTACCTTCTTCCTTTGTTTTCTGTGTTGTATGGAATCTAAAAAGAAACATGTTGATTTGTTGTTGGCAGATGAATGAAAATCATTCAACATTTAGACACAGAAGTAACTAATAAGTAGTTGGCTGATATATATAGCATAGGGAACATCAAAATTTTCAGATATTAGAAAAGACAGGCCTTCAATTTTAAACTTTGTCTGTCTTAAATGAGTGAACATAGAAATTCACCAAGGAAAGGTATAAAAATTATAGGAAACAAAGAACTAGAAAAAGTTGTATTCAAAGGGATTTTGAATCAATGAGCTCTTGGAACTCTACAATTGCAAAAAAGCTTAATTCTTGCTATGTGTAATTTGTCATCTTTTTAGGTATGGGTGGCGATGTAATTTCAAGACAAGGCACAGCATCCATTAGATAGATTTAAATGGTGGAAAGTTATAAGTATACACAAAAACAGCAGAAACCCTAGGAAAATTCAAAATTTTAACAAAATCTGATGACTCCAACTGTTAATATAATGCAGATAAAATAGCTTCTATAGGAAATTTAGTACTCATGGTCATAAGATCAGTAAAGACAGTATAATCCCTGCTAAATTGTGCTAAGCCTGCTCTGTGACTGCATTGAGTGATATTCTTGGTCTGTCCATACACAACTGCGCATCTTCAAGAGAATGCAAAATTGTTCACCACAAAAATGAGTAAAGAGAGTAAAGCAACTTACTTTGGCTGATATATTCAAGCATATATATATATATTTTTTTTTTTTTATATTTAAAATTAAATTTTTTTTTTAATTTTTTTTTTTTTTTTTTTTTTTCACTTAGAAAATAATCTTTGTTACATCAATGAATCAATTATCTGAATATTTGATTATATTGATTGGGTCCAGTTCCAATAAATCTAGATAATTGTTCTCTTCTGGAATTCATAAAATCCGAAGAAATATTAAATTGTTTTATCTCTGAAATATATGATTTTTCTTATTTTTAATTTATCAGATAGTGAAATTAACCCCAACCAAAATGAAAATGCTACATGATTACTATGCAATAAATGTTAAAGGTTAATAACTTATTTGAGCAGGAAAAACAAAAGGTGAAAGAGAGAAAGAATGTTAAAATAGAAAATCTAGAAAAAGTTTCTTTTGAAAATTACTAGTCTCTTTTATATATTTGTACATTTATGAATTGCCATATTTTGAAAATTAATTTAAATACTATATTTGGATAAAATAAATTTTATTTCACTTTTAAACCATATGTAGCACTAGGATGTATAACAAATATATTTTGACAGAGCTTAAACAATGAATCAATTATAAATATTTTAAGTATAAAATTCTTAAGAATAAATTTTGTATATATTTTAACACAGTCATGAACAGTACAGTTATAGCAGTCAAATATTTATCTAGTCTATAGGTTCTACCATCATGATTATTTCTCTTAATAAGTAAGCGACAGCTTAAGCAGTCATAATATTCTGTTAAAATATATGAAAATACTTATAAGCTCTCCTATCAAGATACTTGTCTAAAAAGTGATTCAGAGAAAAGAACATTTTAAAACTGTACATGAATGTGGTAATGAGTAAAAAGCAGGTTTATATACAGTATTTGGGTACATGTGGATTGAATTAAAATAAAACAATTGCTTTATTTTTGAGTAACTAATCAGTAGATGCCAAATTATTTATTTATTTTTTGAATTATATACTATATTGAAATTGAAATTAAGTGCAATATTTGTATGTTTACAAGTAAAGACTGTTTGACTGACAAATTAATACAAATGGCTAATGTTGTGAATTTATATGTTATTGATCTACTTTACTAGTTCTGAAAAAGTTATGTTTTCTTAGTTCGAAGGACATGGCGTATGATGTCACTATGGAATAGAGGAATTGGAATTATCAAACAGCCTGTGTATTACTCGGATGTTGCAAAAGGTATATTAAAAGCTATGTTAGATCCCGCTGCAGCAGGTCATACCTTCCAAGCTGTAGGGTATGTATATTATGAAGTGAATTTAAATAATTTTAATGCTCTCTGGTATCTTCATTATTGTAAATGATATTTAATAAAATAAAATAATAGATTAAATAGATTTTCCTTTTACAATGCTAACATCACTTAAATTATGATGTAATTTCAAAAATCAAATATTAATAGGTATCTTTTTTTTTTAAATCCTGCATTTATTAAATATTTACATACCATTTTATTATTGAAATTACAATAGATTTCTTTATTGTGGATTTTTACAAAATGTATATTAAGTCACTTTAAAAAAATTATAGAATAGTGCTTTGCAATTACAAAGCTTTTCAGAGAATAATTGGTGCTGTTCAGTAAAGATGTGCTTGAAATAAAGAACATTTATATGTATGAAATATTGCATTTAGTATTTAATACCCGATTCAGCATAGTAATATAGGAGTTATCTTAAATTATAGGTTGTGTTTTTAAAAAAGTTCCATGATATAAATTTTCAAAAATTTCTGCTAAATATTTAGTTTTTAAATAATTTATAGCTATATTTTGTTTTTCATACTTATATGCATCATTTTAGAGGAAGTCTAAAGGATTCTGAATAGTACTTTTTTAAAAGATGATATTAAAAAAGTTTTTGGTTTGTAAAAAAACTCAATTTTTCAACATTACACATTACCATTTTCATTAACTAGATACATATTTAAGATTTTAATATAATTGAGACAGGCCTCAATAGTGTACTTAAAAGCTTAAAATGTGAGTATTAAATACTAGGAATATTTCATGTAAAACTACAAGATTTTAAAATATTCCAAAAGAGGGATATTATCTGTACTTGGAATGTTTTTTTCCCCCAAAGAAAATTCTTAGATTATTATTTTTGGTTATTATCCCTTTAATGATCATAATTTTAGTAGCACATCATAATACACACACATTAGTTCAGCTCGCAAGGATTCCAACTGAGCCAAATATCTTGCAAAATTTATTTAATTTGATGATAAGACAGGTAGCACTACGAGTACTGTGAAATGTTTTGCATGAGGGAAAATATTCTTGATCTAGTTATTTTTTTCTTGTGCATTCTTGCGAGTTTGTTTCCGAAATGCCTTGAAAGAGAGATAAATAAATGTTGTGGAAATGACTTAAATCAATTTAAGTTTATCAAGTTTTAAGTCTGATGAGGAGTTCGGTAGTAATTTTTCTAAGAGACAATAGTTTAAAATTAATGTAAGTTCTCAAGCTGTCACAAACAGACATTTGAAAATAAAACCTGTTTGAGTTACTAACATATTAAGACTGTCAAACAGCCACTTTCCTGATTACATTCCTTCCACCAAAAAAAAAAAAAAAAAGATGGAAAGAACCAACTAAAAGTTGTGTGGTATGTTGCAGCAAACTTGAAAACAACTGAAAAAGAATTTGCTATGAAACAGGCACTTATTGCAAAGATTGTAATGCTCCATTACATGCATTTTCATGTTTTAATGTGTATCACAAAAAAGGTTTTAAAGTGAATATAAATTGTTTCATAAAGTTTAAAATTGTGCATATTTTTGTAGACATTTTAATTTAATATTTTACTAACAAATATTTATCATTTACAGAATTATTTAAAGCAAATAATTGTTGTAAATATTTACATTAATGTACCACAAATAATTATTTAAAGACTATCTTTTAAAATCAAGTTATTTGCAGCACCACTAGAAAAAGGTAACATTTTCAGAAGCAACTAGGGGGAAACTTGCCACTTTCAATGATTGTAAGAGAGTGAAAACTATTGATTCTCCCGTCAAAGAGTTAATGCCAAATGGTTTCAAATTTATTTCATTTATAGAAATTGTTAAAATGAATTAATATAAAAAAATAGAAAGTATTCATAATTTATTTATTCATAATTAAAAAAGTTTTGGAAGTTATTTAAGAATTATTTTTTTATTTAAAAATAGCATGAATCATATACATATTTGCTTCCAAACATGTTATGATTACATTAGTTTCTTTTATTCATGTGTAGCTATTAATACTTTTTAATATTTCTAAAAACTTGAATCTGTATATTTATTTTAAATTTGTGAAATAGTTTGATACTAAATATTTCTCCTTCTAGACCTCACCGATATGAACTGTCTGAACTCATGGATTGGTTTCATAGAATCACGATGCGAACTCAGGAAAGATATTACTATAGAGTTGATATACGTTTTGATTTAACATTTTGGTAAATATTTTATTGAAAAATAATTTGCTACATACTAAATATGGAAAAGAGATAATTAGTTTTTCAGAAATTATGCTTCAGTAAAATTTAATAGGAGTATAATTTTGCTATAATATCAATGAATAAAAGAATTTATTGCTTTAGTTTAGCCTATATCTTAAAGCTTTTTCATGTACAATATTCCTTTATAGGGCAAGGCTGATTTTGTGTGAAATGATTCTAACTCGTTACAGACAGCTGTCTTGGGAAAGATTAGAAAGAGTATGTATTTTATGATACAATTTAATTTTTATCAGAAACCTACAAAATTTCCTAGGGAGTTTGATAAATTTCTTTCATCATTTCATTGTCCAAAAATAAATTTTATAACATAAAATGAAAAATAATTTATGAAACATTTTTCAGTGGGAAAGTAAACCTTATAATTAAAACAGCATTCTACTTGTTCATTTTCTATGTTTATCTTAAAACATTGCTGTATAAAAGCCATGAACATTTGTACTGACTAAACTATATATAGTTAAACCCTATGAGTATCAATATAGTTTCACTCGTAACTTCCCATGTAAGATGCTCTCATGCAGTTATGTTCAGTTATTGAAAAATATTAGAAGAAAAATTCATAATTTTCGGAATTTAAGTGGCATTTTTGATGATGTTTAATAAAAAGATGGT
>BMAW01006753.1:0-35348 GCA_019974015.1 Nephila pilipes
TCGCCAGCTGTGCGCCACTCAGATGACTGCCGCTTCGACTCTGGAGTTTAGTGATGTATCCATGTTTCGTCCAAGGTCACGTAACGACGCAAGAAATCTTTTTTGTTGCGAGTAAATAGCGATAAACAGCTTTCTGAATCATCGACTCGTTGCTGTTTTTGTTCCATCGAAAGCAATCGCGGCACCCACTTGGAAAAAACCTTTTTCATGCTCAATTTTTCATGAAGGATAGTAAATACACTTCCAAATGATATCTGTGTCATCGCAGCAATCTCACGGAGCTTCACTTTACGATCTTTCATTATAATTTTTGTCACTTCACTCACATTTTCGGGGGAACGGCTTCCACAGGTCTACCCGAGCGTTCCGCGTCATTTGTGTCGGTACGACCACGTTTAAACTCGGCAAACCACCGACAAATCGTTGCTTTTGATGGACAAGAGTCCGGGTAACAATTTTCAATCCATTGTTTTGCTTGCACGGTGTTTTTACCCATTAAAAAACAATGTTTCATCAGAACACGAAACTCGGTTTTTTCCATTTTTTAAACAAACTACAAAACGACTTTACTCCAACCTTGATAACTCAGCTTTTTCTGGTCCGATCGACTTAAAGTTTTGACACGTTTCAAGCAAAGGTTAGTACTCTAGAAAGACCTGGTTACTGGTTTACTACGAGCACCATCTCTGGGTTAGTCTTGGAACTTATTGATCCATGTGTTATATATATATATATGCATATTTCATATACATACTCGCTTTCACGTGAAAAATATATTAATCAATTAAATAAAAGTGTGGACAGCTAAAAAGCTTTTTACATCAGGTTCATTCAAAGATTTTGTTAATTTATATTCGATTTAAGTTATAGCGACTTTCAGAAATCATTCTCCAGGGAATTTATATTTTTCGCATAAAAGATGCGATAGCTAATTGGTTAATTTTTTACTAGCGTCACACTAAATGCCAACACGTCGGTTTCTGATGACATGATAGCGAACCAGATCAAGTTACAAGGACAACCAATGAGATGGCTTCTAACTCTTCTAGCTTCCACTCCACGCCAATAGGAAACTTTGAGCTACAACATATTTCACATGCATCAGCCCCACTTTCCTGCGGATATTCTGGGTAATATGGATTTGAGCCCACGACTCAACTTAAACAAAGCCCGCTGCGAGACCATGGCCATAACCACTCAGCTACCGTGGTCACTAAAATGGTGTGGAAGTTTAATGAAAGATATTCTGAATTCAATAATTTTCTCAAACGCTGACACCCACTTCTAATTACTCGTACATAATTCAACTGTTTAATAGCTACTCTATGTTCAGTTATTTTTATGCGTATTGCAAGGAAAACTGTAAATATGAGATATTAAATATCACGAACAATAACTATGACTTATTGCATAACCATTACATTTATATTTCTGTGTGTAATAATGCATTTAATAAAAGCAGTCGTATAAAGCTATGCAGTTAATGTAGACATGAGAGAATATATAACCAATAAACATCTTTCTGAAAACAATAATCCTCCATTATACCGTTCTACATAAATGATATTTATTGGTCTTAGATTATGATACATTTTCCCTTAATGTTATTTACATACCTCTCACGGACCTTTTTCTTTATGCGTCCATTTCCGATTAGGGCATATCCTTGGATAATGATAGTGAAGGAGGAAAATGGATGAAGAAATAAGTTGAGCTGTCCATAACTTACATACTTGGACTTACGTCATAAGAAAAAAAAAGTTAGTCATATTACTTAGGTCGAGTTGTTATTTTTATTTACTGATATAGAACAGAGAAGATATAGAAGCATTTTTTTTATTTCTGAATAAAAAGGTTGGAAATCGTGAGTAATGTTTCAAATGGAAGGTTTGCACTGCTCAGTAATATAAAGGTTGCTCTTAATAATTAGAATGTAATTTTAATATTATATAAATAGTTAAAATATGCTTCATAGTTTTACAGAAATTTTTTCATTTAGAAGAATTATTTGCTTAAATGATGTATGAGAGGGGCTAGGTATAAATAACATTATTATTAATTTGCAGATGTAAAACAAAATTCACTTAGAAATAACTACTTCTGGAAATATTTGAACACGATTTTTAAGAGCTTCTGCGTTTATTTATTTTATTTGAGTATCCATATGTTACTTCTTTTTATAATTGTTTCAATTAATATCCAAAATTGCTCAATATGTACAGAGTAAAAATTTATTAATAATTAATATATAATAAGTAAAATAAAACTTGTTGTTATGCTTGATTGATTGGTTTCATTAACATCACACTAGAAGCAATATGTGAGCCATTGGTGACGGACTTCAACATTTGAACCTTGGTCCAGTGACGATGATGACAATTGATCTGGCAACTCCTTCCAACTTACCTCTTCTGACCACGTCCTTCCACATCCATCCTCGAAGAGGACTTAGGACCTCAACAGATTCAACGTGCAATACAATTGTAAAATTATTCGATAAAATACTATAGATAAAGCCTGCTACAATATGACAACGGAATGGAAATTTAATTCAGGTTTTTTTTCATTTATTCACTCAGTCTTTAATTCATTTACTGTCTTTCGCTTGCGTATCAACTCACTCTCCTACACATTCATTCATTCAGTTATTTATTTATTTTAAAATAAGATAATATCTAGACTTATACCCACCCCCGTTTCTCCCTTTTTTAAAAGCTAGGTTCACCAGTTATTCATTGACTAAATCAAATATCTTTTGGGTAAATGAAACTATTTTTTACAGTCTTATTTTCTGAAAACAATATTTGGAAATTGAAATACTATAACGTGGATGAAGCAATTGTAGCATATACTGTATTACGGTTTAAGAGACTGCAATCAATCGAGTTTTAAGTTCGTTAATGTTCTTCATTTGTAGCGGAAGTATCCTCTGAAAAACTCGTGGATTTAATCAGGGCTTCTTGGAGACCACTGATTAAGATCATTGACTGTATGCATTCAAGCTATAACACCAAATTGTCTGAAAAAAAAGAGGATGAGGAGTTTTGTTATTGACAGGATATTCTTCTTGTTTTGATAGTGGTCGTATTGAACATTTATAAACGTTGAATTGTTACTTGTAATTAAATTTTTTCAAAGGAGTTTTAATTTTTGTTGTTTTATTTCTTTATTTTTATATTAATAGACCTTCAAAAAGGGATATACTTTTGTCAATTTTCAGTGTATCGTAATTAGTTATTATTTTTAATATTATTTAAGTAAATTGTAACAAACTCACATATAAAAAATATTAAGAAATTGAAAAAATTGAAACACTTTTGAATTTTTAAGAAAACCTTTAATTTTTTTTTCAAAACGTTTTAAATATTTTTTTCAAATATTGACTTCAGTGTTTATATGGATTAATTTCCAGAAATGAAAATAACGATTTTTTCTATGCGTTTAAAACTGGAATAACGTAAATTCTATGCATTTAAAACTGGAAAATACTTTGATATTAAAACATGTAGAACAACATCTCTGAGTTTTATGTTAAATTGAATTTGCTTCAAAGTTCATGGTGTCAAATCTAAAATTTTGACTTTCAAATTAGGCTAGAAAATGGTATAAATCAATAGTTTGTTTCGTCAAAAATTTCGAGCTTCAACACGTATTGGACAAGAAGGAAAATATTCTGGTGTAGGAAGTCATAAAGGAATGGATATATTCGAACCATAATGAAATTTATGAAATTGGAAAATGAATTACTTATTTAAAATAGTGCAAAATTTCTTTGGATCATATCTGTTTTAATTTTTTTCTGTTCAATTTTTTTAAATTTTAGAGCAGAATATGTCCTTGAAAAGTTTTTACAGATAAAGTAACTTTGTTCTTGTAAATGTTGGAAAAATATATTTTTGGAAGAAAAAAACTGTAAATAATAAATTTTAACTCTAACGAATAACAGATTTTTCGATACTTAAAATTTCCCTGAATCCAACTATTTATTACAAGAATACATTACTTAATAACTTGAAGAAAATAATTATTTCACAATTAATGACAATTATACGCTCAAAAATATTTTTTGAGCTAAAGTATCAATTGTATTATATTTTCGTCTTTTTCTTTTATATATATCAAAACATCTAATTTTTCATACAAATAAAATGTCTAATTTTTCTAATAGATTGATGATTTTATTGGATTATATTCTTTCAATGTTACTTAAATGTTTCCAGTTTCTTACATGTTTGTTATGAATCAAAAGTTTGGGATACATAAAATTAATTTCATCATTCATATTTCTGTCCCAAGACCGAAGCAATAATTTAAACAACTTCATCTCCTTTTTTTATTTTTTCCTTTAAGATTTTGAGCAATAGTTTATTTTTGTGAATACCATAGTAATATATGAACTCATATTTTATTATTAATCACTTTTTTAGTTTTAAATTTTACTATCCCTTTAATTTACATATAAATGTAAAAATTTTGTAATTTATTAACTTATATACGAGTACATGTGTCTTATGTCCTGATTTTGTACTGGTTTATATATATATATATATATATATATATATATGTGTGTGTGTGTACAGTGTGTCCCAGCACCAAGATTACAATTATTTATTTAGTGCAGGATATGCCTTGACGACTCTCAATTAAAATAAACATCAAGAAAAATAATATGATCAGCTAATTACAGTGAAAGAAAATGCTAAAATTGCCATTTTTAATTTTTAAAGTAGACTTCACATCTTCAGTGCATAGAAGCATAACATTATTCAAAATTCTGCAGATTACTAAAATCTTTCTCGGTAGCCTCTGCAATGCGTATAGATAGACCAACAACGTTTTCAGCGGGCGTGTTATACACCAGTAAGTAGAAATGACTCTTGAAGAAGTTATCAAGATGTTGAGGAGACATTGCACTGTACCATCATTGCTAATCCCCGTTTCGTACATTAATACACACACACACACACACACATATATATATATATATATACTCTGGTGATCAAAATGAAGAGAATTTGCATATTTGGTCAAATTTCATGAAAAGAAATGAACAAAATGTAAAAATGCTGCTTGGAAGCAAAGAGGCAAATCATGTACTTCGAATACGCATGCGTATACTTGTGGGGGGGGGGGCGGAACTTGTCGAAAAACAGGAGCTTGTGCCGAAAACCGCATTTTGTTCTCTAGCACTTTTTGCCGAATTGCTTGAGTTTTTTTTTTTTTTTTTGAAGCAACCGCCTAAATTAAAATTCAAACAGTAAGACTGACTAACCACTAACTTGTAGATGATGGAATGAAGTGGAGAATTGTTGGAAAGCTAGAAGCAGGCCAGTTTGAAATCCAGATTTCCAGATAATTCGATTTCACGCCCAGCGTTGCGTCGAACTTATGGAAACAGTTTCATTTACCGAATCTGTAGAGAGAAAGACTGGGCTAGGTCGTACAAGAGCCACAAATGTCAGAGAAGATCGCCATTTGTCCATTACACCCTGGCGAAACAGGGATGCTAAAGCTTCTCAGGTCTCTCATGAGTTGTATGCGTCCGCAGAAATACGAGCTTCAATGGTGACTGTTTCCAGAAGACATATTGAGAGAGGCCTATTTGCAAGAAGACCTGTTCTATGTGTCCCGCTTAGTTATGCGAACAGGAAAGTCCGCTTAAAATAGTGCAGAGATCTTACAGATTGGAGCATGGATTAATAAGCGATAGGTTTTTTTCACTGATGAGTCCTGGTTCGGATTCTCGCAGTACTTTCATTTGGAAAGAACCAGGGATCCAGTACCTGCCCTCCGATGTCCGAAAATAGACCATTACGGTAGCAGATGCTTGATGGTCTGGTCAGGCATCATTTTGGCTGGACCGCACTTAACTCCATGTCTTTGAAAGAGGCACTTGGAGACCTCTTCCCTATACTTTTGAAAAGTATTGTGAAGAGGTTTTGGATCTCTAGACCCTCCTTTTCAGGGGTCCAATTGGTCCTGATTTCCTTTTAATGGTCACGTAGAACTCAGCTGGTCGACGAATTTATGGAAAGTGAGGAAATTCGTCAAATGCATTGGCCAGCCAGATCTCCAAACTCTAATCCAATAGAGCATGCCTGGGACGCTCTCGGGAGGGCAATTGAAATTTGAAAGCTTCTCCCGAAAACCACTCAAGACCTGAAAAGAGCGTTGCTGAATGAGTGGGAACAATTTCAACAAGAAATCATAAACTATCTTATTTCTAGCATAAAATAACAGTGCGAGGTCTGTATATCTGTAAGAGCGGACCATGCCCCCTATTGACCAATGTTTTGGATGTATTTTGCAACTGCTGTTTCACATCTTGCAACTCTTTGATTGATACGCACGATCATGCGTGTGTGTTATAACTGCTGAAAATTTATTTTTTTAAATTATATCAACCATATGTACAAACCAAATTTCATCAAACTCTGTCCAGTAGTTCTGGAGATAATCGACAGAATCGGAAAATTCTCTTAATTTTGAAAGCCAGTGTATATATATGTGTGTGTGTGTGTGTGTGTGTATAAAAGTAACGCTAAATTACAAATTATACTCTAAACGCTTATTAAAATGATTTTAAGACAACAGTAAAATTAACATGCTACAGTATTAATTGGAAAACAAATCTTTAAATTATCATACTAACTAAAGATTCAAAATAACAATATTATCCTAATTAAAATAATAATTAAAATATTATAATAAAAATAAGCCAAAAATTTACTTAAAAGCTGCTGAATGGAAAATAATATTAATTCAATGCAAATATAACCCATAATTACAAATCGCAACTAATTTTAATACAAAATAATCTTAAACAGCATAGCGAAAACCAAGAAAATAAAATTACAGAAAAATAAAAATAAAAGTTCTGAAATTTATTACTAACAGGTCAATTGCAAAGTCCCCTACCTACCATAGTAAAACACATATTTTTGGCAAAATTAGTTTCTTTTATTCAACATAATTCCCTTCAAGGGTGATACACTGATTATAGCGACCCTCCAAATTTTCGATAAAATGTTTGCAGTACGATTTGTCCTTTACTTCAAAATAAGCCTCAGTTTCGGCGATCACCTCTTCATTCGACGAAAATTTCTTCCCAGCGAGCATTCTTTTGAGGTCTGAGAACAGGAAATAGTCGCAGGGGCCAGGTCTGGAGAATACGGTGGATGAGGAAGCAATTCGAAGCTCAATTCAGGGATTTTTGCCATCGATTTCACTGACTTGTGACAGGGTGCATTGTCTTGGTGAAGCAGCACTTTCTTTTTCTTCAAATGCGGCCGTTTTTGGCGATTTCGTCCTTCAAACGGTCCAATAACGCTATGTAATAATCGCTGTTGATGGTCCTTCCTTTTTCCAGGTAGTAAATAAAAATTATTCCATGCGCATCCCAAAATACAGACGCCATAACCTTGCCAGCCGACTGTAGCGTTTTCCCACGCATTGGAGCGAGTTCATCGTGTGCAGTCCACTTGGATGACTGTCGATTGGACTTCGGAGTGAAATGATGGAGCCATGTTTCATCCATTGTCACATATCGACGCAAAAACTCGGGTTTATTACGCTTGATCCTCTTCCAACACTGCTCCGAATCATCAACTCGTCGTTGTTTTTGGTCAAAAGTGAGCTCGCGCGGCATCCACTTTGCAAAGAGCTTTCTCATACCCAAATATTCGTGAATGATATGATGTACAGGTTCATTTGATATCTTTAGAGTATCTGCTATTTCATTCAATTTCAATTTACGGTCATTCAAAATCATTTTGTGGATTTTTTTAATGTTTTCGTCGGTAACAACCTCTTTTGGGCGTCCACCGTCTTTGGTGCTCATTTCACCACGTCTAAACTTAGCGTACCAATTCTTGATGGTTGAATTTCCTGGGGCAGTGTCCGAAAACTCGGTATCAAGCCATGTTTTTGCTTCAACTGTATATTTTCCCTTCAAAAAGCAATAATTTATCAGCAATATTTTATCGAAATTCCTTTTTATCCATTTTTTTCACAATAACAGAAGTTGCTTCACTCAAAATACTATAATTCACAAACTAATGATCTGACAGCTGTCAAATTTATACACGCATCTTTTGAGGGTTAGTGCTAACTAAAACACATATGGATTTAATTCTATTAGCGCCATCTATGTGTCAGGCCGGGGTTTTTGCAATTGACCTTTTATCTTACACTTTTGAGGGGTAAAAGTGTGTTTAAACCAAATAAAACTAAACAAAAAAGTCGCATTTGCCATTTTGGAGAGTTTCTTGTTCAATTGTGAGAATTTTAGGCATAATTTTGAACCACACATTTTGTATGTTAAAATTGTTACGTAAGACTTCAGTATGGATTATTTGTCAATTCCTACCACCTCAGCAATTGTTTGAATACTTAATCGACGGTCAGACAGAATCATATTTACAGCTGTTTCAATACTGTCATCATTTTTTGACGTAGAAGGACATCCGGAAGAACGTGAATAATATTCAACGTCTTCTCGGCCATCTTGAAAGCTCTTAAACTACTCAAATACATTTGAAAGAAACAAACATTATTGTCATACACTTCTTTCAATGAATTAAAAGTTTCTGCCACTGGAATCTAAGTTTCATGAAAATTTTCATATTAGTTCTTTCTTATATTGCTAAACTTATCATTTCTAATGCTGACAAAGGCTAAGACTTAAAGGTTATTTACAGAGGAAAGAGGCCTGGTATACGAAAGAGAAGGCTCCACGCTAAACAACTGTCGGTTGCTCGCGTTTGGCGCATGCGTATTTTTTCCTTTAACTCAGTCAGTCAATATATATATATATACACTCTTAGAGATTAAAACTCTAGCACCCAAATGAGTTGTGCTAGATTAAGTAAATTTGCAAAGCGTTTTTGTACATCTGAAATATGATGTATATTCAAACTTCGTTCTATTTGATTAAGAAAACTGCTAATTCCATCAGTACGAACATGCAAATTGCATTTGCTTAAATACGTGATTCATAGCTTAGAAGCGTTATGTGTCTTTGTGACTGGTCATAGTTAGCTACGTTTGAGTAAAGAGTGTCTTTCGCAAAACGAAGAAAGCAATTTGAGCCGTTTGCTGAGTTAAAACAAGGCATTTAATAAGGAAATAAGGATTTTGGGGTTTTTTTTGCCTATTTTTCAGAAATACATGGATATAATTTATTCTCTGAGTATGAATTTCCCAGCAATGGCAACGGTAATATACAATTCCTAAGAGTACCTTTGTCAGGATGCAGAAGGAATAGTAAGGGACCACCGTGTACGTCGCATGACTGTGACGTATCAAATTGTATCCGTATTAGAAATTCGAGCATATGTTTGCAGCGGAGTGATTTAGAGAACCGTAATAAATCCATTATTCGAGAAACAGTCAAGTCCTGTAGCGTTTCCTTACAATTTAATAATCTAATAATATCCTGAGTAACATTTCATTCACAAAGTATAAAGATTTGGTGGAATGTGATCCATATTATTCAATGGAAATTGAATCTGCTCTGTTTTTAACCAATCACAATTCATTTTATCTAGAAAGGAATCGTTTGTATTAGGTAAAAAGGATTTTTAAATTTGAGAAAATTGATTATACTGCAAATTTATTTTGAGAATCCGACACAAACATTTCAAATTCAAAACCAAATATCATTTTGACAGAATGAATACAATCTGTTATATTTATTCAATCATAACTATAACCGATTTTGAAACTCTAATGTCCTATTTGAAAATAGTAATTAAATTTGAAAGGGAATGAACTGAAAGAGTTCTTGTTTAACTGCAGCAAATTACTTCAGTCGAGATGAATTAAAGAATGCATTATTTGTCACATTCCACAAAATTAACACAAACATTACTTTAATAATTACTAAAAATAATCAGGACAATATATACTTGCTTTAAAAATTCATAGCTAGTAATAATTTAATCACAATATTAATTTGTAAAAAACAATTTTATCACATTATTCTATGTTAACCAAACACTTGGTTTAAAAAGATGAACTATAAGATTGCTTCTGAGTACAAATGCACTGTTGGAAAGTTATGAGGTTATGTTTTTTCTAAGCGATTAATAATTTTATTTGCTGAAAGTGATGAAACAGAATTCTTTAAATTATTAACAATTTCTTAAAATCCGAGATCATCCATGAAAATTCAGATTAATTTTAAATTCAGTAATTTTCTCCAAATGTACAGAAAACTGGCATAATAATAAACGTATGTTAAATGCAATCTCGTCAACTTTAATGTTTTCATTTATTTTAAACATAATGAAACATCGTCTAAAAAAAGCTTACATCAGCGTAGTTACTTAGCAGACAGTGCCATGACAGTGTTCGTGAATGAGCCCACTAAGCTACTACGCCGTAGTAGATTAGTGGGCACTGTCACGACCACCAGGCGGATGTTGTTTTCTTTGAATCGAGGGTTCGAGCCTTGACGTCACTGAATATACGCGAGCGAGGCTAATGCACATTAAATCTCACTGAGCTCAGCTTACTTGTGGTTGTGGCTTGGGTGTTAGGATAGGGAAGTGCCAGTCCTCATCACTTGATGAAAGTTCCACATTACGAGGTCTATCACCAACAATCCTCGTGTTGATTTAAGTGTAACGTTAATAAATCATCAATCAAATAATGTCAGATAGCCATTGAATAAAGTAATCTGCTGTATGGAGAAGATACGTTCAATGTATCGCATTCTATAATAATAATAGTAATAAGTGCAGCAAGCCGGGGAATGGAAATGATTTCATATACGCTCCTTTCTTACCTGATTTGAATGGGATATCAAACTAAAAAAGCGGCATTAGGTATTCCCTTGTCTTATCTTAGCATGTTGAGTTGTTTGCCACCAACTAGATTGATATATATCTGCCGAAAAGCGAACTGTGTTTGTCACAAGGCAAATTTAAGAAAAAAATTACAAAAGTTAAATTATAATGTTGAGGTCCTAAGTTACCGCTTGGTGTGGTGTGGAATTTTGAAATGTAAGGTACTATATGAAGGCTGTCCTCATCCCTTGACCGAGTTTCAAACTTACGAAGTTCTTCGCCAATAGCCCTCGTGTTTTTTCTCAATACAACGTTAATAAAAATCAATAATCCATATAAAATTATGAAATTCCTTTCCCAAAAGTCTATAAATGGTAGCGAAATTCTGCAAATAATCTTATTTTATACTAACAGTTCTACGAACTAAAGAGTGCTTTTAGAAGAACATATTTAGTTTATTTTTTGAACAAATGAAATTTGCTTTATTTTCAAATGATACTCATAAAATAATTGAATAAATTAACAATAAAGCACGAGGAAATCACGTTCAGAAAAAGGGTATATTATTTTTTTAAAAAATTGTTTAACAATTACAGCTTAGAGAAATATTAAACCGTACAGTAATTTTAAATTTGTGTATTCTTTTTGAATTGCATCGTAAAATAACATATCGTAGTAACTGTGTTTATATTGTAAGTAATACATTTTACTCAAAAAGTTTATAACTTTTACATCAAAAATGAGAAAAACACCTCCTCTCTCCAAATGTCCACATCTTGGAATGGGAGAACTTAGGACCTTGACAGATTTAACAGGCACCAGCTCTGCTACATGGTGGATCTTTAGTGGCATTAGGACACGATTCGGTGAAAACAAAGTACTGACCACTGGCTATCGCGGTCACGAGTACATGCTAAAGAATGGTTTTTAAAAAATAGATTATATATATTCACATTCAGATATACTTTTGCCTACTTATTTTAATCTAACTTGCTTATAAATAAAACCCCTAAAATGTTTGCAATAATATTTATTTATTGTAACTATTCAGTAAATTTATTTTTAATAAAAATATTTTTAAATACATAATTTTTTAAAAGAATAATATTAAAAGTAAAATACTTTTCATTCTTTTTAAATATATTGCGCATTTTATAAACTTTTTTTAATTAATTATTTTGCTTATAAAATATCAAAGTGTATACTTAAGAGAACGTCATATATATATCCCCTAACATTGACTCTTTTATTTTGATTTAGTAATATTATTTGTATTATTATTTATCTATTGATGAAATAGTTTCATACATACCGAGAGATAGAAGTTGTAAGATGTGAAATAGAAAAATGTAAGGAAATAAATTTTGGGACTTCTTCACCAGTTGGACTTATCCATATTTTAAACATGTCAATAGTTTCATACTATTTTTTTCTGTCAAAAACTTTTCTAAAGCTTACTTTAATTTAACTAAGTCCTAATAATAAGTTGTAGCGTTTTATTGCTCTATTCCGTGACTATAACTTACATTATGAACGACTTGTTGATATTTTGTGATTTGTTTACAGTGTATTTAATTCCATATTTTAAAATTTCAAAAATTGTGATTTTTTCATACCTTCATAATCTTGTCAATCAGATTCAGTTAATATACATTAAAAAGTTATCAATGATTAAAAATGTGTCTGTGAAATTATATGAAAATGCAATTACTTCTACGAAACACTCATAACATTTTTTTAAATGTTGTTTTCAGTTAATTGAAGTATATAAAAATTATTTTTTCATATTTATATTGTGTAGAATGATTTTCCCCTTGTTTTTATTTGTTCAATACATCAATGGATGTGAAATGCTGCTAATTCTACAAATATTTACTATTAACACATTAACATCCATTGTTTCGGTGCTACGAGTATAATATATATATATATATATATATATATATATATATAAATCTTTACAAAAATTTAAACTTATTAAACGGTATCCACAATATGTCCAACTTTTCATCTGAAATCATTTCCTTGAATAAGTACAGCATTTGATATGATAAAACACATTTTGAAACATTTTTTTCTTGTGTGTAAAGAAAATGAATTTTTAAAGTGCACATAATCCCCCTGAAATTTTCAAAATAAAACCAACTGATTTAATTATTTCTTGTCATGATATTAATACAAATTAACTAAAATTATTTATAGTTCTGTTTGAAAATAGCTTGTATTTTTTGAAATTTTTATAACTTGTAGATGATAGAAGTTATTAATTCTAGCAGAAATATCAATATTTAGCATAATTTTCTTCCTTGTAGAATATTATTACACTTTTGAAGTAGATCTATTGAATTTTATTGTTGAAAATGATTTCCATATCTGTAATTTGTCGCATATGATGCAGACAATACTTATTAAAGATGAATTTTTATTTAAGTGAAAGTTAACTTCAACAAGTATGTATCTTCCGTAGTATCTTCAAACATCTCCAACAGATGTATATATATAGTGCAAACTATATATGAGGAAAATGAAAGCCATTGCAGTGTTTATAAATTTATTTTTTGTTGAAAAATGTGTTTTTCAGAATGTTGTATTAATTCCTAGCTTATTTTAAATGTGGAATATATACTTAAGGAATAACTCTATTTTTCATAATTGTTTCACGTAAAAATGCCGCAGTATTTGAACCGGAAAAATGGAATTATTTGTGATTGGGCTATTTCTCTACACAGACATTCAAAAAAGTAATTCTTAGATAATATAATGGCCACAAGTATGAAACGAAGTATTAAAAATATAAAAGTAAAATCATAACTTATAAGATCTTACAAAAATTATGCTTCGCATTAATTAAATTTTAAAATGTTTTTATCTTCCACCTGGCTAATGGAATAATTTTTAAAATTATTTTCAAACGCGAATAGAATAATAATGTAAAACATTTAGGAACTGGTTTGCAGTGCACGTGCTTCTAGTAAACGATAATTTAATTAGATTTCTTTTATAAAAAAAATAAGACCATCATTCTGCAAAGCGCTTCATAAAGCAACAATCTGATGATACAATAGATGCGGGCATTTACATATTAAATTAAAAGGAAACAGTGTATGAAATTTTATTCTAATCAGGTAATTCCCATACGGTTATTTTTTTTGTAATTTACATAGTATCAATGCGTTTTAATTTTTATGTTTTTAGCAGGTAAACATAATGTATTCAAACTCTCATAATATTTCTAATTAGAGAACGAGCTTTTACTACCACTTGAATATTTTGTTTATCTAATGGAAGGTGTCAAATGTTCAACTTACGTTTGAAATTGAATAACATCGCTGAAAAACATTCATGATATACCTTAGTTCATATAATTTTTTTATGAAATCGTGAACGTAATTTTTTTCTGCTATGTCTAATTGTCAAAGACTTAACCCATATATAAAAAGAAATTCTGTTGTTCTTTCTCACTCAACTTCCGGAGCTGTTTCTCTTTTCCTACATCCACTAATAGAACGAGAGCCGAATAATTACAAGCAATTCATGTAAACGAAAGGTATGTAGATACAGTTTAGAGATATAACATCCTAAATAAGTAATAAATAGGATTAGTGAATATATATATATATATATATATATATATATATATATATATATATATACTAATTTATCATCCAGTATCTTCACATCTACCATTTCCGTTTGTTCAAAATGCAAATAAACTACACTTTGATTATGTTGTTAGAGATGTAGATAAAAATAGTTACTCTCTCTCTCTCTATATATATATATATATATGTTAAATAATATGTATAACTAAACTTTAACCAATTATGTATAACTGTATACATATGTACCAACATATCTATAACTACACATTCACAACACCATTTGCTGTTCTTATAGTTTTCGGCGCAAGACAGAAGATATTAAGAATAATTTTAATTTTTAATATCTAATATTGTAAGGCACATTCAAGTTAAATGATACTTAAAATCAATTATCCGAAATTTACTCTGCACTTAAACAAGTACCTCATGTACTTATTTTCTGTTTGTAACTTGAAAACAATTGATCAGGCGAAAGTAAAAGCGAAAACTTACGATATATTGAACAGTTTATTCTTGAATATTATGTTATATCGTTTCACACAAACACACATTTAATAAAACAGAAGGAATACAATTATCTGGTCGTGTGTGTTTTTTGTGTATGGTGATTTGAAACTTTCTAATCAGTTAACAGAATTTTTAGGTTCTAGATTTCAACAAAGGAGTCTTCTAGCTCAAGGCACAGATATGTCTACATTTAGAATATAAACATGACTTTTTCAGAATTTATTTAATAAGAATATCTAGTGTTTTTTCTCACAGATAGTTCAATGATATTCTGTTTAAGGAGATTGATAAGACACCATACAAAAGAAAAGTTTCAGCATCTGTTTTTAGCAAACCAATCTGGTATCAGAACTTGAATATATTAACATTGCAGATTTTGTGTAATATTAAAATTTCTTTGAACCTAAGCCTTTTTTAACGATATCAACTAAAAATTATTATCAAATGATTACAGACATATTTTTGGTGTATTTGTATCACACTTGTATATTTAGAAACGTGATAATAACTTTACGATAAGCCTTGTATGTATGTGTATATATTTGTAATACCTCCGATGGATTGTTATAAGTTGTTATCACAGAATAACTGGTAACATAGTTACTTTTAGTTGAATTTTATGTTTATTAAATGATTTTAAGTATCTAACTAATTCATAGTTTCCAAGCCATGACGGAAGAACAACGCGAGATATTATGTTTCTAAAGTTGCAAGTATAATAGCGAAAAAGAAACATAAAGCAGAAGGGCGTACAGCTCCCAAAAACCCACAAAACGCACTAGGTATCCCGATAGAGCGAGGATCACACTAAAGGGTAGACCGTGCTGATAGTAACAATGTTGTATTTTTTGCATGTAATATAAAGCAAGGAATTAAGAAGGAGCCCTCTGGGAATACAGAGTATTCGGTCATATCGCATTGTTTTGAAAATAAATAATACAAATTAACTATCTATAACTCAGTGAATTAATCTTACCTCCACATATTAATTTTTATACCAATTCAACAGAATTGTCCTGATTTATTTAATTATATTATATAGGTTTAGAATCTCACCAGAGAATCAACGATGATAGTGTTGCACTTTTAGAAAATTATGCAACAAAAGAATAAAATGTCAGAAAGATGTATTCTACAGGCAAATTCTAGATCTTTTATTCTTGAGAATAATGGGGATTTATCTATTTCCTACTAATTCTGCAAAAATACACGTTCTCTTGTGATAAGGAAGTAAGAAAAATACATGCGATTCATTAAGTGCCAGTCATGGTTGCTTAAAAAGGAAAGTCAAAGTAGTTTTAATTTTATAGGGATAGGCGTTAAAATTCCTTTTATAAGGAATGGAGGGTAAATTTATGTTGTCCCACACGCGCGCGCGCACACACACACACGCACACACATACACACACATACATATATATATATATATGTGTATATATATTATATTATATATATATACATATATGTTATATTTTATATATATACATACATGCATACATTGCTGGCCATTAAAATTGCATCACCTGGGAGAAATAATCTGACGAAGGTCAAAACTAAATGCAATGAAGAAGAGGTTAGAATATGCAAATGATTAGTCTTACAACGTATTTAGAAGAAGCAGGAGAGAGAAACGACTCCTGAAGCACTGCATAAAAGAAACGTAGTATAGGATTTCTCATTCCGAATGCTCTTTCTATGGTAGAAGTATGCTCAGAAATTCGTGTTATGTCTCGAATAAGAAGAAATACTTGTCAGCATGTTTCATAATTGGATAGAGGCAGAATCGTACAGAGTGTAAATTATGGTTGCATGATATCGTATATCTTACTGGTTGAGGTCCTGCCACAGTTATGCGAGTATGGAATCAATGGGTTTCTGTGGGTCATTCTGAACTCTATACATTATCTAAACGTCCGCTCCCTCCCCTGACTACTGCCTGAAAGGACAGACATAGTGTTGGGTTGGACCTAAAAAAGCGTACAACCACATCATGGAACAATAGTCAGGAAATTGGCCTGTTTGCGGTATGCCCAGTTTCTGCTAATATGATGTGACGACATTTGCAGCAGCATGAACTATCAGCACGACGATTATCACTTCGGGTTTCCTTCATAAGGCAGCTTAGACAGACAGCAACTATGGTGCACCGGATGACAAAGCTGGATGCAGGAGTGGTACAATTTCGTCTCTTCAGACAGTTCCTGGTTCTGTGTATAGTATTTTTTATGGCCGACTACGTGTATGGAGTTTCCAAGGAAACCCCTCGTCGACTGTTTGCATTCGATATTGGCATAAGGGCCTTGCTCATTGTGTGATCGTTTAGGCAGCCATTTGGTACACGACACGCACAGTTCCTGTTCTGAGCGACGGTGCCAGAACTCATCTTCCAATAATGCAAGAAATAATAAATGCAAAAATAATGCAAGAAAACGTCGTTTCTGACCTTCCTCGATAACCATGGTATTCAGTTGTTACCCTGGCCAGCACAGTCTCCAGATCTGTTTCTCATTGAAAATATCAAGTCATGGGTTGCTGAGAAACTAGCCCGCCACCACTCTTCAGCCAATACGGTTCATGAAATATGTAATAGACTTGAAGCAGCATGAAATGAATTGTCCGTTTCCCGTCATCCAACTCCATTTCGACTCCATATCTTATAGGAAAGGGCCGTTTTTTCGTTCACCCCTGGCAGCTATTTCTATTAATTTCGCACTGTTGTGAACCCCAAAACTGCTTGCAAATTTAATTATTTTTTTCTCTGTGTATATATATATATATATATATATATATATATATATATATATGCGTGTGTGTGTGTGTATGTGTGTGCGTGCACTCTCGCTTATTATTCGAGTAATTATATTTTCATCAGTTTTCTTGCTTTCCTTATATAGTTATACTTAATTCACTTACAAATTTAACTGTCCTTATTTCTCATTTCCAAAATTAGTAAAATCAAAATAACAATAATAATAAAATTAAATTAAACTAAACAGACTAAATGTGTAAAATTTATCACCAACGAAAAGAAAACATCCAAAAACATAAACTAAATAATTTAGGAAATATGTATTTACTTAAAAAAAAATTAAAAAGTCTAAAAAACACCTAAAAATACCTCACCTAAAAAGCCTCAAAATGGTTAAAAAAAATATTGATCTAATGTTTCACACTTTAGCAGTTGCTTTCTGAAATATTTTTTAAGTTAACAGCTTTTAATACAGAGTCTAATCTATGTATGCAGACATAATTTTTTTTTTCATTTTCAAGGGAATTTGTGCAAGTTCGAAAATGCAAGTTAATTGAAGAAAGGTGAATAAAGAAAGCTTTTATACATACATTTTTTAGTTTTATTCTGATTGAAATCTAAATATAATATCTAAAAGAAAAATAAAAAATGTTTCAAAGGAAATTAATTATTTTATACGTCATGAAACTGAAATATTGAAAATTATTTATAGAAAATAAAAGAAAGTAACGTATTCACATTTAATTATAAATGTGAATACGTTAATATTTTTTATATTATGAATTTTGAATGTTACTTTAGTTCATTCAGAAACTGCTAGTATTAAATAATCTATGAAAAAAATTTCAGAAGCCTCCCGAACGATGTTATACATTTTTTTTAAAAAAGCTTGCTCCACAGTTTATAATCTCTATGATGAGTAGTTGCAGTACGTTTCATTTTGTTGCTTCTTGATGATCCTCTTTGGAACAAAAAAGAGTTAATGGTGTCAAATATATTTATTTTTTGATTAATATATTATTTGGTAGAACAAGAAACAAGAAACTATTAATAAAAGGTTCAGATTGATTGACAAATTTTCTTAATTATATGGTTAAAAAAATTTCTTCCATTGCGTAAACCGTGAAAACAGTCCCAAAAGGAGGATGTGGATAATGATGCAATTTGGTCACATAAGTTAAGGACAAGATGAAAAACAGTTTGAGGAAATTGTATAGATATAAACTTGTGTATAGCGACGCAACAAGAACAAGTACAGCACTAACATTAAACTAATAACGGAAACATATAATAAATAGCTTTTCCAACAACAATAACAGCTCTTGCAATAACGTTCAGTTCGCGGTAATTTGCACCCCTAATAAATCTACAAGGTAATACTCATCACCACAAAGGCAGATTACGATAGCTTCCGGTGGTCCTGGTATCTAATGGCCATTTCAAAACACGGTGAGGTCGTTTCTTGGTGGATTAGCTCAGATTTCTTATTTATCAACATTTGTTGCTGCTCTGGGCAGGTGTGATGTCACAGGGAAAATTTCGAAAAAAATCCATAACTTCGCTCTTAATCAAGATATCGACAAAATTCTAGAATTTCGAGAACTTTCATTTTCTCTTCACGCTATGACAGTTGATTGCCAAATAATTGCCAAATTCTTCACCAAAGTTGGTGCGGGTGCATTGCGAATGTCTTATACACTATTCGTGAGATCTCTTTTTGAGCGCTCCAATAGTCCATAACAAGTTGCAATCTATTGACGTAAAGATATAAATATTAAGAAGTAGGCATCCTTAGTCCGTCTCACAGCCTCTAATGAAATAATGGGCTTGAAATAAGCAGCCGCAGGCCAGCCGTATACATAAGCTAATGTATTAAGGGAGTGTCTGAAATATTTGACTAGAAAACTTTTTCTACAATGTACTTACGTTTTTTGCACCAAGCAATAGGTAAATTTTATACACACACACACACACATACATACATACATATATATATATATATATATAATTCACACACTTCTTTTTGGTCTAGTTTTTCAAGCGGATTTTTCAAAGAAAGAGATTTATTTTACAATTTGTATTTTATATCTTGCAGTCGTCAAAATAAAAGACTTAACATCCATAATAATTTCTTAAACTCTGTTTGTTGGAAAATTAGTATCAGTTTTAATGTATTAACTTTAACTGTGTCAAGGTTTCCCGGATTAATTAATTAACTTAATTGACATAGTTAGTTAACTGAAATAAAGTTTTTCCATCAAGGAATCAAATTCTTATGTTGCCGTGGTTTTTCCATTTTAAAGTTTACCGAAATTTCAAGTTCAGTAAAATTCTACTAATAGGTCTCTCCGAGATAGAAATTTAAAAAGAAATGGTTTGAATTGTTCAATGTGTTTCTGAAGTATTTGAAGGTAAAAGGTTTTCCTCTAAATATTCTTCAAAGTTTTTTATACCAAGCGATACATATTTTATCCCAATTCTAAATTATTTTACAAAAGTGAAAATATGATACTATTATAAAAAATGGATTATTAATTATAATTAGGGATTAAAAAATGGAATTACAAATATCAAAAATGTTATGTTTTTGGACACCCTATGTCATAAATTTTAGAAATAGTAAATGTCTTGCAATTCCTTTCTAGGATGTCTAGGATGTATTCAGTTTCGAAATTACGATCGAAAATCATCCAATCATAAGAAGCCACATTCTAATTTATAATTGTTATTTATTTATTAACTTGTTACATGGTATTAAAAAAGGGGAAATTTTTTGTCTCATGTTTTTGTAAAATAATTGCATGTCCTCTTAATAGTGTTTCCAGAATATCTCTGGATCTATTGATAGCGCAATTACCATTGTAGGCTATTTAGAGCATTTTCTGCCAAATCATTTTTCTATAGTTTTCCGAACATACATCCAATA
The DNA here is from genome assembly GCA_019974015.1 of Nephila pilipes. Taxonomy (NCBI): domain Eukaryota; kingdom Metazoa; phylum Arthropoda; class Arachnida; order Araneae; family Nephilidae; genus Nephila; species Nephila pilipes. The sequence goes on from BMAW01006753.1 coordinate 20,575, forward strand.
ATATTATATGCAATCAACTGCTTTTAACTATATCGACAAAAATTTAATAACTAATTTATTTATGCATAATTTAGTTACCTTTTAGCCATGGATAGTACTACCAATTTTTCACAGGTAAATATTGAGAAAGATGTTTAAAATGTCCTAAGTATTAACAATGTGTAACGAATACCAATTTTTCCAAAAGATTCTTAATGTAATTCAAGAAAGAAAATGAAATTAAAATGTGATTTCGAGAATTAATACAAACATTATTTTAATATAATTTTAAAAAAACATTAACGTCAAGAATTATTGTTTCTTTTTCCTTCTCCATATTTGCATGGCTTCTGAAATTTTACACAATTCATTTTGTGACAAAAATTTGATAAATTAGCGTAAAATCATCCCAAAAAATAGATTTTCACAATACAAGTTAATTTTTATTGAATTCTTTAACATATCTATGCATTTGTCCAAAATAAAAAAAAAATTAAGTAATCTCAAAAACGGTCTTTAAAAATGTACTAAGAAACGCTTCAGAGAAATATTTATTAAAACAAATTGCTGTTTACTCTTAGTTAAGTTAAAGTACATTTATTTTTTATACAACTAAATTCAACCAGGCTCCCTGGAGCATAATCTCGAATATGAAATTAATGTTCAAACATATTTTTTCAAGAATTAAGAAACCAAATTAATTACCTATAACATTCTTTTTGTTAGTTAATTACTTTTTTTCTAAAATATGTTTTATTTTCAATTTTTATCTGATTTCCTTTTAATAGATTTTGAAATAGTTGTATTATTTTTGCTTGATTTAATTTAGATATTTAAATTCCTTTCTAATTTCAAATTTTATGAAATGCATGTAAATATTATTTTGAAATTCAGAAATCTATTTACATAAGAAAATTTATTCTCTTAGTTATAAATATATATTTTTTATTTTCGATACATTACTGATGGAATGATTTTTATTAATTGTACAACATCAAAAATAGGGACATTAAGCTAAGAGATTTTTTGAGGCCCGTCAAGACAGTCAAAACAATCTACCTTTAACTGAGATTTCTTTACCACAAGTAAAATCATTTACATCTAAAACTTTTTATTTTTAAGGTTTATTTGCAAGATAAGAAGTGAAGACAATTTTTATCATTTCCCCTTTTGTTAAAGAAACAGAAAGTAACTGAAAGTGTTTCTGGTAAGGTTATCATCTGTGGTATCATCTGCGAAGTTTGGAGGACGATGTCACAATAAGATTCCAGGACTTTACCAAAACTGATCCTAAACTCAATTTTCTCTCTTATACCATCCCAGATTATGTTGACATAGCTCTTGAGCTTCAGCTTAAACGGCTAACTGTGCAAAATAAATGTTTAATGCTGTGGATTTTTACAAATCCTTTTCTGTAGAAAAATTCCATGCACGAAGAAAGGGGAAGCTGTTCCCTATATTTGGACCTACAAATATTAGTTAGCAAAATGTTCTTTGCTTGATGTTCAACAAAAGTAAATTTAGATGAGCTTTGACTGAAATTAACTTATAGTATGTAATGAAAATTTCAACAAGCAATCTCACTTTTGATTTTATAAAAACTGTAGAAAGTTGTGAAGGATTACATTTATTTCTATAAACTGATTCTACAGTTAACTGTGCATGCAGCTATCGATTGTATGAAATAACCACGGTAAATAAATTCAATAAAACTATCATAATTTTATTTAGTTAATGTTTATTGATTTTTTTTGGTGCAATTTACACATTTCTGAAATGTAAAATTACCAAATGAATGAAATCGTTTTAAAAGATACTTCCCAACACTAGCCTCCCCTACCACAGAGTGGGGCCTGAGTAAAACTATTACCTACTCCTGCACTAGAATATGAATGAATTGAAACTGTTATAAATATTCATTCCTATATGTGTATATATGTATTTATAAACATAATATATAAATGTACCTATATGCATTTAATCAAAGGTCTACAATACTATAATATCTTATTTTAAAGATTTATTAACTGAAACAGATTTATTTTTCGTAAAGGAGTTTTACATTTCATTTATTCACTCGACGTAAAAATGAACTTGAAGCCACTAGTTCTCCGAAAAGGAATAAATTATTTTTGGCTGCGAATGCAAAACAGAATATTCAATTTTCTATATCATTTGAGGAGCTGTGCAAAACTGTCTGGCTAATATATTTATGCATTTTGTCAATTCAACGTAATAATAGGTCGGAATTCTTTAGGAAAACACTATTAAGGTATTTTATAAGAGATTGAATTTCGGGATATGTATTAGAAATGTCATCCCATTACGTATTCGTAAGGAAATTTCATTAAATTGTCAAAAAGAAACAGAGAAACATTTTATTAATTACTTAAAATTAGTTAAGCTATCATGTACTCAATAGGTGATGACAATGGTTTTGCGAAATGAAATGAATAATTAGTAGTGGAAACAATTTAAATGAATGAAGCCTTTTATTACTTATTAAATACACATGATTGTTATCGTATTTAATTATACATTCATAATCTAAATTATTTTCAAAAATTTAAATTTTCCACTCTTTTTAAAAATTAAAAGTAATGTAGGTTATATTTCAACTCTAAAATTCTTGAGTATTAATGTATCTGTAACTGTGGGGAAAATCTCATTTATAAACATAAGTAATAATGTATGAACAATTAATAATAAAAAGCAGGATTTATATTTCTAAATAATGTACATGTATTTAATCACATCTTGTATAAGGATTTCTGCACTTAAAACTTCAAAAGTTTTCAGAGTATTAATAACCATACGATTCTACACACGCCACATAAGAATAATATCAAAAATTAAATTTTAAAACATTTAAAATTTTTTTGTAATTATACAAATTGATAATATTTGTATAAAATTAATTGAATTTATTATATGGAAAATAAAACCATTTCATTATGTGTGAATTATCAGCTCCAAATCCTGAAAATCTACATTTTTAGAAATACGCATTTATGGATATTTTTCTCTTTCGCGTAGTTCATGAGAGTGTTTCTACTTTTAAAATTCTACATTTCGAAATTTATTTTTATCAAATTTTCACAAACAATATAATTACGTAATCAATGAAACGACCTCTATTTTTAACAGCAGTATTAAACAATGCAAAACATGAAGCTTTTAAGTGTCTTAGTTCCCTTAACATACCTTCCACGCATTGTTTGCAAGATATTTAAGCTTCTATCCATTTTATAAATGAAATATTTCCATCTAAATATTTTAAAATATAAGCATTGGAAACAATAAGGTATAATAAATAGAACAAGAAATTTAATTTAACAGAAATGTGAAGAAATCCAACAGCAAGAAATCTATTACTCTATAACATTTCCGAAACATAATTATATTATAAATTCAAATTCTGGGCAAGTCTTAATGTTCTAGAATATTATTCAGAAAACTGAGCCATCTCAGTTAAATTTAATAAAACCCCAAAGCACTTTTAATTATAAACACACACAATATTATATCATCATCAATACACACACACACATATATATATATATATATATATATATATATATATATGTATTTGTGTGTGTGTGTTTTCCATCAGCAATTTTCTTAAAAAGGCCTAGTTAAGTTAAAAATATTATTAAAATTTAACACATACAATGTATTATAGGGTAAAGAAAATATAAAATTGCTTTAATCAAATATGAATGAAATTTAAAAATACATATTAAACACTTTATTTTTTAGTTAAAAAAATCAAACCAAAAACTTAAAAAATGCAACCAAGTTAAATAAACTTAACTTTACCAAAAGTGCAAAACATATATCAAGAGAAAAAAAAAATATTAAGACTCATTCAAGAATGTAGATTATGTAATATATATATATATATATATATATATTATATATATTATGTACGTGCATAACAAAAATAATTTTTTAAATCTTTAATTTATCTTAACGATGCTCTCAAATGCTTATCAATAAAATTAATATGATAATTTTCATTACTGCAACTTGAGATAAAATTCTTTCAATTATTATGTGTTCGTTTAAAACAACTGAATTAAGTACAATTTCTAATGATATAATTTATAATAATATTTCTAAAAATAGAAATAAGTAAACCATTACTTTAGAAAGGAATCAAATAAATCTACCCTGAAACATAATTGGTACATGTTTATTAATTATTATGTTTCTAATAATATAGTTAATAATATATACTACTCAACAATAAGATATTTAAAAATGTCTCTCTTGTCATCAATATTGCAAATAATTTTACTATCTATAATTTTCAACTGTATGTCTTAATAGTATGTTTCATAATTATTAATATTAATTTAAATTAGATTTTAATATGTAGGATCAAAGGTCATAGGATATGTAGGATATATAGTCATATACATATATATAGTTTAGGTTCTAATGATTAAGGTATTTGACTACGTTATGAACTTGAATTTTGCCGAAAGTACTGAACATTTATTATTTCCCATTAAATATTCACTTTATAAAGATACTTTATATTTGTAGGATTAATGCATAGAAATCAAGTCGTAAGAATTTTAATATCAGACGATTTAGAAAAAACAATAAAAAAACAACAAAGTCTGAAGTCGCTTTTCTGGAACGAGATATTGTAAGAAACCGGAAGTCTTTTTTATTATTTTTAACAGGAATATTTTTTAACAGGAATATTACAAATATTCCTTTTTTTCTTCCCTTTTTAAAAATATTATCTTATTATATTAAAGATATACCTTCAAAATATGTTAAGGTTTACTTTGAGAAATATGGCATCACATCCAGTGGTAAAATTTCCGAAATGTCAGTGGCAGTGTACATACTATTTACTATTTTGTTGATCTTCGTTGTTTGAATTGCATTCGATATTTGCTTTTAATTGTCATTTTATTTCTGTTTAATATATCTGTTTAAATTTTATAATACATTTTCGATTAATATACATTTTTATTTAAACTATGGCTAACTTTGAAAATAACGCCATACACGTTGGAAATCGTCATTCTTATATGACAAATAATACAGACAACACGAGCAGTGAACGCAAAATTGGAACCAGTTGAAAATAATGAAGAAAAACTTCAACACAGAAAGAAATATGCTTTAAAATATTTCCACATTACATATAATATTTATAATGTAGAAATATTTTAAAATGTCATTAAAATCCTCAGGTTTCCTTTGTGCCTTATCACAATGCTGAGACCCAAAGAAGAATCCAGTTTTGCTTTTCTTTCCGATATTGTGTTGAAATGTTCCAACTGCTGCTTTTTGCATGGTTTTCATCTACTAAAAAGTAAACAAAGTGAATAAAGTATAGATTAAGTTTGTATTATGTATGTGGATAATTAGAAAATGCCATAATTTTTCGAAAAAGCTAAGTGCTGCATTAAATAAATCATGCTTATCAAAGTCAGCTTTCCAGAACCGTGAAAAGCAGTTGTCGAGAGTTGCATCAATTACTACACAAGACTTCCATGAATACTGAGACTTCTGAAAGAAAAGAGATGAATTATTAGGAAGAGAATCTAAGAAGCTGTGGTGTATTTTGTTATGGCACTTGGTAAAATTAAGTCCACATATCATTAAATGGATATGTAACAGCTTTATCCATTGATACGGGTAAAGTTGTAGGTATTGAAATTATGTCAAACAATTGTTGCATTTGTTCTCAAAAACTAAATATTAAACGAATTCCATGAACACATTTGATCACAAACCACTATGGGTCATCATCTAGCATAAAATCTGTAGGTGCATAAAGTATCTTTGAATGCTGTTGATATTTGAGGCAACTGAAGCATTCTCCCTTATACGGCTGCGAAACTCATTAGTTAACTCAGCAGTGAAAGACATATATGGAAAAAAATAGTGTCATCACAAACGAGTACGTTGTACACACTCAGAAAAAAATCGGAATCCACCCTCGCAAACTAAAATGAAATCGAAAGGGATTAGAAACAACCGGAAAATGTACCAACAAATTTATTAATAAGTTGAAAAATTATTTTTGTATTGTTTTTATACAGAATCCTGGTAATTTGTCTAGAATGCAAACCTCTGTAATAGCAGCATTTTATCCCAGCTGGAAAGAAGTGGATGAGGCAATGCTTGGTCATTGCCCTAAAGGACAATTTTAGTTGGTGCTTATATCAACATGATGTTACTTGTGGAGCAAAGGTAAATGAAAAATGCAAAAGCCTCCATAAAACCCATTGTTAATTCAATTAAATCTACATACTTTGACTTATATAATAAAAATGTAATCAAAAAATGTGTCCATTGCAAAATGCATAATTCCTATGAATGTTTAAATGAATTGCTTGTGGGAAATAATTCCGTGACTACCGTATTTGCTGTAAATAATGTATTAAGCTATGTATTAACTATTAACAGATATAAGAGTATAAAACATTGAATCCAGAGCATGAAACATTTTCTCTAAGGACATATATATCTATTTTTCATTTTAATGATGGTTATAAGAGAGTGGTAAAAATATTAAATGCATTTGACGTAATTACTGGACAGTATACAGTTGATGCTTTTAAAAACTACTTTGATATTATTCGTATTGCTGACTCCAAATGATATTTAATCCGATCCTGAGAAAAAAAAAGAAAAGAAAAATAGAAAAAAGCCAAAAAAATATAATTTTAAAAAGAAGAGCAAAAAGGCTCATAAAAGTGGGGCAGGGAAGGGAATTTGATTGGTATATCTTTTTTTTCTGTACAAGTCAATTTTAATTGTAAATTTATTTCCTGAAGAATATAATTTTTAGTACATTTACAATTTTTGAAACGTAATAACTCAAAAAGTTTTTTTTTCTATAGTTTGATAAAAAAATTTGAGTTAGAAATATTTTTGATATTGTTTTTGAGAGCCTGAGCTAGGATTTTTGTAATATATGATTTATAGGTGGATTTATTCATTTTCAAGCATAAGAATGGCCCAGTGAACATAATTTTTAAGCCCTTGAAATACATATATTTTGTTGGAATTTAACTAATTTTCAAATTTTCGCTAGAGAAACAAAATTACTTCTAGGAAACAAAATCAATTTTTCGTGTTAATTAATCATGTTAATCAGTTATTTAATTAAATTTACTTAAATCAGAATTAAGTTCTCTTGAACTAGTAACAGTGAATATATTTTGTCCAGTTACGTTGAGAATTGTGAAATTTCTTGAAATTGTTTAATTTTTTATTCTATCTAAACTTTCAACAAAATACTACATATAAAATGGTTGATTAGCATTATGATGAAATTTATGTAGATAGTTCTAAAAGTACCTGTCTTGGATAAAAAGAGCTGGTGTTGCCATTCTGCGTTGCAATATTTTGAAAGTCGCCAAAATAAATTTGATGATGATTCATAGGTTACTTTTGATTTCTCAGCAGTTATGCTGGCAAATGAAAATTTTAATGCTGGTTCGTCGAGTCAGTACCATTGATAAACCACGAATTCTTTATTATACATTGGCAACTAAGCAACAACAATGGAAACAATGGGCTGTTTCCATTGAATCTTCTCAAAAGGAACCGAACAGTCTCATCGGCCAGAAAGACTATTGCAATGAGGTTGAATGCGGATTGCATCTTAGACATTGGCTTCGAAAGGGTCAAAAGATAACTTGACAGTACTACAGTGAGTTACCTATTTCCCTCTCTCATTTCTTTTAGTCCATCTCCCATTTCTTACATGGATAGTTTTTGAAACACTCTCGTATATAATTTTAAAATAATATTAAAGAAGTGTTGCCGCAAATTCCTTTAAAATAACGAGAAAACCGCAATGTAAATTCACTTAATTTTATTTATTGTTGCACTTTTGTAGCTCGGATAAACTTTCCCCCCTCCTTTAAGCCCAGATTGAGCCTGAATAAAGGAATAATGTGTGTACGGTGAGACATCAAACACCAATGCATTAAGAGCTTTTGAAAGCTAAGAAAAATATAAATTCGGAGAGATCCTGCCGAAAATGGATGATTTAAGCAAACCACTCCAAATACAGAGGATGGTGATATTTGCTAGGAAGCGCATAATATTACGTCATGATAATGTCACAAAATCCACCTGCTGATTTAGTAGCTTATCAGAAAATCACAGAGTAAACTATGAAATTCTGTCGCATTCATCATACACTAGAGATCTAGCACCCACAGGTTCTAGGTCCGCAGAGTATGGTGATGACCTGCTTTTCGCTCTGTAAAACTTTATGAAGAAGAAAGAAAACCTGAAGGTCTTCTCTTCGCTGTAAAGGCAAAATATTTTTCAAAAGTGGAATTTAAAATTTTTAATAAGGCGGGTGAAAGGTCATACGTAAAAACAGAAATTATATTGTACAATAAATATTTATACAATTAATATGTGTACAACAATTATGTACACAATTTTCTGCCTTTTTAAAATGACAGAACAGCACGCAAATTTAATATTTTTAATAATAAGATTTTTATTTCGAATTAATAAAAATCAAAACAAAAATAAGCAAACAAACAAATTAACAGAAAAGAGGCAATTACGTCAACAAATGTAAATTCTACTCTTATAAAATGACAAAGTAATTCTCATTTACATTTCAAATTTAACATTCCTATGAAATTTCGACACTGACTTTAATTACACTCACACAAGAGCAAACTGAATTGATTTTACCCGGAAAACTGAATCTCGTTTCGTTGGTATAAATAAAGTAATCATTACATTTGTAAATAAGATTATATTCTATGACTCCCGATCATTGTGAAAGACTTTTGTTTCCTTGGCAAAAGTTAATTTATTACGACATGGATTGTTGTTTAAAACTACTATTTTTGATAAATTCTAGATTCATCAGATTTCTTCACGCTTGGACTAAATGCATAATAATTTGCTCTGGAAGTGTTTATAATTAGAAAATACATGTTTGTGATTTGAAGCGGAAATTATTTTCAACTTTAACTCAACAGAATTCAAAATACATATTCATTACTAGTTCTGTTAATGTTTTCCAGGTGAAGAGGAACAATTAGAACACTTGGTACTGTTTGAACAATTTATTTTACTTACTGATTTAAAGTTATATTTTTGCATATTATGTAGTGTTTCTGTTAAGAATAATAAATTTTAGAGGAAAATTTGTGGAGATATAATTGATACAATTTTAACAGTTTAAGTTGGTTTAAAACCAGTTCAAAAAAATTTTAAAACCTTCATTTTCAAGTATTTTTTGATATTTTGAAATACTTTTTGTGATATAAACTCAAGGATCTTTTAATCTATTTAAAAGATTGATTTTACATTAACTTATTTCGTTTTGAAAGAAAAAAAGAAAATGATAATATATTTAACACAAAATTCAGTTACAATCCCTGATATCCAAAATATTTCATTTCTTAAAAATGTATTCATTTCGTTACAAACGGATTTTTAAATTTGTTATATGCTTATAATTATAACACATATCAGGCAATGTCATTGGCAGATAAATATTTGAGGAATAAGTAGCACTTTAACCCTAGGACGCTCCCCGTTGAAAAACTTACGGGAACGGTACCCATTAGTCTCCTAGAGGAAGCGAACTTCCGCTTGCATAAAACATAACTTAAAAGTTAAGAAAAATATTACCTGCAGAGGAATCCATAATTCTGAATATTGAAATAAATAAAATCAATACTTTATTTATTTTCAAATCAATCTTTACTCATGTCTGCGTGATGTTCACCGCACATAGCTCTAGAACATGTTAAACAGAATTTGCGCAAATTATAGGGGCGAAATACATAAATTATCCTTTTTTTATATTGAGATTGTTCTGCAGATTGAATGTCCTTCTCCAGGTTTAAAATTTCACATATAGTTGCCCTTGTTGATCGAGGCAAAGTTTGTATGTTCAGACGTTTCTTCATTAACTGAGTAACAAGATCTTCACTTAATTTCATTGCGAAGGATTTCTTGATAAATTTTTTTCGGATTTTCGATCCATATTGTGTACATGTAGAAAATGTGCATTGACTAAATTAATAATAATCATCCCTTAAAATGCGCAAAGAGACCACCGACGTGTTTTTCTACGACATGATATGTTACACATTTGATCTAATGCGTTTTGGTCCAATTTTTGTGGAGTTATAAAATCCTATTATTCCCGGTTTCTTGTTTTCTTCATTAACATTTAACTAAGGAATAGATGTCCACTGAATAATCTTTACTTGTGAGCTGAATTTTTTCGGGAAATATTATAGTTTTGTCACAGAAATCAAGAGTTCGGAATTTTTTTCAACCTAATCACTTTTATTTGATACTTACTTATTACCCTCAGATTTTAAATTTTTATTTTCATCTTTCTGGGTTTGTTTTTCAAGTATTGTTTTTTCTTCATCTGTCCTCTCAAACGATAAATCATAATTTCATCCTTATCGTTATCTGTAAATTCATGATTTTGAATTTCTACACTATGTTTTTTTTATGTACACTCTTTACTCTCCTTGTAATATATAGCGTGAGAAGATCAAGGAGTATTTAAAATAACTTCGATAGTAAAAATCAATAACTAACCCTCTTATATAATCGTAAATTAAAGATTTTTTTAATCAACCTGTAGATTAAATGAAAACTCCGTGTTGCAGTTTATTAATCATATACGAGGGAGTTTCGTTCACTTTTACTTGTTATGTAGTAAGAAATAAGTGCGACATGCAGAGAAAATTTATTTTGTTTATTAACTGATTCTTCAGTAATCTTCTAAACAACAAATATTAATGTGCATTCGTTTGGCTTAAGAAAGCCAAAAATCAAAGTAATGTGCATTATCATAATATTTCAGTTTTAAACATTTCTCTTCAAAAGTCCTCATATCACTAAAGAGCTGCTGTGCAGCGGGGCTGATGCACGTTAAATATATTGAAGCTGTAAGTCCTTCCGTGAAATTTAGAGGAGGGAGGTCTCAGAAGTCATTCTCGTCACTTGAAAAGAGGTTTAAAATTTCGAGATGCATCTACAATAGTCCCCGTGTGGCTTCTACCTACGACATTTACTAAGCATACAATGAATCAGCTAAAACATGGTATTATGAAATTTTGATTGAGACTAAAAGTTATAGAAATAAAAGCTAAGATTCCATACTTTAATCTTGAGACTTCGCCACATAGTAACCATCATGAGTTATACATTGGTCCCAGTGTCAGTGACCTTTCGAAGGCCGTCATTGTGGAACTCAGTAGATAGAACTCTATCTTCTCCATACCACGAGTTATTTCAATCTACAGCTCCGTGAAAACAAGTAAATGAAAATTAATAGCTGTAATTTACAACGTCATGTGCATAAGAATCAATTCATGCGCAGATTATATTTTATCTAGATATCTTAGTTATTTCTTAGTAATAATTAAAACTTTCTGGTGCCCTTAAATGTATGTACAAAACTACTCTTTTAATTGCTAATGCATATTATTTATATTGTTGAAAACCATGCATTAAAACTTTTCTATATTTGACCAATTTCAAGTTATTTTAAGTTTTGATTAGGAGTATTAAGATTTGATTTCATCTTCATCCTGTTTGCTGCCATTTCTTGTTACTTCTAATATTATTGCTTAACATCTTAGCGAATCTTTGTAATTTAGTTCTCTTTTTCTAGATGCTCAATATTACTGAACTTCCTCAAAGTAATAACACAATATTGATTAAAAAACAATTTTAATAGTATTTTGGATTTTAGTGGACAGCCGATGAAAGCTTTGCAATGACAACTGATATTCTCATTGGCAACAAATGACCAATGAGAATGTCAGTTTTTTTTTTACAGTTTCTTTTAATTTGTGTCTTTGCAACAATATTTTTAGAATTCATTTCATTTGTGTATCCTCTTTATCATGTGTGGATGATTTATTCTATGGACAATCAATTCAATGGATTTATTTGCTACGTAAAATCAAAAGTTTACCCTTGGAGATTATGTTTGAGCTCAGTATTTATTTTTCTGTGGAAAATTAATACTGCTTATAATGTTTCTCGTCCAATAATTTAAAGCTATGTTCCCAAATTCGAAATTGGTGGGCATTCTGTCGAGTCGTGCATTAGAGCCTGGCACCACTGAAAACCCAACGCATATCTGGTCTTATATATATTAAATGTAATTGAGGCCCTAAATCTTAACTTTCACATCCAGTGTCAGGTTGGAGAGAATCATGTAAACTTAGGTGTCGTCCTCATCATTCGTCCAAGATTCAAATTTACGACTTCCGTCGCTTCTCAAGGTGAAATATTAATCATCACTAGGTCCTCAATAGCTTAATTGTCTAAGACAAAGTGACTAGGTTGTATCTGGACCCGATGATAGTAAGTTCAAATGAAACTCAACAAATGGCCAAGTTCAGCTGAAACGCAAATATAGAAGGATTCTGAAAGAGAAAATTAAAGATCGGGCAAATGAAAAATTCAGAACGAAGATTCGGGCCCGATCTTTAATTTTCTCTCTCAGAAACCTTCCATATTTTTGCAACATGAATTGATTTAATGAGCATAAGACTAAAGATTGGGATTCATTAACAAATTTTTTCAGATATACATTACTTTTGACAAAAATATTCATAATTGCCTTCTTTTAGAAACCGCCTTTCTGAATAGAGTTTTAGAACTTACATTAAAAGTGAACTTTTTCTTAAAAACTAATCTAACTTCACGAATATTGAAAAGAAAATTAAGAGATCTTTTGGAAACTATTAAAAATTCCTATCGATTAATAAAGAGTTTTGCAATTATTTCTTTCTGATTTAAATTATGGGAGTACTTATGAATTACCTCTTAAATTGCACGGACTGTGTAAATGAAAATAAGAATTCTGAATTAATTTATGTTAGCTTAAAGATTATTTTATAAGTTTTTTTCTGAGTGGCAAATATAAAAAAAGGCCTTTTTCATTTAGTTTTTCCTATGGAAAAAATATTTTCTTTTTTAAAAACCATATAATTTCTTAAGTTTTCTTTTAAAAGGAAATCATATGGAATAAAAACTGGATAACGTTTTTAATAAAAAATGGTACGAATAAAAAAAAAGATATGTTCCGCGCTACGTATTGAATACAAAGACTAGAAAAAAAAGCAGCATGATATCTGAGAATTTAATTGAATTCTTGAAATTCCGAGGGTGCATAGAAAAAGAAAAAAATGTTTGTTCTGCTCTGCTTTTGGATCTCCACACAGAATTTTTTTTTTATCGTTACATAGAAACGAACTATTTCCTATTGTAATTAAAAAACTGATAGGTATTTTAATGGAAACAAGTATTTTCATTTAGTAGATCTGTATGTTTACCCACATATATATATACTGTAATTAGTAACCAAATTTAGAAACTATTATTTTACTATAAATGATTTCATCAGTCCTTTTGTTTCAGAAATTAATTTTCCTAATATATCTAGAGCATTAACTGTTCTCATCTGAGTAAGTATATATTTTAAAATTAAAAAAAATAATAATAATCATAAATATTTATATGAAACATTTTTGGGATAACCCTCCCTACGAAATGTATAAATACTTAATGCAATACAAATCTGGAGACTTGTGTAACACCTCTAGCTATGTTATATTTGAAACTGATTTTAAAGAAAAGAATAGAGAGAAGTTCAGAGTAATGAATATTTACTTTATTTAATCATTCTGGAACATTATGTGCAATAATACTTCCAAGTCATGACGGAAGATAGTTCCCGTGTTGGAGGGGCTCACACATCAAGTGATAGCAGAAAATGAGGGCCTTAGAATATGCAAGCAGCTTTTGTCCTGCAGTGGCTCTCTTCTATAACAACACCAGAAGTTTAAACACCTTACTAACTATCTAGAACAGATGCTCCTCTTTGCCCAGTTGGTAGGAGCGCAGGAGAAATCGACCGGTCATTTTTCTTCGGATAAACTGAACCAGGGTTCGAAACAGCAGCAGCATTCAAAGTCATCACAACAACTCTCTCCCTCACCGCAGCATCGAAAAATTCCTAGACGACAAAATGGCAAAGATGGAAAATAAAGATTCACAAAATAATTTTGTCAAGTCGTCAATAAAAATAATCGTGAAATACTATGACACGCGAACTATTCCAAAGAAGAGTAGTACACAAATATTATATATATATATATATATATATATATATATATATATATATATATATATATATATATATATATATATATATATATATATATATATATATATATATATATATATATATATTCACAGAGAGAGATTTTATCAAAGTTTTGTTTAGTTTCTCGAAATATCCATAGCTGATACATCCATACTTATTTCCTGATGACATTCTGATTAATACTCTAATTTATATAATCACGCGATTTTGAAATATGGTCAAATCCGGTTCCCAAGCTTGGAAATAGAGAGATATTCTCTAATAGACTGTGCGTTTCAAAATAAAATATCTAAAGATCCCCCTATTTAATACCACGTGATCGAATAATTTTGCATTTCAATTCCCAAACAGGGAAAGTTTCTCTCTTTTCTGATTTACCACAAAGGCGAGTGATGCATATTGAGTGAGCATGCTCTAGAAGGAGTGTTTGGAGTTATAGAAACAAGGAAGACGCCCTTGTTGATGTCTCGTAGCCATATAGACGTGTTAGTCTTTTAGAAGTTAAATACGAGAATTACTTTTTATTTTAAATATTAATATGAAACTTCTTGTCCAGAGTGTGCAATAACTGTTAATGTGAAACGTCTTGTCCAGAGTATGCAATAACTGTTAATGGGAAACGTCT
>BMAW01006753.1:35358-126757 GCA_019974015.1 Nephila pilipes
GAAACGTCTTGTCCAGAGTATGCAATAACTGTTAATGGGAAACGTCTTGTCCAGAGTATGCAATAAATGTTAATGTGAAACGTCAATATTAAATGTGTGAGTGCTAATAATATCAAGTTTGATTCTTTAATTATAATAATAGTAACATCAGCCATCCCACAAATCAGAAGTGGGATGTAAGCACATTAGGATGTAAACTGATTAGGATGAAAGCACATTATAAGATGTAAATTCCTATTAGTTTATAGAACTCGTGATAGTATATGACTCAAGATTAAATTGAAAACTGATTTAAAAAAAAACAGTGTGCCAATTATCGGATAATTGTATGCTGATTTAAAGGATATAAATTCAAGATTTGGGGGGGGCATATTTATTCTTATTTGCTAATTTAAAGATGAAGATTGACGGTATTAATGTGATAAGCGATGCACTGAAGAATGTGAAGAAAGAAAAAATTAAAACTTTACATAAGTTTATTTTTGATACATATGACAATGGTAAAAATAAGGAAAGAATAAGAAGCTTCACTGGTTTCGAATTCACAGTAAATAACTCTAATTTTAAATCTAAATTAAAAAATAATAATGGTACTCTTTTATTACATTAATTGATTAACATTTGTGATATTCTGAATATTGCATTCCAACGAACAAAAACAGAAATAATCCAGAAAATATTGGTTTTGTTAAATGATGTTAACTGCCTCTATCAATATATTCAAAATTCTAATCAATCTGTAAAGCAAACCGGAAGTAGAAACAAAACAAATCCCATCAGTGCAGAGCTAGAACATTAATGAATTAGCAATTTATTCTGAAGCGAGGTGTTATGATTATGGCTCCACTCGAAATCAAAATATCTCGCTTTTCAGACGTTGAAAGTGTTATATCTTTTTAATGGTGAATTACATGAAAACATTTCAGTTTGGTTGTAGCAATTTGAGTACTCGGTGAACATTTTTAATTTATCTGACCTACAAATGTTTATTTTCGCTAAGCGATCGCTTAGTAATAATGTTTTATTATTTGTTGAAAGCGAATTGAATATTACGTCGTATCAGGTATTAAAACTAGTATTGATAAATGAATTCGAGGACACTACTTATTCAGCCCAATTGCATGAAATATTGAGTAAACGTAAAATTAAAGAATCTGAGTCTATACAGGAATATTATATTATATTGAAAGATCAAGGTAATCGAGGGAGAATTGAAGATACGACATTAATGCAATATTATTATTAAAGGAATTAACGATAGAAATGAAAATAAATTAGTTTGTACGATTGCAAAGACTAACGTGAATTTCGCGAAAAACTAAAGGCTTACGAGGATATCAAAAATGATTTTATGAGAGAAAAAAGTAAATATAATTTTAGTACATTAAAGCAAAAACCTGATAATTGTGTGAATCAGAAACGATTAAGTAATTATGATCAGAGTATTAAATTTTGTTTTAATTGCAGTGGTAAAGGACATTTATCTAAATTTTGTTCACATAAGAATAAAAATTTAAAATGTTTTAAATGTCAAAACTTTGGGCATAAGGCGTCTGAATGTTTGGAATTAAATATGGAAACCAAACCCAATGATAATGTAGAATCTCTCAATATTGCGAAGGAAACATATCTGTACAAAATGGTTCGTTTCGGTAATTTTAATATTAGCTCATTGATAGATACTGGAAGACAAACTACGTTAATTTATAAAAATGTATTTGTAAATTTAAATATTTGTGAACTGAACCGGTGTAATTCAATTTTATCGGGATAAGGAGATTGTAAAATAAAGCCCTTAGGTAAACTTACGGAAGAAGTACAAATAGATAACATTAAGTGTACTACTGACATATGCGTTGTTGAAAACGGTACTATACCGAATAATGCTATTATAGGACTTGATGTAATTTTGCAAGATGAAGTTATAACTAATAAAAGAAATGGATTTTCAATAAAAAATAAGTCTATATTTGAAGAAAACAATATTCTATCAGTTTTACCAGTAAACATTAATTTTGATGAAATTGAAGAAAATATAGGTTACAATATTTCAAAATTTATTAAAGATGAAGTGCTTCTATCTATATTAAATTACGACCGCGACGTTTACCTTTTTCGGAAAATAAGAATGTTGACGCTCAAAAATCTGAAGGGTTAAAACAAGAAATTGTAGAACCTTTTTCTTCAATGAATACCAAGCATACTGGAAATTTTAAAGAAGTTATTGAAACCGAACTTCAAGGTAATCAATGCTATAAATTAGGTGACTTAGTTGCTATAAAACGCACTCAATTCCGACCACATCTTAAACTTAAATCGAAATTTTTAGGACCGTACAAAATTACTAAAATGACACATATGAGGTCTCAAAAGAAGAGAACATGACGAACCAATAAATACTACAACTTGAGCAGAATTTATGAAGAGATGGTGTGCAACATAAAATATCCAATTATACTTCATTAATTCGTTTCATACCTACCTCGTTTTACAACATATTTTCCAGAGTAGTTAATATGAAATCAAATTATCTGTGCATTGGTCACATGCATTTATGCCGATCAGCATTAATAATTCTTTTGAGAATATTCAAACTTAGTTTTTACCAAAAAATTCATCATTGGGTTAAAAAGCTTAAGAAATTACAAGTTCATTAAATCATCAGATTTCTATCTTCTAACTAGGGATCGGGATGAATACAAAAGTTTTTTCTTTGAACCCTGTTCATCTAAACTTCTAAGCCCCCTGCTGAGTATTCCACCAGACACCCGTTCTATGCTACGGCGAACCATTTCTTCTCGCTGCCAAGAATAGGAAACTTGGTAAAGTTAAATTTACTTGAGGTTTTGCTCGAGGAATTTGAGATTCACTTGATTAAAATAATGAATTAAAGAGAAAATTTTAAAAATGTGATGGAGCTGTTATAAATATTTCATTTTAATAACATAAGTACTCCTGCCATTTTTTTCACACTAAATATAAAATTATCTTACGGACTTCAGAAGAACTGAAGTTATTTTCATGCATATGAGATCGAATTGATTAATATTAATCTACAAATGTCAATGTAATCATATTTGTTGAATTCCAAAAGCATCCGATTTCTACTGGATGATTGCACATATTTACAATTCCACTCTGTTGAAAAATGCACAGTTTAAGTGTTTTATAATATACTTTATAGTCAATTCAGCAATCAGAACTCATTGTGATAAAATACTATTTTAGTTCCCTCCTTCGAGACGGAAACAAATCGAGATAAATGGTGAGTATTATAGTCGAACTGATATACTGTAAAATACTGGAAACAGCTGCCATTAATACTTTGGCGTAATGGCTGCAAAATTCGGCGTAGTTTCTCATAATTTTCTTCCTGTTGTTAAGGGTGGGGGCAAAATACTATCCAACCCCCACAGTTATTTGATTGCTAAATTCGTGATATTTTACATATCTAAATATAACATGATTTTAAATTAATTTGGAATAAGCTTAAAGTGATCTTATTAGTTTGAGAATTGATTATAATTAGTTGAGATCGGGAGTATGTTCAAGTGGGTGGTTGTAACAATTCTAGGTGTTAGGGAGGCAACAGTTAGTCAAGGATACATATGCGAGGAAATTTCCGAATTCGCAACTCCTGCTTTGAAATTGTGAGTTTATGCGCTTAATTGAAATAGTTCTGTAGTTTTAACAGTCATATAAGTACAAATTAGCATTGGTGAAATTCACAGGTTTGATTTTTAATTATAGCAGATAACATAAACTGCATAAATGGGTTGATATTCGAATGATAACGTATGACAGAGAATTAATAATGTATAGCCTAGTATTTATTTAAGTAATTAAAAGAGAAGCAATGTGTGCGTGTGTGATTTTCATAATAATAATTTCATTTGTTTAAATTTAAAACAATGTGTAAAATCATTCACATTTAGTGGTATTAGTACAAATAGCTGAGAAATTAGTTTATTTTGGAGAAACAATTTCTAGCTATTGAAGTTATTATAACAATTAGCTATTAAACAAGGGGAGGAGACCTTCAAAGTTAATTATTATTAAGGAAAAATAAATGAGATATCTCAATAAAATTGCTTATGAATAATATTTGATTTCTCTGTGTGTAATGTAGTAAATTACAGCTCTTCGTGTTGATATATTTGGTTTCAAGCACCGTAGCTTGAAGTAATCCGCAGTATAGTAAGTATTGAATTATAATATCGGGGTATCGTAAGGTGTAATAATACATTACTAATCAAGAAAAAATTTAATACATTTGTTACTCTTAAAATTCGCTGCGTAATCACAGTCCAGAGTTGCATATTTCTCAAAGACAATCGTTGTAGGACTCAACTCTATGAGGAGACCCGTAGATGAGGCTACAAAGCACAGGTGTAGTTCGTGGTGCCCTCTAGAGTAGGAAGGCGTTACATGTCTGGAAATCCTACATCACACACACAAATATATATATATATATATATATATATATATATATATATATATATAGTGTGTTATAGCAGTGTATAGCAAAGCAACAATCAAATACTAAGAAATTTCAGTTTCAACTAAACTAGATATAGTGAACCTTTATTTGTAGTAAACTTTTTTGTAGGTTAGCAAATGTTTCACTGTATTGGTATTAAATTCCATTTGTATGTTGATTAAATGAATTATGATAATTGAATTATGAGCTATAGACTGAATCACAATTTGTTTTGCCGCGTATGTATAAAAACTTCTGTTACCCTTATCTTTACCATCTTACCAATTCTGTTGACCGTTCGATGCATATGAAGTTATAGGAAATGATTGCAGATAAAAGAAGTTTTAGGTATGTAATTAACGTTTGGGAAATATCTTAATCTGTATTAAATATAATTTGTCTGATAAAAAAAAAGTCAGAGAGGATTATTGAGTTTATTGAAATTGGCTGTTATTGGTTCTAATTTAGATTATTGCTTTTGATTGTTTATCGATAAACTTTAATACCACATATATCCATTGAATTCCATATCTGTCGCTTTAAGTAGACTGTGAGTTGACATTGATTGAGTAAACGAATGACTTCCGATTAAAAAAAGTAGCTCATAGATACTGATAAATGGAAAATAAGAATTGGGGTGGGTAAGAAGTAAATGACTTTAATATTTTAGAATTAGAACCCTACGGGCATTTTCAGGGTGCTCGTATATCTAACACATTTATATGTAAGAAAATTATTTGTTAAAGAGTATAAAAAGCTACAAGCGTTTTGTACAATTTTAAATATTTGTGATTGTTTGAAGGGATTCTCTTAGAACTGCTAGCTTCGAGAGTGGTTCAAATATGGCTAGTTTAGCAATGGTATTAACTCCTTGTAGTATTGCCCTATGGTCAGTTTTTTTTCTTCTAAGAAGTCAATGAATATGACACCAAATCATATCCTAAAAAATTGCTATCACAATTTTTTTGTCTGTCTTCAATTTCTTTGGGAAATAGTAGATGCTACATGTTGTTGAAAAAACAATTAGTCATACTTATCAGCGTTACTTTAAAGTTAGCAGATGTCCCCTTTTGAGGAAAATGCAAATGTTCATAATAATAATTATTATCTAAAAATTAGTAGAAGCCTGTTTTGAGGGAAAAAATAGTCATATTAACAACTATTGCCTAAACTTATGCAGATGTCACGTTTTTAGGGAAAAATAAATTTTCATACTAATAACTAATTCGTAAAAATTAGCAGATGCTCCATTTTAAGAGAAAAATGAATAGTCATATTAACGAATATTGTCTAAAAATTTACCGATGTCGCATTCAAAGAAAAAAAATGAATAGTCATGTTAATAATACTTTAAAATTAGCAGATTTCGCGTTATTAGGAAAACGTATATGGTCACGTAGGTCATGACTTAAAGTTTTTAATTTAAATGATGCGATTTCGATTTAAATCATAAATTGTCTTGAATGTATGGTTATATAGATACGTTTTAATTTCATTCGTTTGATATCGAATTCTAATACAGTTCGCAGAAAATAGTTTATTTTTAAATTTTCATAAAGATACCATTTATCCTTTTAAAATATTCATATTTATTACTTCAAGAGGAATTTAATTTTTTTTTTATTAAAAACAGATTATCACAACACAATTAAAACTCTTTACAGTTTATTTTCATTAATTAAATCATATCATTCAACTGAAATATTTCTTTTTAAACCGATTAATATTTAGCGTATTATTGATAAATGAAAATGAAAACGTAGAATATTACACGTTAGCTTAATGACCACAACAGGAGTTAATTCTTTTGTCGAAAAGAAAAAAAATATTTCCACAATTTCTTCTGCAGTGAAGAAAAATATTAAATGTCATTTATATTTCTTTCTTCTTAATATAACCATATAGAGTTAATTTTTTTGAAAAAAGAAGCATTAACTAATAATATAACTAATAAAATAATAATAATAAACTAACAATGTATTCCAAGAAATATTTGGAATATTTTGAGAGATGTGATTATTTCTTAACGTCAGACTGAGAAACAACCCAAGAGTTATTGGAACAGACCTCGTAAATTTGAACTTCTGACAAGTGGAGACACATAAGTAGGTACTTCCCTCTCGAAACTTCCACACCAAGGTTTGGGGAGGATTTTGGGCCTCGACGTAATTAACATGCATTAATTCCGTTATACGGTATTTATTTCTATTGGGTTTCCAACTTACGATTCGACAAAAGCAACCCCGGTCGCGAGTCTTTGTCTATGACCACTAGTCTGTCTCAACCTCATATATTCAGAGAGAGAGAGAAACACTAAATTTCCAAAGGTATATAAAAGTAGGGAAAATAACAATGTTTGTCATTTTAAAGATTTCAGGATAGCAACGAGTTTTATAACTTCTTATAAAATAATTATTTTCTATACCATGAAAAGTATAATAAGTATTTTATTTTTGTTCCGCAGAATAACATTAATTTATTATTTTGCTTTAGCTTTATTACGCATATTTTGTAATTGAACTCCCAATGAAATTAATGCGTTTTTAATATTACAGCGATTTTCTTCATTCTTATATTGGAACACAATTTATATAATTTTTTCTAGTATTTGAGATGTAAATAATTATTTTAAAAAGCCTAATAATGTATGGTCACTTTATTAGGATATCTTTAATCATGCACTTTCACCTGAGCGATAATACTATTTCGTGAAAAACGGAAATTAACTCCTTATTTGCGTTTTCATCATGGCGGCCAAAAAGCTTTTTTCGAATGTATTTTTAACCCCATCATAACCATTTAAAATGATCTCGAGTGCAAACCACTTTCTACAAGCAGGAAAATGTGAAAGGGCTTGTACCATACCTCAGGAGAGAGAAATATGCCAACTCATATAATATCCACAAACATTTTTTAAATTGTATCTATCAGACGGCCGAAGCGCAAGCTATTTTGGATGTAACAATTAGAAATTTTAATAAAATCAAAAGATGCAAAATTACTAAGTGATTCTTTGAGATTACGTACGGGTCTTATTTATCCCAAATTAATTTGGTACTAACGATCCTTAGAACCGTAGTGGGTAGGATAACGGGATTACACGTAAAAGGTTAAAAATTCCTTGACTTATCGACAGATGGTGCCAAAACTATACGAAGGCTTAAATTGTTGTTATTTGATTGGTGTAATTCCTTATTTGTTATAACCCCGTTTGTTACATTTTCCCACGGTCGTTGAGTCTCAAAATACAGAAACAAATTATATATATATTTAAAATGTAAAACATTTTTGCGTTGAGTCAAAAAATTGCTTTAGTTTTATTTTGGTAAAGAGGTCTCACAAACGTTTGCTTCTAACTTCTGAGACTATTTTACTACGATGCTTCAAATTAGACACTCAGCTCACCAAAGAAATATGATTTATGCAAAGAAGATTTAATATTTATGAAGAATTGTAATGAATTGGAGGAGGCGATAGAAGAATTAGAGAAATTCATAGAAACACTATATTGGTTCAAAAAATTATGAGGTATGTATACCTGCCTGGGATCGTGTAGTTCGGCGTTTAAATTAATCAGATCCAGTGATGAAAAATCTTTTGCTTAGCGTATCATTTGTATTGTATTTTGTATTAGTTATTAAGTAGAATTCTTCATTATAATATTCAGTAAAGGTCCCACTGGGTTAATTACTCCCTGTAAGATTCACCGGACTAAGAAAAACAATATAGGTGGCGCTGCCATCGATATGAGGAGGGAGGAAACCACAACAAGAAGAGGAAGAATGGCGGCTATGACCGGTCGCAGGATGAACAAAATGGCATGAAACATCAGCCAAATGTTTAGTATTAGTGAATTTTCATATTGTATTAATTGTGTGTGTTGTGTGGCTTTAACAAAAGAATAAAAACTTTAGCCACTAAAGTTTGTGTATCTGGTAGTGATTGAATCTTCAGAAAATGAAACAAAGAACCTACAACACGAAAAGCACGCGAAATATTACTCTCCCTATTATTAATTTATTGTGTTATTGCTTATTCATGCTTGAATAAAATAGTAAAATATTTTGGCTAATTACGATTACATCAAAATATGTCTTAATCACAACGATGATGATTTGTTACAATTTCTCTTCCACTCCTACATAATCAGAGAGCAAGTAATCTGAAGTCATACCCCCTTCGTTAGTTATATCGCCTCTTCGATTATTAATTGAGCTCGAACGCAGGTGGAGTGACATTCCTTCTACAGCTGTGAGTTTCTAGCTCACCAAACAGTGAGAACAATAAATCGAATTTGTGAAATCTTGTTATTTATCGAAATTTCAAAAAAAAAAAAAAAAAAAAAAAAAAAAAAAAGCTCTCTAATCTCTTAACTCCTCTTTAATTTCAAAACTGTTTTCTTCTGTTACAATAGTTGATAACGATATATTTTTTCAATTTCATGATTATTATGAGATGGCAAATTCTGTAAACTAAATAAGAACAGATTGATTGTAAAACTTCACCATGACACACGGATTGATTAATTATTTATTAATGTCGTCCTTAGAAGCAACATGGGGGATTTTGGCAAAGGACTTCGCAATTTTGAGCCTTTGTAAAGTGACGAAAATAACACTTGATTTGGCCCCTCCGTCTTTCACACCACATCAGTGAGATTACTTGGAATCTAGACACATTGAATGTGCATCAGCTCCATACCAAGGCGGGTTTCTTTCTATTATTGTTGATGAATGCACTTTAAAATAAATAATATGCAGTAAGAAAGAACTTTTAAATACTGCTGTGAGAAAACTCTAGTTACATGTTTATTTTTGTGTCTTTTTTCCTTGTGTGATCCTAAACATTCTGCTCTTGAACAGAAATTGATTGATATTATGTGTGACGTTTGACTATTCGTGATTTCCTTCACACTAACATCGAATACTTTTCAATATAATTTGAAATCCATAAAATATTAAAACTTCTTTCCAAACAAATTGAAACGTGATTAAGTAAATTAAGCGAGCAGAAGGGTGCAGAGAAAAAAAATAAATTAGAGACAGTAATATATAAATTAAATAGATTTGAAAGAATGGATAGGAAGATTAAAGGTAACTTCTGGCTGATAAATATTTATAAGTGGTATTAATCATCTTATTTAATATTTTGGATTGAACCGAATTTTGTTAAAGTATGTGTACTGAGGTAAGAAATTGCAAAATACGAGAAATGTTTGAATCAGAATGAATGATTATGTAAGCTGAAAATTAAATATTATATAATAATCTGTGGTATAGACGAACTAAGTGGGATTCGAGAGAAAGCAGCCTTATCTATTCATTAGTGGTAAATAAAGTATTTTGTCCTGATCTTACAAATCTTCGATAGGAGTCTCGTATTTATTAACTCTTAAATTAGATTGAAACATGGTGGTAAAATTGAATAATGATGGAAAGGCGTCACAAATGTAATTCTGACGTACCTGCTTTTCTTCTAGTTATCATTTTGTAATGAAAAATACACTATCGTAAAATTTAATAAGATAACAGGTGCATTCGAAAGACTATTTCATTAAATATTTTTAACTTTTCTTTAGCATCAAAAAGCGATAGAAAAATAGGAAATGACTTCGATTTTCCCAATCTTCTTAGTGAAAGATGAAACTTTCTAATGACTAGAATGTTATCATTTCTGTACTAATTAAAAACATTCTCCATACTAATCAATGTAATATATTTCCGTTTTATTCTTAAAGAACATTAGAATAACACGATGATTCTGAAATTTGTCATAAGCCATAGTTTTCGACATCTATTCCTCCAGCAATTAGCGAACCCGTATCAAGATGATAAGCCTATCGTAATGAATGAGTGGGTTGCGATATGCGACCCCAAACGTTTCAGTTACAAGCGTAACAGTTGCTTTATTTATTGTTGGAATGAGGTTTCGTTATCCGGTTTAATCCAATTAAATTTGTTCTCGTGCGGGTATAATTAAAGTGGATTTCTGTGTTTCCGTTAGGTAATACTGAGAATTATTTGACGTTAATATGAAATCTGATTAAAATCATGTTATTAAAATTGATCAGAATTCCAAATTTTCAGTGAAGGCACTTTATAATTGTAAGGTTAATGCATTCAAACCAGTACGAATTTTTTAAAAAAAGAAATGTTATTTTCTTAGAAAAAAAATTAAAGATCCTTTTTTTCAATATTATCTAAGGTACGATATAACTCAACATCACAAAAAAATTATATTAAATGCGTTGTACGGCGAATTTTTTACTGGAGAAAGCACTTAATTTATTAAGCAGAGAAAAAAATT
Organism: Nephila pilipes; assembly: GCA_019974015.1. NCBI lineage: Eukaryota > Metazoa > Arthropoda > Arachnida > Araneae > Nephilidae > Nephila > Nephila pilipes. The sequence continues at coordinate 46,145 of BMAW01006753.1, forward strand.
ACACACAAATAAATTACGCACTTTTAAAATTCACGTCCAAGTGTAGACATAACACTTTAACCCCTTCCTCTGAGAGTTTGAGATAGCCTATTAGTCATGGATACCGACTCGTCGCTGGGTTGTAGGTTCGAACCATGATGCCGCTAATGACCCGCCATGGGGTGGGCCTGAGGCACGTTAAATATTTTGTTGTCCTGTTTCCTCCAAATGGTGCGGTGAGGAGATTTGGAGAGGGAGGGGCCAGCTCAAGTGTCGACCTCGTCACTTGTCTGGGGTGATATTTGTCTTCAATGGCCCTCATGTTGCTTATGTTAATAAATTTTTTAACTACCAAATCAATTTTTCTCATAATGTTGCTTTAATTGGAAGGCTCTCCTAACGAATGAAACGTGATTTATGTAGGTTTGATTAGATTTAATGAAGTGTAGTGAAAAGGACTGGGAAATTTCAGTTAAAAGTAGCGATGCATTTGATATTGAAGTTGGTTGGTGGTATAGAGAGTGAGCTGAAATTATCATCAAACACTTTTATGTTTATGCTAAGTAAGGATTTATAGGAGCGAAAGTAGAGATGATCTGTAAAGGGTAGATGAGGGGAACTCTGAGTAAAGACTTGAGCCTTACCGTTTCATTTCATATGAGCATTAAATTCATACTTGGGTTGTAAATAAATATAGCTTTGATTAAATATCAACTATACAAAGAGCAGTAGTTTAAAACAACGAGGAAATCGTTACCCGGGCACTTTTTAAAATAAGATGTTTTCTGAATATATTCTCTGGTCAAAATAAATGAATGAATGCATGAATAAATGAGGGAGGTAATGAATAAGTAAGGAAATGAGTGAGTTATTAAGCGAACGAATGAATGAATATATGAATGATGAGAGGATGAATGAATGAATATATACATGAGTGAAAAAGTGAATGAGTAAATGAATGAAATTGTGGATTAGGGAATAAATGAGTGAATGAACTACTGAACGAATGAGTGAGTGAGTGTATGAATGAATACTTAAAAAAATGTATCCGATTTCCATTTCATTGCCATATTATCCTTTGCCTTAATTCTAATATTTAAAGGATTAATATTTTTTGTAAATTATGATACTCGTATGTTTGTATTTGTAAGAATTTCAAAACCACGAAAGATTCTTCAGAATACAATGCAATTTACTACATCAATGGATTTTACACAGCGTTTTTCAAAACTCACGGGTTAAAATTTAAAAGGTAATAGAAAACATCTAAACAAGCGATTTTCACCATACAATGCAAAGGCAAAGAGTAAGCGGAGAGCATCTAGACGATGCTATAATGGAAAGTATAATGAGTGAGTTTTTTTAAACATTGCCATTTTTACCGCGCATTTCAGGAGGCATGGAGGCTTATAGTATCCAGAAAAAAACCCGCACATCCTGAAATCCACTTTTTAAGTGAAGATGAGAAAGAAAACTCATGCTTTAAGCTATCCATTACATCACCGTCTAACGATTCATTGCTTGCTCTCCTTCTATTCATTGTATGGCGAAAATTGCTTGTTTAGATGTTTTGTATCACATCTTAAATTTTTCCCCATGAGTTTTTAAACACCCTATGTATGCTGTGGGAAATGAAACCATGGGAACGCTTCAAGGTGTTTTTTTAAGCTGTGGCCTCTTTCTGAATACTGTACGTTGCCATACCTTCTGTATTCCACGGTTGAAATGACGATGAGTAAGAAAACTCGCGCTTTATGATTTCCATTATAACGCTGTCTAGAATTTCGTGCCTTGCTCTACACCAATGCATTGTAGTTAGAAATTGCTTGTTTAGATGCTTTCTATCACCCCTTAAAATTTCGCCCAATACTCTGAAAACATCCTATAGATAGTAATAAACAATGAAATGTTCAAAAATAAATAAAACACCGTTAAATGCCGAAATTCAGTATTTGAAGAAAACGCTAACTTGTGCGATACTGGTTTCTATATCTCGAGGCATAAAATCAAATCGATTTTGAATCAAAACCCAATTAATAACATTTCTGACTAATTCGATTTCAAAGCTCACCTAAGTTACGAACATCAGAAAAGGAACAATCATAGAAAGGACTACATTCCTAGAAATTTGTAGAGGGGAATTACACTATTAAATATATATTTCCACAAATACGTTTGAAGAAAGATACGGGTTCTAAGAATTTTATAATGAACCTGTAAAAGAAATAAATATAATGTGCAAATTAATTGGGACAAACTTTCTTTTAGATGTGTCTAAAACCACTTCAAACCAATTTTATCTGCTTAGACTGAGTGTGAACTACCTCAAACTGTTTTTATCTGCTTAGAGTGGGTGTGACTAATCAACCAAATTGATTTCAGTGTGGAAGTACTGTGACGTTGAGATATTCGCAGTTTTCTCTACACTAACCTTGGGGACTTTTAATTAAGATTGATTGCCTTATCTAAACGACCTTTATCCAACCAAAAATGAAACGTGAATATTCAAATTACAAGCATGTAGAAATAAAGTGAAACGAGAGAGATAGGAATTATATAAATTAAACTTCAGGCACACAAAATAGGTCGAGTTGTTCTAGGCAATTGTTTCAGAGTCGAAGTCGGGGCTGAGAATTATTACAAGTTATCGGCTGCTTAATGAAAGCTAGAAGTCAAGACAACCTCAACTTGACATTAGTGTTGAAAAAACTACGAAAAATTAGACTGTGTGACGTCTTATTGAACGATTTATTGACTTTTAACGTTAGTACTTCGAATTTAGCTATAGCACAAGAGGCGAACAGGAATAGTCTGATGTCACAGTACTTAACTATTCTTCAGTTTTGAGTCTTTGAGGAAGGCAGTTGTTTGTATTAGATCTCTCTTCTTTAACTTGTTCAAACATGGATATAACTCCAAGGAAGCATGTTAAAACTATAGCTCTTGCAGATCACACACTTCTATGACGTTTGAGAAATAGCATCTTTTTTTTGTGTAGGTAAACCAATTGTTTCAAGAATCCTAACTTCAGGCAAAGAATTCCGATTTAGCCTCCCCAAAAGGAAACGGAGATGTAGATGCAAGAGAAAAAGTACTGCAAAAAATGAGAAAATTCTTTTAAGAAATAGCAAACTTATTCCGAGAAAAACAAGCTCAGATCTTCAAAGGGTTTTATTCACATCTGGGTTTGATGTGAGTACTGCAAATGTACTCAGGAAGCTGGCTGTAAGGAAAGGAGACCAACGAAAAAAATTTTTTTTAATTCCTAACATGAAGAAAAAACGTTTAGTATGGGCAAAAAAGTACTAATCGTGGGCTGATGACAATTGGAAGAATGTAGTTTTCAGAGATGAAACTCATTTATTTGTGCAGGGATATATTTCAGATGTTGTGAAACGAAATGATTGTCAACCTTTGAGCCTGTACCATATCCAATAATCTGTAAAATACCCGCGAAGCAGGTATTTTGGGATTTTTTTCGGCAAATAGCACTAAGAGCTTAGTTCCTGTTTAAGGCACTTTGAATTAGATTAAACATAATACATCGAAATATTACGACATATAATTGTTTCATTCATGAAAACCTTTAATGGAACATTTCAACATGACTTCGCTCCTTTTCACAATTCGTAATAATAAGGAATTGTGTGCTGGACATATACATATCTACAATTTTAGCAGCACAAATGGTGCATGAAATGCAATGTTGATCCATACATTCATGCCTAATGTTCAAGAAATTCTAGGATAGATAAAATTCTGCAGAAAGGGCTACCCACAGATACGACATCTAATCTGGATGTGGCTACTACTGTCTTCCAAATTAAGGCAGGATTCAACGGAAATAACAAATACGAGTAGATGCAAATTTGCACGTCAGTCTTTACGTCCACGTGTCCATTGAAACAAAAGATCCTAATGTTGTTTTCTGAAAGGAATTCTGTACAAAGGCTGCATATGCGTTTTCATGCATACAGTGCACGTTGCAGCAGAAGTCAATGAACTATTGAAGCAGACAATGAAGCACATATATTAATGCTCAAATGTTATTCCAATTGTCGAGATGACGCTATACGATTCGTTAATGCCCTACAGTTGCGTGTCTATCTCGTAATGACGTGTCTCTCGTAATGAAGGAGCACTGTTTTTACCTTGTGGCAGGAGAAGACATTTCATCTGGATTGCCAGTCGCTGTCAGTAGTCCGCCATGTGACCACCAGAAAATATCGCATGCTTTTATCCCACTCTAAAAGCATTTATACAAAATATAGTTTATAAGCTTCACAAATCTCAAGCCATCCAGAACAGGGCTCTTGAAAGAATACAAAATTATACTCCTGATTATTGTATGAGTTCATCAAGAAATATTCTGTTTTAAATTTTTCTTAAATGTTCTCTTTTAATAATCAAAATCACAAAAAATTATTTTTTTAGGAACTTTGTACAGAGAAGTTTGAAGGATTTCGATCCAAAATATTTTCTTCAAAATCCGTCAAACTTCTAGGAGTAAAAACTCCTCCAATAGGAGGTGACTTAAAAAAAAAAAAAACTAAATGTAATTATATCAAGTCATATTTCAATCCAGTCTCTGAACATTTTCCTTATCTGTTTCTTCACCTGCGCTATACGCTACTCCCTGACTGGCTGACCACAAATGGTTCTCTTGAAAATAGCAGTTTCTAAAAGCCATTTCTCAGTAGCAATGTAAACTCCAATAACACACATGAGAGAGAAATTTTAGGATTCAAAATGAAACATTTACTGCATAATATGCTGAATTTCCGACAAGAGTTTAGAAAATAAACAGATACCGTACACATCTATTCTCAGAACTATAATTTCTTAAGCGAGACTCGTATGAGAATAACGGCCTAATCAAATATTCCTCTTCAAGAAAGTTCCCAAAACTCAACATTAAGAATGATTACTAAAGCTTATTGGTACACAAGAAACAAAGAAATCCTTACAGTCACGTAACATCAACCTTTAGATAGCACATTCAAAAAATTGCTGAAATGCTTCTTTCTGCCTATAATTACAACTAATAACTAACTTAACTATAATTAATATAGAAAATTACACGATCAGCAACCTTCCACTGACTCCGCCGATAGAAAGTCTCAATCTTCATCTATCCAGCCAATTTAATTCCAAAAATTTATCGAACCGATATTAAAGACCACTCCGTGACTTATGTGCTCGATAAGATTTCAATTCTTTCAAATTACGATCAGTAAGCCACTCGACGTTTCAGAAGACGTTACGTCTCATTGAAAATTAAGGTTGCGGATAGCTCCAGGGTCACCTATCCGCTTTTAAGTTATAACACTAAATTTAAAAAAAAGTACACTATTTCACGAATTACATTCAATTTAACTATTAACTTTTCCCTTAATTTAAGGATAATTACTGATTTAAAATTCTATCATCTTAAACTCACTTTTCTAGGAAAGTAGGAGGACGAAGGTTTTCATTCCCATTTTTAAAAAAATGTTAGAATAAAGATAAAATAAAACAAACAAACTGTGAGGCTTTTAAGAGTTTCAGTAACTCACTCAACCTATTAAGAAAACCAGATGCAGATAAAATAACATCCAAGATGTGGGATGAGGCCAAAAATTTCTTCAAAACTTAAAATAGAGCAAAATAAATCTATATTGTCTCCTATTCAATATTGTATAATGGAGAAAAAATTTCGCTGTTCCTTAACATTTTCTGTACCACATACTTCATTCATAAATTATTTGTATTTCTATTGATTATCGTTGCTATAACCTCTTAGCCACGCAAGGGAATATTGTTTTATTTCGGTCACTTTTGTCGTATCAGATACCTTTTCAATTTTTTTTATCGTTTGCTTTAATTTTAATTACATGTAGCTGATATAATATTCAATCTAATAATTTGTCGTTTGCAATAATTTTAATTACATGTAGCTGATATAGTATTCAATTTAATAATAATTTATCGCTAACTTTAATTTTAATATCGGAAAAGTTTACTATTTTCTATTTATCGATATTTATTGTTTACTTTCTTATATTGAATTGAGTAATTAAATAATAATTATGAAAAGGGCACCTTGGGTGGCTAAATCTATTCTTTGTAAAACTTTGAAGTAGAACTTTTCTTTAATTTTTTATTATTTTTTATTTTATCCGTGAATTCTGATAGAAGGCTTACGAAATGAAGATATAATGGTAAAATAACAATAGGACCAGAATTTTTCAATGTTTATAATTTAAAAAAAGTATATATAACAGCTGAATCATTTTTCTGGTTATGTAAATTTTTAGCTCAGTATTTCTCCGAATTTTGTCACTTGATTTTTGTTAGAATATGAAATCGTTCAACAAACAGGAGTATTTTTTTATTCAACGATATCGGGAACATGGCAATTGTTTTTCAAATAAGAAATACAGCTGATGCTTTCTACTTTTATTCTAGCGTTTCAAACTTCTTAAATCCTTTCAATTCTGTTGCATCTGAAGATTTCGAGTTTTTGACGTTACGATTTGTTTTGTTCTGTTATTCGTGAAGAATGTAGTAAATTCTTTTCTTTTCAAGTGTTTTTCATATTAAATTTGAAATCCTTACATTTATTTTTCCTTGAAGGAAAAAAAATGTTTATTTTTCGTTCTGTATTTTGTATTGTTGCTGTCTTTTATTTTTTGAAGGGGATATATGAAAGAAAAACTAATTTTCCATCTCATGAAAAGTATATAATTAAATACACGTCAATGTTATATATGACAATTTACAACAGATTATCCCATTTCTATGTATATAAAAATTATTTTACGAATAAAAAAAGCGGGCATGTATTTTTCGTAATACTTTATTAATAATTATGATAATAATATAGTGAAGAATTTAGTAATAATTCATCAATAGTTAAAAATAAGTTCCAGTAGCTCTAAAAAGTAAATGAATATGAAGTGATAGCGGCCTTTTTAATCCCTATTCTGTAATACATGTTTTCTTTGAGATAATGCAAAATCAATCAACCAATGAAAATATTATTTTTCACAGAGTAATTTCAAAATAGCATTAAAAGGACTATGGGATATTTTTAATCAGCAAATATAGGAAGCATAATTATTTTTTCTTCGAAAGAATTTCAGTGTTTACTTATATTCAACATAAAATAAAAGATAAATTTCAGAGTTTTTTCTTAAATTCTAAGCCATAGAAAGAATACAAACAATGTATTAAAACATTAATTCTTATTTATTCTATTACATTAAGCAATTATGTTCTGATGCAGAATGCATTGATATTAATTACTACAGAACGTTTTTGTACGTGGGTAGAAAATGAACATCTAGTAGGAATGATATAGGATTACAGATGATCAAAAACTGGTTGCAGATGGGAGAATTTTTTGAAAATTATATTTCATCTTTATATGTAATGGTAATTTTCTTGAAATTTTTTTTATTTCTTCCCTAAGAATTTAAGCATTTTTTTAGAATTTAAACTTCCACCTTTTTTATACAAAATTCATCGCATGCCTCTATATTTTTTTTATTAAAGCGTTGCATCTATTGCTAGACTACCGAACCGCATCGCTCCTTCATAAAACTTAATGCATATTCAAAGGAAAATGAACATTAAATTTATATTAATCATTTCAGAATTCTGTATAATAAAAAAGACAAAGATGAATTCAAATCCATTTTAGCTTAAGCATTTATTACCATCACTCCGGGAAAAAAAGAAGAATGTGACCTATATCATGAATTATATGTGAACAGAAAAGGAAAAAAAAATATTCGTTGCCCTTTCCACCCTGTTTATATATATATAATTTCATAAAATGTTTCATGTGAGTCATCTCTTAGTTTCTTTTTTTACTAGTTCGTATATATGTGATACTTGACGTAACTTTGAAAATAAATAATTTTTTTTTCCTCCATTTTAAATGATTTTATTTAGAGTTTTCCTATGGACAGATATTTTGTTTGTAATAATATCATAACAATAGCAATTCAAAAGGTTGCTGGCAAAATTTAGAGCTTCGAGGAATGATGAGAATAACACTAAAACAGGTCTTATACTGTGAAATTCATTTATTTTATCCTACCCAACCAACGATACCTTGCGGTTAAGAATAAAATCACCCAATAAAAAAATAAATGAGGTGATTGTGTTATTCAAATAAAAAGAATATTTCAAGGTAAGGATTAATTATTTACACATTATACCTTTAAGTGATGCACACATCAAATGCGTCTACATTCATCATGAACTTCCTTCTGAATCTTGGGCTTAAATTACTAGGAATAAAACAGAAGATTTATAAACATTCCTCTAGCCTCAATAGCTAATTATCCATTGGTTGCGATTATCCATTGGTGAACGTGTTCATAGCATGCTTTTGGAGTTATATAGTGACAACTACAATTGCTTAGCTTTTACATTTCCCCAAGATTGGTCTTTGATTTAATATATAATAACTTAAATTATTTTATTTTACACTACAGTGTATGATGGAAACATGATTTGAATCCGTGATTCTATTTGTATAAAATAGGCCACAGTCTTGCAAATAGAAGTATTTGTTCCCAAGTTCTACTGCATCACAAAATGTCTTTGATAATTATTTTATAATATTAAGGGTTTTGGGTAAGGTCAGATTTCAAAGAGTTTATTATTTTGTATGAGCTAAGAGTATTTTTGAATATCAGGTATGTCTTAAGGATTATCAGGCTCTTTCAATTACGTGTAATATACACGTAGTTTAATCAACAATTCTGAAATAAGCATTCGTAAAAACAAAAAAAAAAAATTAAGGTTAGGGAGATGACGACCATAAAACAGAGGCTGTACCTTCAGAAGTGTAAGTTCTGGTTGTAACGATGGGAAAGAAATTTGTAAATGTATCTTGTTTTATAATATTTTTTCTTGATATACTTAGATACATCATTTAAAAAATTCACTCATCCTACATTTAATTTTATTAAGACATCTAGTAATTGGATCCTTAGTCTCAAGTTCTAAAATAGCAGCATTAGTTTTGGAGAGCATCCCAGCTAACACATGTACCATGATCTTCTCTTTTGCATTTCAGTTCTTTCATTTTCTTCATCTTCCCAAACTGCTTCAACTCTTTTTATTCTGTTAAATCCTCATTTTCTAGCTCTCCACTGGCATAAACCACTAATTTAGAAACAATTTTACTTAAACAATGAAATTTAATCATTTATTATATATATATACACTATTTTATTTAAGTATTATTATAGTAGATTATATTAAATTGTATTACATAGCATTACTTAGCGCATTTTATAAAAAATATATTTTTTTGATAAATTTTATTCAAATTGTTTCTGAAGTTTTGAATAGAGAGAGTGAATAATATGTAAATGTCAGAGGTGTTTTTAAGAATACTTGCATTTATGATTTTAATCATAAGTTAGCTAGATTAGAAAATAAATTAGAGAATGAGGTTTTTGAAAAATAAAATTTTTTAAATAAGTTTACTGTGGATTAAAAAATTTATATTAAAATAGTTACAATAACAATTTATGTAAAGTTAATTGTCAGATGATAAAATTGATAAACTTCAAAAATTCGTCAACATCAATAAAATTTAAAGGTTAATAATTTTTCTCAAATGTAATAGTTCTAGATGATTAATCGTGTAAAATATATAATATTGTCTATTTTATTATAAATTCCAAATATGTATTTTGCAAAACATTATAATTTAATTATTTATGAAATAGTAAAATATGCAATTGTAAATATATAAGTCGAAATTTAAATACTATTGACATTATAATAAATCTATGCAGGTATGACTTGAAAAACTTAAAGGAATAAAAAATAATAATGATTTTAAAATCAGGTATTTTCAGTAAACAAAATAATTATAAAGTATTTTTTAAAATTAATTACAGTAAACAGAATCTAAAAAATCATATTGAGATAAAAAAAAAAAAAAGGAAGTTTAGAAGTAGAAAAGGAAAGAGATAATTATTAATTTTTTTATTATTTTGCTTCAAAATATAGAAATTTTTATATTTTGGGTTTTTAAGAATAATAAATTAGAACGTACATGCATTCATATAATTATTTCTATTACTAACTTCCTGTTTAAGAAATATAATATTAAAGATTAGGAAAATGATCTGTGAAAAAGTAAAACATTTTTCTATTAAATATGTGAATAAAACTTAAGATGAGGTCAATTTTAATATAATCTGCTTACAATAATTCCAATTAAAATATTATTATTTAAAACTTGTACAATTGTTTTTAAAGAAAATCGGCCGATTTTTTTTCTTATAATAACACAATATACTTAGAAATAAATAATATTTACCTATATAAATATTATAAAATGTTTACTAATCAAGAATATGATTAACTTGTTAATCGTAATTGAAATATTGATAAAGATAAAGAATTAAGAGAAATCATTTGAATAAATGAACTGCTATAGGCCTATCGTTTGTAACAATATGTGTTATATTTAGAAATAAATAATTGAGGATATAGATCTTTTTATTACTAAATTAATAGTAATTTTATAGCTTTTAATAAATATAAATATATTAGTAAATAAACTCTAAAAGTAGGTCTTAAATATTAGATTTTAATCCTAATGATAATGCCTATAATTAAAAGTTATATAATGCAGTAAAAAACCTCCAGGATAATATTATTATAGGCTAAGTTGATAAGGTGCAATCTTGCTATTATATGCAAAAATGTCTATTTAAATATGACTAAACTATCTAATAATAATGCTTTCGTTGAAACAAGCAATATTGATACAAACATTTTGAATGGAATTACTGCTAAGAATAAGAAAATAGGTTATTATAACAACATTATGAAATGTCCTCATATTCCTGTAATGCCAAAACTCCATAAGACTCCTATAAAATTTTATACATATATTAATGGTTCTAATACTTATACTAATATCACTGCAGCTGGCAGAATTTCGCAAAAAAATATTCCAAGATATTAAGATGATTTTAAAAAGTCTATCATTATGATATTGTTAACTAAGTAAGAAATTTCCTCCATTTACAGATAAAATTTTGAAATTCAGTTTAATTCCATAGACATCGAAGAGGTTAAAGGTTGGTAATATTAAGTTTAAAACTTTTAATATTAAATATTAATAGACTTGTTTATTTTGAAAAAAAAAATGTTCGTAGAAAAATTATATTATATTTAACAATTTATATATATATATATATATATATATATATATATATATATATATGGACAAACAACAGACATACCATAAGATGAGCCTACTAGCAGCAGTTTTGCTAATTTACATTTACATTTCTACAACATAAATTATAATAACTATACAATATTTAAATGCGTTGTTCTTCTAAATTTTTAAAATAATTATAATGAAGAAGATAAGATAAAGAAGATATGTTGTTAACCATCATATTTAAAATTCATAATATCTAATAATAATATGCTTGGAATTAAACTGGAATTTTAAAATTTATTATAAGATGGATACATTTCATTTCCTGGCAAACAAGTCCTTTTTCTTGAATAGCAACCTTAGCTTATCAATTTCTTAGAAACGTTATATATTATTTCTCTTTGAGTAACGAAAGTTTAGTTTATAATTTATCCGTTATTCAGTAAAACTTAAATAGATTTTATAAAGTATGCCTTCCAGCTAATTATCCTCTTAATTTCTAATAAATAGTTTAAAATATAATAATTAAAATTTGAATAAATTGTTGCTAATGGTTGAAAAAATAATATAATTTTGAAGTTTTTAATTTGCAATTATTTTTATAAAACACTAATTAGAAAACAGAAATGCTGCTCCAAAGTTCATTAATCCATCATATCTCTAGCCTTCCATTAACGTTAAAAAGAAAAGACTTTTGAAGCTCAGTGTAGTGAAGCAGATGAGCGGATCCATATCCTCACCAGATCTGCACAGAGTGCAAGCCGGGGAAGGAGCAATTTTGAATCCAAAAAGATGTTTTCGTAAGCAATCGCTTCCGATGGCTAGGTGGAATTCAGATGTGCTCTGTGCCTTCGGCCATTACTCAAATTAGAGACATCATTCTACCAAGCCTTGTGAGATAGACGATTGGAAAGGTCCATCTGAGCACGGGTTTTGATAGATTTCTTAGCGAAGTTTTTAATTGTACAGAGAGGAAAGGACGAGAAACATTCTGCTTAATCAACGCACCCCTCTTTGCCAGATAGTCCGCTGTCTCGTTAACTGGGACCACACAGTAGGCAAGAGCTCACTGGAAGAAAATAGTTTTCTCAATACAAGCCAGGTTCTCGAGATGAAGAAGACTGTTCAAAATGACCTGCGTTAAAAGATGTTCATCAAATACATGGCTAGCAGCGTAGCTTTTGAATTGCAGAGTACAACAGCTCTTGTGAACTTATTTAGGTGGCAGTATAACTGGGATAGGGCTGTGCGAATCGCAGAAATTTCTCCTTCAAATGCAGTGCCTATCATTCACAGAGATGTAGAAAGAAAATACCGGCCACCTCCGGCCTACGGCACCTGTGTTTGGTCCATGTCCAGAAGAGACACATCAGTAAAAAGCCGAAGCCACTCGGGTTGGGATAATAGAAGATGAGCAATACTTCAAGCGCCAAGGCTCTTAAAACAGAAGAATTTGTGTTACTTTTAGCAACCCTTTGACACAAGTTCAGATTAATCCGAGTGGCTGTTAATTTTATAGGGTTTTGTGGTGGAACGAGGAGTTCTGGTTCAAAAATTAAGCCGAGTGAAATTTTTAACTGAAGGGCTTCCTTCCCTTGTATTTTTTTTATGTGTTTTTGTGCTGTAACTGTTTACAATATGCCATTGGAAATAAAAAAAAGATTTCTTTTTTTTTTTTAGAATTTTGTAATTGTATTATTCCTCATACATTTTTAAAAAATTTTGATGATGCGTTAATTTTTAATTTTAGTTCCTTTTTATGTTATCAACGAGTTATCTCGTAATATTGTTATTGTTATTAACTTTGGTCTGATATAACATTTTTTCTTATGCAGTTTTAAGTGCAACTTCCGAATGTAATATGCGTTACCATTTTTTAATTTCCCTTCTTTTGAGCGTGAATTGTGCATGCGGTACGACGGTTTCTTCGAATAAGATTTTAATTTAATTTTTCGGGTTCTTTTTATTAATTCGCATGTAGGTACTTCAAAATAATTATGTTAATTTTTTTTGTTTTGCTTTTAAAACAAAAAAAATTAACATAATTATTGCATATTTAAGGAATTAAATTTAATTCTTTCTGAAAAATTTTGGATTTTTTTTTATCATTTGAAATTTGGATTTTTCAGGTATTTTAAGAAGTACGTGCTGAGAGGGACATTTGGTCCTTTAATTCTTTAATATCCATTCTTCTCACTTTGAAGTATGTTAAAGCAATTACTTTTCTTCTATTAGTTTCTTTTTTTTCAATTTTCCTTTCTTTACCATTTGTTTTTCAGTTTCTAATGTTCAGTTCATATTCTTCGCATTATTATACTTCTAGCGTCCATTTACTTCATTTTTGAAACATTTCTTTAATTTGCATTGTTTTACACAAATAATTCTAATAAATTTTTATTCATAATATATTTATTTATTAGTTTGCTAATTATATTTTATGTATTTTATATTTTATTGTACATACACATACATAAATATATATACACACATACTCACTCACTCACTCTCTCACACACAAACACACACACATATATATATATATATATATATATATATATATATATATATATATGATCCTTTTATTGTTTTCCTTTTTTTTTAATATGACTGCTGTGGCTACCTTGATGTTACGGTGAAGGGTGATATTCAAGTCGAGCTGCTAATTCGGATACAGGCTCCGACAAAGACTGGATGGGTTGAATTACGGGGATGTTAAAGACCACCTAAGATATAACGTGAAAGGTAGCATGATGTACCCGCTTAGATATGGTCCTCGTGATTTGAGTAAAGCTCACATTTAAGAGATATATCGTCATTAATGTTCATTTATCTTCTAAAATAAAGTTTTTTCATACCGAAACAAGGAGAAGAGAAAAAAACTGGTGATTTTCTGGAATAAATTTGTTTTTTACCTTTCTGTTTGGCAAGATGGACAATCTTATGTATTGTGTGCATGATCAAAAGTCACAAAACTATGATTTTTAGCTAGGCCCTCATTAGTACTTTTAATTGAATTCAACACGTACATGATATATCATACACGCTCATGACGTACATTTACCTTAATTCAAACGAAACTAATCATCAGTAACAGCGATTCAGAACTTATTTTATTCGTGAAGGTAGTGAATATTCTTGCGATGTTATTCTTGTCTAATTTCTAAAATATGAATTGAATTTTTTAATACTAATAGTATTATTAAATTTAATTAAAATACATAAGTAATATGATTAAAATGTGTTATTTTTCTTTCCCGATGAATTTTTAAAAATAAATTAATAGTGTGAAGATTTAAATTTTTTTAAATAAAATAGGGTATCAACATTTCTATTTAAGAAGTAACGTAGTTAGTATATTTTAATAAACAAGTTACTTTTCGCTTATCCATTCACGGAGCATTTGTTTCAAAAACATATTTGTGCTCACACTGGAAAAATTAAGTTTCGCGGTTCAGGGTTTCCATTATGTAAAATTAATGATTTGCAGAATGAGAAGCATTTTGAAGTGTAGATTGGTCGATCAACTTTGGAAGAACACAAATATAATAATTAGAAAATTTAGGCGCATATTGGGGGCCAAATTGCTACGACTATTAATCAGAGTTGATATGATAAACTTGGGCTAAGAAACAGTTAACTTGCCCAAAATAAACAAAGCAACTATACTCATTACTCTTCGGCTCAACTAGTTATGTTGAGTACTAGTTTTGACTAAATGCTCAAAGGACAAATGAGATATACCTAAAGTTATACAAATGAGTTATACTGAGTTATGAGCTATACAAATGAGATACCTATTTACAACATTCGATAAATTTAAGGATATTTATGAATTTATGCTGAATAAAATTGTTTTACCAAGATAGAATAAGATATTTATATATTCTAAAGTTAGACATGCTATAGCGGGAGCTCTGTCGCATCGTCCCTTTCAAGTAACACTTTGATGACTTTAAATGAATTTGGTTGAATTAAATATCTCTCTCAATGGCCGAAACAAAACTTATGCAGATTTCTGTAGAGTTAGTCAAAAACAGTGAACAGATTTGATACGAATTACAAATATCCCAAAGAAATGAACTCAATTGGTTCGGTAAGAAAAATAATCTTCATAATATTAAATATTTGATCAGACACAAGTAGGAACTACTGACACAAATTCAAATATATTTCATAATTACTTATTATAATTAAATGTTATTGCCATTACATAAATTACTTTATTACTATGTATACTAGTAATAATTCTATCTTTCTTAGGTATAGTAGCCTTACATATAGTAGGTCATCTTCAAGATTTAAAGTATTTATGCTTGAATAGAAATATATTGATTTGGTTCATTTGTCTTCCTCCCCATTTTACTATGTAATTTAGTGACTCAAAATTATTAGACTCATAATTGAAAGTGAATTAAACGATAATCAGAGAGAGTTACTAAATGATTCCTTTAATACGAATGTTGTTAGTTTTGTGAGCTGAAGGTTTTAAGTGAAACATGTGTGTCAAATCTATGTTGAGAAAGATGCTTTGGAATAATTCCAAATTCAATCTACTTAGGGTTAGAGACTCTAACACTCACCTTAAATTCTTCTAAGGACTCGAACCCGATTGATTCACTAAAACAGAGACATTTTTATTATTTTAATGTGGAGCTAATTGTAACTGACCAATAATTCATAGATCTGAATAAAATGACTTGATATCATTTGTGTGTAACTTTCTGTGCATTGTCTTATATTTAGCTTAAATAAGATTTAGAAAGGATAAAGTAGGAATTATTATCAGGGAGATACAAGGCACTTCTTCTTGGATCGTTTTTTGATTTGTATGTTTTAATGATGGACACCATTACTTCTAACAAAAGTATTTAACTGCTCTCTTGGAATACAACAATTACTGGTAGAAAGTTTTGCGTGGGATGTTATTCAATTTGCTATAAATCTAAATACAATTGGTCAGTATAAGAATGAATTCGAGTTATTTAAATTAAATGTTATGGGCCAAATTCTATCTAACCCACACAGCCGTATATATCGACACAAATATGCAGCATCTACTGTAAATTTATTAAAAATGAATGAAATTCTAAAAAATTGTGTTTGAAGGTTAAACGTATATCGAATAGAAATATGATCTTTTGGGAGAGATAAAGATCAAAAACACGTATAGATTCCATTTTTGTATTTGAAAAGAAAATGGAGATTTCTTTAGAACAATGAAGACAAAATAATTTTTAACTCGGTTTTAACGAGTGATCGAGCGAGTGAGATATATATATAGAGAGAATAGAGTGGATAATATAGATATTAGTTACAGTTGCCTGTCTTTTATTATTTCAGGAAAATATTGTAGACTAGTTTTCATTTATTGTGAACATTTTGAGTTAGGACCACTTTTTAGAAACTCGTCGACCAGCTGAGGAATTCGGCACACGCGCTTATAGTTAAATCCCCATTTTTGGACTACTTACGCCCCTATGCACGTATACGCTTACGTATTCGAAAGAAAGAAGAGAAGAAAGTGCTCACAAAGAAAGAGTTGTCAGAATAAAAATATTTTTATATACTTAAGAACAATATTGAAGTAAATAATTTGATTACAAATTCAAGGTGAAATGATCATTTGTTGTAGGAAAAATTAGAAATGAATTGAAGTTTTGTACCTTGTTGGGTCACTTCAAGCATGAATATGTGATGTGATACGGTCGGGCAATGAAACATATTTAGTCCCGTATGATGTCCTGTGACATCTCGTTTCTCAGTTGCTGTAAACTAGCCTTTAATTCGTCCAAACTCGTAGGTTGTCAAGCTTGCCGTAACAAATGATGCCAGATACGTTCTATCGGTGAAATATCAGAGGATAGAGGCTATTGACGTGCGGAAATGTAGCGGAAGCAGTCCTGTGAATATGTGTATTTGGTCATTTTACTGTTAAAAAATGGTCATGAGTATCCCTGCCATGAGTGACTGATTAAGTCACAAATGTACCTCTGGGTTATGAAGGTGCCATGAATAAATATTAGGAGGGACCGTTTATCGTATGCGATGCCATTCTATACCATCACACCAGTTGTGGGAGTGGTATTCCACTGTACAGCGAAGACAGGATTGAGACTTTGCTTACAGGGCTTCCACATACGTGCACGCTTGTCATCATTGCCCTAATAGAATTTGCATTCGTCGCTAAAGACGACCTGATTCCGTTCGGTTGCAGTCCAATTCCTTCGAGCGTGATACCACTCCAAATAGAGGCGATGGTGAATGGGTATCAATGGCAGTACACGTAATGGGCGTCGCGATAGCAACTATCCTCCATCCAGGTGCCTTCCGATTGTACTGATTGACACAGAGGCCTATAGTGAAAGTGCTGCCTGTATACGGATGGTGGAAAATAGACATTTAAAGAGATGTCTTCAGTCAGTTAAGGAAAATTTAAGCTATGACCATTAAAATTTGTGACGGATTTTTCGACTCTTTTGGCGACTTGGCCAGAAAATGCTGGAATCTGTTTTTTCTCTTTGCTGTATTACTTTCGTTTTGTTTAAATTAAAGTGTTTATGTTTGTGAAATGTACTTCTATACTTATTGCGATAAGTTTGGAATTAATTGTGGGATAAGTCTTTTTTCTGTTAGATGTGTCTGAAACCACTTTAGACCAATTTTATCTACTTAGTCTGAGTATGAACCACCATAAAGTGAAATTATCTTCTTAGAGTAGGTGTGACTGACCGACCGTATTGGATTTAGTGTAGAATTACCTTCCTTTTCTTCAGTTGTGAGCCTTTGAGTGAGGTAGTTAGTTGTTAGTGTTTGCTCCGTCTTTCTCTCACGTGTTGAAAAATGTATAAAACTCCAAGAATTGTGCTAAAATTATATGCCTTAAAGATAACATTTCTATGACCATTACAGAACTAGCTTCTGCAGTTAGTGAAGCAAATCAAGTTTTTTTTTAAAAAATACTTACTTCTTTCAAATAATGCTATTCAGTCGTTCCAAAAAGGAAAGAGAGATGGGGCAGAAGCGGAAAACTACTGCAAAAACTGATAAATTTCTAATGAGAAATATCATAAGTAATCCAAGGAACACAAGTTCAGACCTTCAAAGGGATTTATTGGCATCTTGGTTTGATATAAGTAGCTTAACTGTACGCAAAGGCTTCTGGACACTCGTCGTAAGGCAAGAAGACAAACGAAAAAGCTTTTCCACTGCTAGCATGAAGAAAAAACTTTTAGCATTGTCAAAAAGTAAAAATAATAGACTGTTGACGACTGGAAGAAAGTAGTTTTCAGTTATAAAACTCATTTATGTGTGTAGGGATACAATCCAGATGTTGTTGGATGAAGTGAATGTGAACTTTTCAGACTTGACTATATCCAACAGCACTTAAGACTCCCGCTGAATCAGATATTTTGGGGTTATTTCAATGCAAAGGGCACTGGTAGCTCAGTTCGAATTATATCATAATTAATTTGTCTAAATACATCGAAATATTACAGCATAAGATTGTTTCATTCATTAAAACTTTTAACGGAACATTTCAACATACCTCGACTGCTTGTCATTATTCAAAATTGTTAAACTTTTTATGTTGGAAAACCAAGTTAAAGAGCTTAATTTGCCTAGAAATTCACCAGACCTAAATTCGATTGAGAATTTGTAGAATATTCTGAAGAGACGTTTAGGTAATATGGATTTTTCATCAAAAAACGCATGGTAAACAATGGAATTCAAGTGTTGTTTCATGATGATGATCTCAAGAGCCTGTGCACTATTCTAGTGGAGTCAATACCAAAACGTCTGCAAGAGGTAATATCTACTAAAGGAGGACATAGCCATACTAGAAAATGTATTGTAAATGTATAGAATGAATAAAAGTATAGTTTTGCAAAAAAAGGCATTTTTCTTATTTTATACCAATTAACCTTTTCATCCAAATTCTGTTTGGAAGGTTCTCGTCAAGATATGTTATTATAACTTGGAGAAACAGTGTAGAGAGTCTCTGTCATGCTGGAAACAAATTCACCGTATTTATACATTTATACATATACCTTCTTTATACATAGTATACATTTCCTGGATATTCTATATAAATGTTTAACTTTAATCTCTATTTCTTGGAGATTTTCGTTTTTTAACTTTTATGAATCAGTTTCAATATTTAAATATCATTTATAGATAAACGAATCCGCAGACACTATATTGCATTTTATACATAAATGCAACTTTTACCAATTGTTAAGAGTTTTATTTGCTGTGACGTCTGTATTCTTAGTTCTTGAATTGAAACATATCGTTCGAAACAGTAGTTGAATCGAAATATTTCGTACCCACACTCTTAAGAGACAAATTGTACATCTTTCTCGCATACTCTTTATAAGGAGTAAATAAGAATAACGAAAACACTCACTGCGTCTTTTGTGACAGTATTCAATTAAATATGCAAGCGTATCTCGAAGAAAAGGAATGTACATAGGGGGCTGGCAAAGAAGGTTGTTAAAGAATCCTCTGTTTCTCATTTCCTGCCATTACTTCTCCTTCCGAAACAATGCCACTTTCTTCGTGAGATGCTTGTCAATACGTAGTGTTGTCTTTCCCTATTGTTTCCTAATGTATGTTCATCAAATATGAGAGCAAGCGTTTGATAGACAAAGGCATCTACTCTGTGTCCTTTGTAAGCATTTAAAAGTAATAATAGAAATACAATTGCATTTGCTACTGTAGAATACAAAGTGGCTTTTCCGTATTAGAGTTGTCAACAAGTTCATTAAGACGATAAAAGGCTTCAAATTTTATATTTTTATTTTATTTTTCTATTTAGACATAAAAGTTACTCCACTGATTCCACACACACACACACACACACACACATATATATATATATATATATATACATGAAAAATATGCTTGCTCGAGTTAAATACGTTGTTTATGATTGCAAGTCATTTTTTTCACTTAAATATTTTAATCTTTTTTTCATCTGCCTAATTAAATATTATATTGTTCTTTTATTTAATAGTTAATGTTTGCTTATTTTTATTTATCTATATTTTTCATTTGGTTTCTTACATTGCAATGTAGTCCATTGCATTTGTATTGTTTGAACTTCATAGAAGTTCTATATTCTTATGTAATATTTTTCTGCAGGGTAATGTCGAACCTGTGAAACCTATTAATCCTGCTAGTCAGTCATAAGCTAGAGTCAAAATTTATAAATGTTTAAATGTTATATTTAATTTTCCTTTTAGGCTTATTCCTCTCCTTTGTTTTAATGGTTTTCATGCCTAGGCTTGTACTTTTTCGTGCTTTAAAATTTTTCTTTTTGCTATTTTTGTCATGAATTTGTTTCAATTACTTAATTCTTAGAGGGTAATTTTCTTTTTTCTAGGATTTTACAACTGAAAAAATATTCTTTTTCTTCTATTTTCTCTATATTTAAAAATTTATATATATGTTTCTTTCATTGTAATTTTATGAAATTTTATTTCTTGTTTCTGTAATATTTTTAATTTATTTTAGTTATTATGTTATGTTAATAAAATATTAATTTAGTTATGCACATACACAGATGTATATATATATATATATATATGTAATGTCCGGGAATTCACAATGATGATACATCGGTTTCTTCCAAGTAATTTATTTTTATTTACAGCAATAATTATGTACAGACACTTAAGTATGGAATTAAAAAAAAAAGCTTAAATAGTATCAACTAGTTCTTCCCAAAGCTTGTGTTCCGCGCACTTACTTCATAAAACGGTTTTAGCCGCGACACCCTAGACACTCCATGTGCCCACTCCAACCGTGTAATGGCATCTTCTCGTGCAAATGTCTTCTTTCCCCTAGCGGAATGTCGCTGAGACAGTAGCAGCGCTCTCTGGTGGTGAGACGTCCTATGGCCGTGTACTGAGCGATAAGTCAAGTTCCATTTCCACATATATATAAATATATATTATTTATGAGTATTTGATAAATGCTGCGCTAGAAAAAATTGAGTTTTAAATTGTAAGCAAACGTGCCAGCCTTTACTGAAAAATATATGTATTTGTGCTTTTTCAAAATAGGAATTCTTAGGATACTGGTGTCTAATTCTGAAAATCTACTTCACCTGTCGTACTGATATTATTTTTTTTTATAATATACGGATTTTCTATATAATGTGAATTTAGTTTTTTTTTCCTACTAAACACTCACAAATTTAAATATTGCACAATATTTTTGTATAAAAATGGAATTAAAATTTGTATCATAGTATTAAAACCTTTTTTTTTAAATCGTGTATTGTACTTAAATTTTAAATTCAAAGCTATGCTTTGATTATAAAGTGATTTTCTTATAAGAAATATGTAAATTTTTAAATTTAACGGATTTTATGCAAGATGTACCTGAAGTTAAGTACACGACTTTCAAATGTTAATACTGATATTGATTTTATTAATTTCTCACCCACATTTAATTTTTATGTAAATGTGATTTTCTGTAGATAAAATTGTATTTGGATAAAGATATCTTATTTTTAAAATATATCCCTCATTGTTTTTAACTTTAAAACGGTGAGGATTATTTAAATATTGTATTTGTTATTCTCTTTTCATTTTCTTTTACCGAAGACTTCACAGATATCATGACAAGAAAAATTCATCATTATGTTGAATCATAATCAGATGATCGAATCAACTTTTAGATTGCCTCATCACTCTTTCACATTCTTATTATAGCAAAGTAATTGAAAATCTTTCTGTGGATCTGGTGCATTTGAAAATCTAAAGTGGGTGTGGCGTGGAAATTAGAATGATGCATCTGCTCAGGATTTAACTTTCTGCATTGGTTGCGCTTCAAAATTAAGAGGCAATTGACCTCCTTAGTGCAACTTAGGCATGGATGGGTAGTTTCAGAAACAATTATTTTATTTAGAGAAGTAAAACGGGTAAAGGAACTACTGTCTCCTCTATGTGAGACTGCTTAGAATTTGCACCTTATCTCTCCTGTCCCGAACCATGCATTCCACATTTGCTCCCATTTCGGACAACAGTATCAGACCTACAAATTTTATTATGCGTAGAATAAGTTTGCAATCCAATACCTATGAAAACTACACTTTTCATGCTTCAATATCTGTAAGCTTTTTTCCAGAAAACATTTTTTACTAATATCCATTTGATAGTGTTACGGAGCTTACATATGAATCCAGTTAAAATAACAGTTTATATAAAGATTTGTTTGTCCATCTGTTATTATTCGCTCGTTATGTAAAACTATAAAATCCTAATTCCCTTCATAATTATGAAAATCTAAAAATTAAGGAAAATCATTTTGATTTCTTTGATTATAAATATCGTTCTTATATTTTAAAATAACGATTAAGTTTTTTTTTAATCGATACATTATTTTGCGATACATTATTTATCGATACATTATTTAATCGATACATAATCCATTTTGCATAAACGCTCTTTCAAAAGTATTTCTTTACTAACTTTTTTTAGATACATCGTCAGTCCTTTTTAAAATGAGTAGGAGTGTATTGTACCTAATAAACGAATGTTATATATGTTAATATTGTCACTAGTGTCGTTTAATACACTGACGTTCAGGAAGGAGAATTCGTACTTTATGTGCAAAAAGTCTGTGATTTAAATACATAACCATTTGCAAACAGAGGCTGCCGGTGATTTATAAAAAGAGTTATTCCCGTTATGGGACACAAAAGTATTTGTTACTGCATTCGGACTGACATATTTTTCTTTTTTAAATTTAGAAATACCATCTATCTTGTCAAGCGACGACGTAATAATGTAAGTTCTTTTTTGAAACCTGATTTCAAAGTGCCAGACAGTCAGACGTCTGCTGTCTCAATAACCGTTTTACGTATTTTTATGTACACACAAATATACATGTGTTCAGATGCCATCATTCTGATTTTTTTTTCAGTTTATCTTTCACCGAACGTCGTTAGATTGTAGAGATACGAAATGAAAATATGCCTTCCAAATACTTACGATGCATGTTGTAACATTAGTATAATTTGACATCTTTTTTTTTGAGTGAAGTATCTGCTTCAAAACTGTAATGCTGATAGAATAGAAAATCAGGGAATGTTTGGGTAGCGTATAATATTATTTATTTTAGGATGAGAGGTTTCAGTGCTAAAAAAAGGATATTGTAACTGTTAGTTAATTATACAAAACTCTCTTGGCACGATTTCCCAGTTGGGGGGGTGGCATTTCTTTCCCTTGATTTCAAAACTCTCAAGGACGTGAAAAATTTAGACAGATTTATGTAACTTACTTCAACTGATGAGAAAAAATAAGGAAAGAAAAAAGAAAAGTGTAAATTACTCGTTTCTAAAACGTGTTATTTATTTGTATTACCATGAGTAAATTTGTATATGATAGACACATTTCCAACAATTTTTATTTCTTTATTATTGCGATTACCAAACCTTTGACTAAAATTATTGCGAAGAACCTTAATCTTTTCACGAAGGTCGTGTTATATATGCATCCACCACAATTGCATTAATCACCTTGTCATATATAAATCCCTTTTAAAATTGACTCTGTAACCGGGTGCACCACATATGACTTTTGAATAAACCTTCTAAAGAAAATTAATATATGTCAATTAAATTTTCATTAATTGAATCTATGTATGATTAATTTAATGAATTAGTTATCAATTTATTTACTTGTTACTTATTTATTTAATTTATTTATTATTCCTTAATTAAAACTGTTTACTAATTTCTTGAAATTATATATTATTAATTTAAAGAAGTTATTTATTATTAATAAATTGAAATTATATATTTTTAAATTAATGAAGTTATTTATTATTCATTAATTGAAATTATATATTATTAATTTATTAAATTTATTTAATGATGATACATTCACATTTTTTATTAATTAAATCATTACTTAAATTTTTTGAGTGAAATTTAAATATTTAATTTATGTGATTTTTTCCCGGAAGACTGCTTTAGCAGCGCTAATTGCTCGTCCCCACTAAGCAGTTCACCCAGTATGAATGTAATCCGGATTGATGGGTTCGATGAATTATTTACGCGCAGCGAAAGGATATAGAATGATATAGAATGGACCTCGATTTTTCTAGAACAGTAAGATTTTGTTCAGCTGTAATTCCATTATCACTGATTTGGTACAACACGACCATTTGTTTACTAAATTTCGCCAAAAATTTTTAATTCTTTTTTGCCATTCGCCCTGTTTCTTATTAGATTCATTTATAATAAATTTAAATTTGTAAAATAAAATGTATAGTGAACAGGTATTGTAAAGTTTTAATTATTACTAAGAGTAATCGCGAGAAACTGTAGAGGTTAAATTCATTTCGTTCATTTTAGGAAATCGTAGATTGAAGTAACTCGCAGTATCATTGAGTTATAGCAATATTCCATGATATTGTACTGTTTTAATGATTACTAAAAATAACAGAGATAGAAATATATTTACTTATTCTTAAAAGACTTCTGTACATGATCACCAGCGAGAGTTACATATTTGTCCCAACAATTAGTAACTTTTCAAAGGCCGGCAATTGAAGTGTCGCTTCCTGTGGTATGGAAGTGATGTCAAACCGTCTCCCCTCTTACCTTACTCGAACGGAAGTGACATTATACCCGAAAATGAACTTAAGCTATCCTGTTAACTTATCTTAGCATTTTAAATTGTCTTTCTCCTAATAGATTGTTATCTACCCTATTAATAGGGGACCCAAGGTATCTACTTATTAATGTATTTTTATGTTATTTAGGTAACGATAAACTAATTACGTTTATTCACAAGATAAAATAAATTTTTTACACTAGTTAAATTAGAAGGAATGAATTTAATTTGTATTAATTAATTGGAAGTTCTTATTGATCTACGCAAAACTGTTTGAAAGAATAATATTAATTTGCTACATTATATGTATATTAAATTAAATATCTAGTATAATAGTTTATACTTTTTTTCTCTTTAATTAACTGAACTATTTTAATTTGAATCAAATAGAAGCAATTATTATGTACTTTTTACACACAAGGCTGTTGGACTGAATATTATTATTTTATACAAATTTTTTCACTTTAATTAACTGAATTAATATATATTTTGAATAAATCAGTTAGAAGCAAGTTTTAAACGTAAGTTTTTATTCTTCTACGCAAATTTCTTTAAATAAATAGTATTATTTTGCTAAAGTATAAATACAATAAATAACATAACGGGTGTACTCTGATCATACTCTTTTTAAATAACCAAATTATTATAATTTGAATAGATTAATAGCATTTTTTTGTATGAGGCTACTGAATTGGATATTAATATTTCATACAATTTTTTCTTCATTTTAATTACTTGAACAATTTTTATCAGAATAAATTAGAATCGATTCTTTAATACAAGAGTTTTAAGTTATTAAGAACAATTACTTTGATCAGCAGTAAATTTATTGAAAAAATTATTTATATGGTTAATTATTGACAATTACACACACACAAGTTAGAATTTCTACAACAAATTCTTTCTAATCAATTTTATATGAACTGATAATAAATGTTACACCATTTTAATATGAAATTCAAGAACTATCCAATTGGTTTATTTTTAAAATTAATTTACAATATTCCTTTTCAATAAGGACTTAAATGAATAATTCCTGCATTTTTATTATTTTAAAAGCTAAATTAAATGGAAGCTATATTTTTCCTTTAATTTTCAAAAGCCCTACTTGTTTTTTTTCCCTCTCTTTTATTTACTATAATCTTTAACACCAAGCATTTTCTTTAATATGAAATTCTAGAAATATTTAATAATTTTATTATTTAAAATTATTTTACAGCAAAAATATTTTTATTATTTTTTCTTTAATGGTTACTTCTTTAATATTTACTGTTTTCCCTTTCATTTCGTTTTCAAAAACTCCTTATTGTTTTTCCTCATTTTTCCTTACCTTCAGTATAATCTTTAAGACTAAAACCTTCTTTAATATTCTATTCCAGAAATATTCAATTAGTTTATTTTTTTTTTTTCTTAAATAGTTGCAGCTGATATAGTAAACGTTTTTTATTATTAAATTCCTACTATTAGCTCACACTCTCCTTATATATATTTATATATCTTGTTCAAATTTTCAATCGTTAATAAAGTAATTTTTATTCATCCCCTCAAATTCAAATGCATTTTTTTAAACTTGTAGTGGATGACATTTGATGTTAATACAGTTTTTTTCAAATACTAATTAATTAATTAAATTTATTTGGTGAAAATTCAGTTTAGCCCACCCACTTGATGCGATTTGAAAAATTGCCAAACTTGGCGATTTTTTTTGGCTGAACTTTAAGTCTGTGAAGTGGACCAGAGTAGCCACATTTGACAACATACCGCCAAATAATTCCTGTCGCCAAGGGTGGTTGGGCTAAATTGCATTCCAACCATTTAGTTTATCGAATGAATAATGGCGTTCACAGAATCGAGCCAATATCAGTGCAATTTCCCGCCAAAAGCAGCTACGGTACTGCTGAACGAAGAATGCTAACATGGGCATCAAGAGCACATAAGATGCAAGATTGCACTGTAGATTATACAGTAATATATTCTAGGACGAAACTTCTTCGCATCAGGTCAAGAATATGTTGCCATGAGTTGTGTGAAATCATTAGATGGATTATTAAATTGAAGAACTGAACTGTTCGAATTTCACTGGAAAGGTTCCTTGCAATAATGAAGCATTACAAGAGATGGATAGAATGAGAAATTATAGGCCACCATCAAGTTCATAAATTAGAAACGAAACAAAATAGAAAGTGAATAAATAGTAACAAACAAAAATAATAGTCCAATATCATATCATATATAGAAAGGAAAATGAAAAATTGCAAGGAAATTCGTTTTCTATTTTTCCACTTAATATTGTGATACTGTCATATGTATATACATATTTATATTAATTGTAATTATTTAATAAAAAGTAACTAAAATAAAAATTTTCTTTGTTGGAATAGACTTAAAATTTTTTCCTTTATATTACTCGTTATTTTTCGCATGTATCAATTTTTTATCTGACAACATTCCATTTAATTTAATGAATTAATTAAATTAATATATTTTGAATAAATTTAGATTGAATTGCTTAGAATAAAAAGCTTAAATTGTAAAATAATTACATTTCATAATAAGAAATTTATTGAAACTTTATTTATACCGTTAATATTTGAGTACCAAATTAGCATTTCTATAATAACTGTTATCTAACCAAAATTTTGGTAAGAATAGAGAATAAATTTAAACTTTTTTTTTTACCCAATCAGTTTGGCTATATTATTTTTTACTAATAATATCTTGTTCTAAATTTAAGTGATACATTGCTTTCTTTATTTATTTTCTGATGTACAGAACAATTGCTTTATACTTTGAATAATAATTATTTTATTAGTTATTTTTCAAAACTTTCATATGCATATAAAAATGATTACGAAATAATGATTATTTTTTCTACCGAAAATAAACTGCTTTTAACACAAAATTATGGAATTCACTAGGGACTTTACTTTCTTACATCAGTATTATTACTCAATATATTGTTATTTTAGAAAACTGTAACGAATTTATTGTTTAACCTGAAATTTTTATTTTTAAATGTTGTCTTAAAACTTCTTAATATCCGAAAATTTTGCTGTTCAAATGTATGACACTTTTTTTGTTATATGCTTATTATTTTTTATGAAATAAAATTTTTCTTGTTTCTGCCCTTGTGTCACACGTTCAATAAGATTTAATGAAATTATAATTAAAATAATGAAAAGTTAGTTCATTGAAATTTTTTTTATTTGTTATTACAGTGTCTTAATTTGAAAAAAATTAACATGTATCAGGCCGTATTATTTAAGGCTATCCATTTCTTGGTACTTATTTTAAAATTTTTATCATCTATTATGAACACTGTAAAGCCTTTATGGAAACCACTTGTTCAAGTAGTGAATTTCTATCACGTAAATGACGATATAAATTTCTCTTTTCGCAATTTTTAGCACTCTTGAGCTATCTATCCAATAACTAGATTCAATATGAAAACATTAAGTTGCATTTTCTTTTATCAAATAATACATTTATTTTTTACATTGTTTCTACTGTTACACAAAATGCTTTTTTAAAAAATTCTTTTCGAACAATTTTCTGCTATGATTTCTTTAACAATTGTTTGTTTTAAATTTAGCCGTCTGCAATTTTCTAAACTTTTTTTACATTCGCTATATTTTTTGAAGACTACGATCTTGTTAAACTAAAAGTTCGAGAAATATTTAATAAGTACTTATCTTTCATTTTCTAACAACATTCTCTGACTGTATTTGTTTTCCGCGATCCAATTTTTTTATTATTTATAACGAAACACTATGAAATATCTTTTATCTGAATTCATACTATTCGTATTTATTATTCAGTACATATTTTTATAGTTAATTTTGCCTGAACATCCACCACGTATTTTATCTTACTGGAATGTTATTCACATCTCCATAAGCTAGCCGTATTTAATCACAAGATAAATTAAAAGTTTTTAGACATGTTAAATTAAGTTGATTAATATTATATACATAAATTGGAAAAAAAATAATACTTGGTTCCCTTTTATACACAAATTGCTGTGTATGTGCGTGCGTGTGTTAGCTAATAAATTAATAATAATTTGTGTGCGTTCACAATGTTTGTTTGTAATAAAATTAGATATAGGGAATCTTCGATTATATTAAATTTTTTGTTGTATCCGCAGAGGGTCGTTTTTACAAGGTTGGACTCCGACACAATTTTTCACTAATCCTTGTTACAATTGTTAGTATTGCAACGACTTAAAACTAAATAACATTCCTAACTTGAAATTAGTCGGATTTATGTTTCTCATCTCTAGTTTTACTTCAATGAGCTACAAATATTATGCGTGAATATAAACAAATAATTAATCTGTGTACATATAATTGCCGTATATATTGTAAAAAACTTATTAAGTATATTCTACGACCGGCCTGGCCAACCCGAGGCCCACCAGGTGTCTACCTGCGGCCTACGAATTTGAGTCATCTGAATAAAGATTTAATCTTTTATTGTACATAAAAGTACCAAAAAACATTCCACCATGAGTCGTTTATATCACAACCTACAACCATGGGAAAATCTCACTACTTGATTCAAATTTTATCACAATTTATCTTTAATCTTGTTCAGAAACAATTACAAAGATCGTTTTGAAAAGCGCATGACCATCTGGTGTGAGAGGGCAATACACATTGTATAACTTCCCAGTAAACCTACTGAAGAGCGCAAGTGGCCATTACTAGACGTAGGGAGGGAATGTGATACGCGGATCATGCGAAATAGCAGCAGCCAGTTTATCCGCAGCCCGCCTAATATATTTGACACAGAAGTGTATTGTTCCAGATACACTGACTGCTTGGTGTATTTTAATCGCTAACAGTTTAGCACTAGCGTTGTGTTGCAACTACAGGACAGTGTTTTGAACCATATTTCGTGTAAATTTATTTAATTAAATTAAATATAATTTCCCTTTATTTAATGGAGAATGCTCTTGATTTCTCTAATGAGGTTCGGGAGGATTAGTCGCTTCCCACGACTCGAAAGATGATAGTTGTAGGAGTTTTTAACAAAGAGAATTAGAATAGGCATCGAATTTATCACTTGAACCCTTCCACACACAAACATATATTTTCTCTCTCTCTCTCTTTATATATATCTATCTATCTATATATATATATATATAAGCGAAACACCACTGACTGACTCATCACGATATCTCTAAAACTATACAACCGATTGACTTGAAATTTAGTATAGTTACTCATTTTGCAATGTAGACGCTCACTAAGAACGGGTTTTACGGAAGTCTTATCCAAAATTCATTTTCATCCGTTAATCTTTTCTTATCCATCAATTATGTCATTATTGGCGCCTTTATCGCCAAAAATGACATGACCGACGCCAAACGGAATATATTTTTTTTATATGTATTCTGTGCATTACTACCAATTAAGTTTACTTGGCGAGATTTGCGCTTGCGAAATGGAAATAATTTAATATTGAGGCGCTGATGGAGGATTGGCAAGAGCGGGATTTTGAAAAATACTAAAATCGCGACTTCTTAGTAGCGCACACCCAAGACAATCCGCTGAGTAGGATGCATTGTAGGTTTATCATATATAATGTAAATGTTGAGCCCCGAAATTCCTACATTTTGAGATTTATCACCAAATATCTTCCACCGCCAAGTCGAAGCATTTCAATGACCTTGCATTGTGAATTTTAAAAAGCTATAGTATTGTAACCCCAGCGGATTTCCATCCGCTTTTCTCAGCAAACGATAATTTTTTATAGTTGTGGAACCTAGGCGTAAGTTTTAAATTTATGAGAAAGTATTTTATTATTAATAATGATTGATAAATTACATTTGTAAATCTAAACGCAATCTTATGAAGATATTGAAGTTGGCTTTTAACAAATAAATAATAACGGTATGTTATTCATGTCATTGATAAAAAAAAAATAAGTAGCTATTAAAATATTTATTTCGATGTACGCTTTAATTGTAACCTAATGTTTATGCAAAAGGTTTTTTTTTTCTGTATTTTGACTATTTTTAGTTTTGGTTTCTAGAAAATAAATGTTTTTGATTTTTTAAAATAGCCGAATATTTTATCGTTTTCAGAATACAGAATTATTTTAAATGCTATGATTTTTTAAGAGCTATTCTGTCTTATTCAATTGCAGTTCCTGATATGCTGCTAGCGTAATAGAGCTATCCTTTTGCAAAAATGATAACGTAATACGGGTGACATTTTGCTAAAAAATTTTATTATACTTTATTTTCTTGTTAGTATTTTTTGTTGAGTATTTAAATAATTTGATTTAAAAAAAATTAATTTCGGTTATATTTTTTAACTTGAAAAGTATTTCATTGTAGGTTAATACAAATTGATTTTTCATATTTACTTTTCAGTTATAATTTTAATAATGGATGTTAAATATATTTGGATAGATGGAATACCTACTCCTTTCAAAGTTTTTAAAATTCTTGGCGACGGAGCATGTTAATTTTCGTCTCTGTCTTTGCTGGTGTTCGGTGACATATCGATGGCGCATAAAATGAGAAATATTATTGTTTCTCACGTGTTTAGCAACTGGGATCGTTTTAAATGCTACAATCAAATGCTATCTGGCGCCTCTTGTAATAATACTAACGATTTATACTTTACCGAAATGTGTAAACCAAACACGTATGGATCTTAGGTTCAAGTTACAAGATATGACGCCATTAGATCTTGTGTTGCTTCTAAGACGTTGATGAAAGTAAACAAACTGAATTCATACACAAGGAAATAAATTGTTTCTAGTAAAAAAGTCCATCTAGCTCATCTTGAGATACATAACACATGGATCAATAAGTCCCGAGACTGTGCTGACGTTTTTTGGCGATTTCCTCCTTCAAAAGCACCAGCAAGTCAATATAATAATCACTGTTGATCGATTTACCTTTTTCGAGGTAGTCAATGAAAATCACGCCATGCGTATCCCAAAAAACTGACGCCATGACTTTGCCAGCTGACTGCTGCGTTTTCGGACGCTTCGGACGGCTTTCGCCAGCTGTGCGCCACTCAGATGACTGCCGCTTCGACTCTGGAGTGTAGTGATATATCCATGTTTCGTCCATGGTCACGTAACGACGCAAGAAATCTTTTTTGTTGCGAGTAAATAGCGATAAACAGCTTTCTGAATCATCGACTCGTTGTTGTTTTTGTTCCATCGAAAGCAATCGCGGCACCCACTTGGAAAAAACCTTTTTCATGCTCAATTTTTCATGAAGGATAGTAAATACACTTCCATATGATATCTGTGTCATCTCAGCAATCTCACGGAGCTTCACTTTACGATCTTTCATTATAATTTTTGTCACTTCACTCACATTTTCCGGTGTAACGGCTTCCACAGGTCTACCCGAGCGTTCCGCGTCATTTGTGTCGATACGACCACGTTTAAACTCGGCAAACCACCGACAAATCGTTGCTTTTGATGGACAAGAGTCCGCGTAACATTTTTCAATCCATTGTTCCACTTGCACGGTGTTTTTACCCATTAAAAAACAATGTTTTATCATAACACGAAACTCGGTTTTTTCCATTTTTTAAACAAACTACAAAACGACTTTACTCCAACCTCGATAACTCAGCTGTTTCTGGTCCGATCGACTTAAAATTTTGACACGTTTCAAGCAAAGGTTAGTACTCTAGAAAGACTTGGTTACTGGTTTACTACGAGCACTATCTCTAGGTTAGTCTCGGAACTTATTGATCCATGTGTTATATCACGCAAAGCACCTTTTAAAAAATACATCAGCCAACCATTACACCTCTAGAACTGAAACTCTAAAAATTTCATTTACTTTGAACTGCCAAGATATATTAGTACATAAAAATATGAATTTCTTTATTCAGTTGAAATGAGAAAATATGCATGCAATCTTATATATAAGATGAAATGGAACACTTTTCGATCGTGTTCTAGATTTGTTTCATGTGTACTAGATTCAGGATTTCTGGCATTTTGTGTTTGCATCTCTATTTATTTATGTCGATATTCATTTACACATAATCATCTGAAACATAAAAGCTGCAAAATACATAGTAATTATGTAATAGCGTTGAAACCGCTGCATAGTCAGAAGACGCTAAATAGGCTTTTGACGGGCAAACATTGTGTTTATGTATTAATGAAGCTAAGTAAATATGGTACTTTCCCAAAACTCTACAGGTAAAGTAGGTACATTTTGAACTTGAGAATTTGGACTGGAATTTATTTTAATTGGCTTTAGATATATTGGCTCTTGATATATTATCGTAATATACGAAGAATAAGTATTTTCAGAGATACTGAGGTGCTTATGACAACGGAAAATGATTATATTTTATGAATGCTAAGATTAAATAATCCAGATTATGCAAAATTAAAAACAAAAGAAATGGTATTTTTCATAGGTTAAAATAACATAACATACATAGGTTAAAATAACATAACATACATAGGTTAAAATATATTAATACCTATGTATGTACATAAAATCATATTTACATACATAAATAACAATTAGCAATTAATAATCAATAACTGCATTTCCATTTGAATATCTGTAATTTGGGATACAACTTGCATATTGTTCACTATATTTATATCTCTGAACACTTACACAGTCCATATAAACATAACATTCTGTTCAATGAAAATTATAATTTCAAAATTTAAATTTCTTAAAATATTTAAAAATTCCATTAAAGAGTCCAAATTTTCCTTAATTTATTTTTACAATTACCAAGCAATAACTAATATTTGGGTTTATAATGAAAGAATTTCATTCACTGAATTGGAAATGACCTCAATTTACAGTGTGGGAAATATGAAGTCTATGGATGAAATAGAGTTTAAGGAAAATGTACCGGAACTCTAGGGAATTACATTTTAGAATAATACAAATATAGATATTTTTCTCTACGATTTGGTTGAAGTTTATTTACATTTTAGTATCATGTTTTACTCAGCATTCTAGCTATCAAATTCTTATAAACAATGCATTCGTAAAATCAACTAAGATCTCTCTATTATTGAACAAAAAATCAAAAAAAAAAAAAAAAAATCACCGAGTGAAATGATTTAAAATTTCAATGATCTTAAGGTAGTGGAATTGAACTAATCAATATATATTGAAATTGCGCATTTAAAAAACTAAATTTTCCTTAGAATATTTTGATTTAAGCATTTCCTTTTTTTTTTTTTTTTGACAAATGAACATGATTATTGAAATAGTTAAGCTGATGAAAAAAATAACTCTCTTTCTCTCATTACATAAAATATTATTTTAGTAAACGATACATTTAACTCTTCAAGAATCCAAAATAAAGGGGAGGGGGAAGGAAAATCTGTATTATCTGTATTATTATCTGTATTACTTCAATAAATTATGATTTTAGTTCTAATAAAGGATTTATCCTTAAAATTAAATATATTACGTACTATGCTTTAACTCAATGTAAAAACATTTGTACTTTTATTCTAAAAATATTAATCAAATTTCAAGAATTCAGTTGCAATTGAAATGATTCTCCTCATAATTAAATTTAATTTTATTAAAAAGTATACAATAATAAATATTCTAAACAGCGAAATGAAAGTATAGAATTATAACTGTTAAAGTAATGCCAAAATGAATACATATGAAATAAATTTTTTGATTCAAATCTAGTTAAGCATTACTAATAATTAAATAAAAGATAGTGAATAGAAACTGATTATAAACTCAATGGAAGAAATTTACTCCCTGTGGGTAAAATCAATTCTAACAAGACGTAAGAAGCATTATTAATTTTACAGATGTCTCTTATCGAAACATGGAATATTAATTAACCTTGTAATTCTGAAAATTTGTTAGGTTTTATTTTATTTTCAAATTGAATTTGTGCTTCATCAATGCTATGTTCTTCAAATGAAATAACACAAATAAATGTGAAGTATATTCAAAGCACTGGAGCAATTATTAATAAAAAAAATTGTATAATTTCTCTATTTGGAACAAATAAATGATCGAGAATAATCGCAGATATTGTACGTTAAGTAAGAATCTAATTTATTTCCACAGCAGGATCAAGAAACATGTAAGAAAATTTAAAGTAATTTATAATTTTATGTATGTAATAGATATGTGAATATTTTGGTCTAACATCCATTTTTCATTGCATTTAATTTGGGATATGTTTAATTATTAATGTTAACTTTTGGACCGTATATAATATATATATATATATATATATATATATAAGAATGTAAATAAATATTAATATTAATTAGACAATTAAGTAAAATAATATTAAAATATAGATTGTAAAAATAATAAATTGAAATAACAAAAAAACAATTATCAAAAATTTATTGAAACAAAAAAACTACGAATAATACTAATTAAATAAGAAATGCAGTAAAATATCAAAATAATCAAAAAAAAAAATTCAAAGTTTGAAAATTATTTTAAATTAAAACGTACAAACTACCATAATGATAAAACTAAAGTTAAAAAATACAAATTAAATATTATTTCATTAATAATATTAATAACACGTTACTTAAAATAACATACAATCAAATACAAACTACCCATAAACACTGTAATTTCGTGAGAAAGGAAGAGAAATAATGAAAAACAAAACTTCACATCACATTTCAGAAAATATATTATTAATTAAGATATTAAATAAGAATAATAAAGTTATTGGAACGAATAGAAATTTAATTAAGAAGAAAGTAATCAAATACATTGAAAACAAAACTAATAAGCTTAAACTTTAAACTAATCTAAGCCCATTAACATATATTTTAAAATATCAATTTAGATCTGTGTGTGTGAAGAAAATATAACTTTCCTCTATTGCAATAGTGTTATACTCATCTATATCTAATAAGGTGCTATAAATAAATAAAATAAACAATCTTGCCGACTGATTGATTGAATTTACAAAACTAAAGAATTTACGAAAAAATGCTTTTCCAAATATTTTTTTGAAAATTTAAAATCCTAATCGTATAATATTTTTAAATTTAATAATTGTGCAATCAATAAATTCGATAAAAAAACTGGAAATAATACTTTAAAATTCATATAAACATCAGTTCTAAAAACTCTTGTCTCCGTCTCTCTCTCTTTATCCTCCCTCCCTTCCTTTCTCTCTTTTATGTATATATATATATATATATATATATGTGTGTGTGTGTGTGTGTAAGTGTGTGTGTGTAGACTAAATATAAATAATTAAAATCGTAAGAAAATAAATATTTGTTTGAAAAAAACAAACATAATTGAGAGGGCCAAGTAAGACACAATACATAAATATAAGATTAATTGGATAAAACAAAATTAAAAGAAAAAAATATTTTAATTTATTTCTATATGCCTAATTTTGTATAAACTGATGAATACGTAAAAACGTTAAAAAATTGTATAGTTTTAAATTAACTATAATAATTTCCAAGTAGAATTCTATACCTACAACTGATGAGAAAAAAAGCAAAATAAGCCCAAGTACAAACTAAGCCTGTACAACTATAATGAGTATAAAAACTAAGATTGAAAAAAGCAAACAGCAATTAAAAAGGTGACAATCAATAATAAAATGGATTACATATATAACATTTTCAAAATCCTACAACTGGCTTGGGACAGTTTATAGATTTAAAGGCGTAAGTAAGGCGGTTTGAGTATTTCTAGATTTACAGATGTGACTTTCCCCATAGAGCAAAACATTACAAAAAATAAGTTATAAAACCAAAAACTCAAAGGATCTAAAGTAAGAAAATCAAAAGGAAAAGAAATGTTTAGGGAAAATATTTTTGAAAACCGAGTGATAAGTTAAATCTCATAACCAGGAAGTAAAATAATTATAAAATAAAATAAAAAAATAAAAAAACAACATTAAATATAAATATCCTAAACAAAATATAAACAAGATCAAAGCAGGAAACCCGCGTGAGGAACCTTCGATACCAGCTTTTTTATTAACTTGATTTTTCTTTTTAATTTGTAACCTAATCCCCAACCAAATTAGTCACAATGTGAAAGAAATTTAAATTTTGTAACTTTCATTGAAAATCTTTTTTCGCATTTAATGCTTTGTTCATCCAAGCTTAAAATATGAAGTAATTTTATAGGTTCGCTGAGAAAAAAAAATCTCGTTACAGATTGTTAATAGTTAAATTTTATTTTATTGATTTATTTTTAAAGAACAACTCCCAAATATTTCAATATAAGTAATCAAAACATTACTTAAAAACAAATCATTCGGCAAGTATATAATAGGATCAAATATGTTCATGCGCAGTGTTTATTTCTTTTCATTTTTGAAACAATAAATACATTGTTACATTTTTTTACACTTGATATTTGTAAAATGTTTATTTCTTTATAAATCTTTTTTTACATATTTATTCAAAACCTCGTTATATCCTTAAATATCTAAAAAAATCTTTTAAAATTTAGAATTTGCATTTCCTATTAAAAATATGTATCACCAAATATATTTGATGAGTAGAAAACAAAGCAATTGAATAAATAATTCTCCTTTTTATTAAATAGAAATTTTGTTTTAAAACTTAACTGTCATCTTTAATTTAATAAGTTAATAAATTCAAATACAAATATAAATTTGATAGATAAAACACTTTTTTTTAAAAAAAAAAGATATTGAAGTCGTTTGAAAAACATTTTTCACTTTATTTTTTGTTATAAACTGACCATTACGATACTCATTACTCAAGTTTGTAATCTGAAAAGTGAGTCAACTCACAAATTGCTAGCATTGTGTACTAAGGAGATTCACAATCAAAACTTCAGCAAAAAAAAAAAAAAATGTATACTTTCTTTAACACCGAAATATTGTCTTTTAAAATACTATCACTTTAAGCCGCAATTTCAGCCTTTTTTTTTTCTCATATGTTCTATAAGCCATTTTATGAAAGTCCAAGGTATGGTAGTTTCTTATAGGTAAGCCTTAATAAAAGAAAACCAAAGCAGGTATCGAAAATACTTTTGTCCCTAAATATCTATAAGGAAGGAATTCCCCAACACCTAGTTTGTATCGTCAATCTTTTCAAATTGCCCTTTTATATCTCAAATAATGCTGCTTTTATGACGTCATAAACTACCTGAGCAAGTCATTGGCTGTAGTAGAATCAAAGTAATAAATTGCTTATTTAGTACAGGAAGGAAGTTGAAAACTAAACTTTTTTACTATCTCGTATCAGGAAGTTACAAAGTTTTAACTGGTTTAAAGACATATGATTGAGGGATGTTAAAATGCATCGCGTTAATAGAGAATTAATGTTGAAATGAACGTCTCGATAAGTTATTCTGTTTTTATAGATTATATTTCACCTATATGGAAATTGCTGTTTCTTCTGTTTCATTTCTTTCGCGATATCGGTAATGTATTCAATTTCAGTTTTATAATAAACTTTCATGGAGAGGTTTAAACAAAGGAAATACTTCTAAATTCTTCTAGCTTTCTGATTTTTTTCTAATTTTATAATCTCGATAATATAACTGAAAATAGCTAATATAAAGCTTAGTTTCAGTTTGTAAACAAATTTTTCTCACTACTAATGTTTTTCTCCAATTTACTCGTGAATATTAAGAAATTGTTCACCAAAATATATTAAGATAAAGATAAATGATATTTTCTTAAAAATAATATTTACAACTAAATCTTATTAATAATATCAATAAAGCTAAGTGTTTCTTAAATGTAAATTATTACAAAAATCCATAAATTGTGCAAGAGCTTAGGAGTTTCAATAACACAAAATTATATAATTGTTAAAAACCCCGGTTCTATAAATTATTTTCATAAATTAAATTAAAAGGAATTGAAGATTTTCTGAATAGATACCGTTTTTAGAAAAATTTAGCATTCTGTAAAATATGTAAGGTTAAAATTTGTTATTTTGCGAGAGATAATGTAGGTAAATGCTTAAAAATATGCTGAAACATTATAAGTAGTTAAGAAATATTGTTTACAACACATTAAAAAAACCGTTTGCAGTAAATAGAAAAGGGGGTAACTCAAATAAAAGTTTCATACAGAAAATGATTCAGAACCTCGCGATATATCTAAAAAATGGTTTTCCAAATAGGCAAAAATTAATTTATATACTGGAACATTTTTTTGAATGTCTTATTTTCGTATTCCTTAAATATTATATTTTTATTATTCATTAAATATTATACTTTCTTATACATTAAATATAATATTTAATATCATATTTCGAAAAGTGCATATAAATTTATTTCTCGTAATCGAAAACGTGGATTTTCTTTTGGACAACTTGATGATTTTACCTAGCACTCTCTTAAAGTTGCTTGTATAATACAATGTAATCTGCGTACAGATATTGGATTAGCCACTTGTTTATATCGTGGTAACCAGACATGAAAGATCGAAGCATATTCTGGAATTTTAAAGTTCTTTCGGAATTGGTATTGATTCACAGAAAATGACTTTCCTCCATTTCTTGGTATCGATTCCAAGAAATGGACTTGCTTTTAAATGACGCGTAAAAAGAAATTCTCACAGAAAAATGGCCCATTATAAGAGACTTGGCTGCATTTTTCTTATATATTAAGAATTACAAAATGTTTAAAATGCGAGTGAGTTATTTCCCAAATAAATTTCGTGAGTCCATGGCTTAGCTAATATATTTCTATAATTTAAAAAAAATTGAATAATGGGTAAAAG
The DNA here is from genome assembly GCA_019974015.1 of Nephila pilipes. NCBI lineage: Eukaryota > Metazoa > Arthropoda > Arachnida > Araneae > Nephilidae > Nephila > Nephila pilipes. The sequence continues at coordinate 85,654 of BMAW01006753.1, forward strand.
ATGCTAAATTTGTAATACTTTTTTCACATCAAAAGCTTCATTATAATGGTGACCATGTCATAGTCAGGAGAGATATTTTAGTCCAGTAACGTGTTCAAGTCATGATTCCAACAAAGACCCATCATGTGCGTTCATTGTATATGTACATGAGCTCCTTTTGGCTAAAAAAGGAAACAAAAATGAACGGGGGAATCTCTCTCTCTCTCTCTCTCTCTATCTATCTATCCCTCCCTGTATTTATATATATATATATATATATATATATATATCATTTGGTGCATGTCCTTCTTTCGTCCAGAGATATCAAGAAATGTTGCGATTTTGCAATATGTTTCACCAATTGTAGCCAAGGTCACCCTTACTAATCCAGCATTACTTCTAGGTATATTTTCAAATTGTTTGTAAGACGCTCTCTTCAGTCGTTATGTGGTGAAGACTTCAAAGGCTGTTCTTTCGGCGAATCAATATGCTTATTTTAAATACAGTCTATCTTTTTCACACCCTCTATTATTAACTGCGTTACATCAATTGAAAGATTTTATACTTTTATTACAAATCCGTCTGTCTGGTTTTAGTAAAAAGGAGAAAATAAATCAGGTTTTGAGTTTAATAAAACCTTGCAATTCCTATTGTTGGTCAGTATTCATGAAGCCTTATATCACTCAACATTTTTTCTCGCATCAAAATAGTCGAATGCAGCATTAATAGTCATTTTTTTAAATAAAAGTGTATTTTTTACTCATTCTATTATTGGCTATCACTTACATAAGTCAAATGAGTTTTAAATCTTACATAAATAAATTGTAAAACAGTTTTATTAAAAATGAAAATCATAAAACCGATCATGAATTTTACTAAAACCATGCAATCATTAATATTGATGAGTATTTATTAAGAATTATATATTATGCATCATTTTTCCTCTCATCAAAATAGTTTATCATAACATGAATAGTTTCATTCAAACTTTCGGCAAGGGAGTAGTAATTAATCAAATTCTTCTATCATTATACAAGAGTGTTGACACCCATTGTTGTACGTAATCAACCACTTCAGGAAAAAATGAACAATAAAGAGGAGTACGTGGTGTTCGGCAGAGGAAAGTGGATCACTTTCAGAAATATGTTTCCTGATGTTCATTTTATACAATGCTAACTGATGACTGGTTTTTTATGGAAGAATACCGGAAAAAAAAGTTGCATTATTGTATGCAAGATAAAACAAATTCCAGGTATATTATTTGAAAATATATGAGAAAAAAAGGAAATAAATTATTGTGGTTATTTATTTAGTAAGCAGTGAATTTCTTTTGGGAGTTCGATATTTTTCAAGCGTTTTTACTTGTATGCTTAGAATTGCTTGTATTACTAATCGAAATGGAAATCCGATGGTAGATAGAAAAAGAAAGATAAATTAAATTTTTGAAGAATCATTGTGTAAATTAAAGCATTCTGTAGGAAGTTCTCTTTAGAAAGTGAGGATATACTTGTATTCACAAATAAAATCGTTCAAGAGAAAAATATTGATTTGTGGTTTCATATTTTTAAACTTACTTTGAAAAATACAGCATTACTAAATCTAAACAAAGAAAATTAACATGAAAGACATAAGCAATACCTTAGGCTATTTTAATTTGTTGAGAGCAATGTTAATCGTATTAAATTTCTACAAATCTTTTTCCTGGAACTTTCAAAATTCGAGGAGAAAAGGCAATTTTGTGTAAATCTTTATTATTTTTTGCTTATTCGGATGGGCCTATTTATATTAAAATAAATAAAATAGTATAGATTTAAGGACGGTAGTAGGAATTCAATAGGATTATTATTACTTTCACGAAAGCAAAATGTCCGGGAAGACGGGAGCCTTTAACAATATAATGTATATCTTTCTCAAAATATTGTTGAAACAGAACTTGATAAGTCGTCGATGTATGAGACCATTAAAAATAACCAGTCTTTAAATTTAAAAGCATTATAAGTATATTAAAGACGAAATTAAATTAATGCAGAACGAGATATAGTAAGTTATTCTTAATCTGACAAGTTCGGAACCACGGCCGTGTTGAGATAGATCATTTTTCGACGTGATGCTACTACTTACAAACGTCTCTGTGAGGAGCAACATGAGAGTTATTGACAACGTTCCTCGTAATTTCGAACATCATTCAAGTGACGAACATGACATATGACATAATACCATCCTTTATAAACTTTAATACTGTGCCAACTAAACCTGCATAGACATATAAATGTCCACCACAGCATATCTTCTTCCTAGAAACAACAAAGTTAAATTCAAACAATCAATATTAATATAATTGAATATTTTTGTATTGATAAAAACATGGCACAAAATAATTAATGCAGTACAATGTTAGTTAATGCGATTAACGGTTCTAATCACATGCTAACGCTAATTAAGTTTATTAGCACTTGAAGAATACCTTCTGAGCTTGGAAAATATTTTACTGAGCAATGCACTATACATATACTATTGTGATGTTATGCAAGCATGATATGTATTCCCCTATAAAACAAGATACATAGTATTGAAATAAAAACTGACAATTTCACGATAGATAAGGAGTGAAAATGTCAGAAATGTTTTGTCATGAGCTGGCTGTCTTGGGCAAATAAACAACCGAATCCACATTGAAACTTCGGAAAGCAATCGACTCGATTGGTGCAGATTTATAAGATGTGCCGAATAATCGAATACAACATTGAAAAGTTCTTGTTAAAAAAAAAACATTACGCTATGTCAGAGCAATGTTTTCAGTTAAAAAAATAAAGCTCCTCCGTGAATACTCTCAAAGAGACGGCATTTAGAGAAAAATACTTTTAGCAAATTCGCGTTTGTAGTGTGATTTCTGTAAATCTAGGATTTAAATTTAGAATATTTGCCCATGTAACATTGATATTCCGGCAAGTACAAGAATCAAAGCAACCAAGAATTTATTGTTACAAGTCGAGATGTCGATCTAATTACATTCGTAACTTATCGAATTGCATCTGGTACAAATCGTATTTAGTTAAGGTATGTTTCACCGGACAGAAGCGCAAAACTCAATGTTTCTTTCATGATAAACATGCCTTTTTTACTTATGTTCTCACATGCACAAATAGTGATGCATGACTGAAAATTCGTGACGTAAGTACATAAGAATACAAGAAATACTTCAAAAATTTTTAAAAAAATATGTATGGAAAAAATAGATTTTAAGAATATAGTATGAAATGCTTAAAGAAAATAAAAAAATAATCAGCAATATAATATACTTTCCTTTCAGTGATTTAAAAGGGACAAAGCTAATGCGAAACCAAATCTAATATAAATTACACTTAAAGGTTGAAAAAAATTTCTTGAACCAATAAATTTCAAGAATAATTTCTTGCAGTTTAATAACTGTTGTATTACTCTAGTTGTTAGCTATGTGTCCGAAGGCATTGAAATTATGACACAAGTTTGAACCCTGATTCCACGTAAGATTGCGTATGGGAATAATGAACATTCTGCTAGTTAAATGAAATTCATTCTTGAAAGTACAGTTTAACTCCGTTTACTGACGGTTACTAAGCCTCAAATTATACAAACTGCGAGTTTCAATATTAATAAAAATGCAACATCTAACATAAATTAAAACACTGAAGAATTTTCTATGCTACTGTATTATATTAATTTTGATTATTACGGAAATACCTTATACAAGAAAAAAAGACATTATAACTATAAATTTGGACCAAATAAAAAATTTAAACATACATTTGACCTCTATAACATACATGAAAACTAAATACCATTCCCTTACAAAAAAAATCCAACTTGGAAAATTGAAATTTCCAAAAAATGGAAATTCATATCGTATCCAAACATTCAAATCCAAAAAGGATAAATAAAATGTAATAAAATTGTCTACTCTCTCTTAACCACAAATTTTCAAAAAATCCGTGACAAACACAAACTTTTATATATTTACGCTTTCCCAGATTTTTTTTCTCTTATGTGACAAAAAGTACGGTCTACAATTTACAATCAAGGGACCTACAAATTTTTGTCATTTCTCTCTCTTTCTTGCCTCACCCACTACAATTTTGAAACAACTCAGGGCCGCCAATCCCGCAGCTCCTCTGCATAGGACGTGAACCAATGGAAAGGCAACCTTACAGCATCCTCTCCGACAGAGCTCAATACCTTTAAGATGCCATCCTCCCCCGACCTCAATGACATCCAGTCAGAACTATAGCTCTCATTACCACCATCAGAGAAACTCAAACATCAAACAAAAGCCAAGTCTTGCTCTACTCTGCCGACCCAAGCATAAAGGCTGTGTGCTTGATATAGATTCAAGCGATCCTCTTGCCTCAGAACTTCAGAGATCGGACTGTTCTTGTGTGTTTTTTTTTTTTTTTTCATTTTCTTTGTACCTTATTTCTGTTACTTTAGGAAACTTTTACTTGAACTTGGATAGCGATCCAGTTATGTGGCGTCGTTTCGTTTTAAATTTATTGATTTAAAACGATTAGATTATTTTTTGCAAAGCAGTCTTTGCTGGCTCGAGTTTTATTTCCTCCTTTTTCAGCTTTTTCTTCGTTGTCGTGTTGCTCTTAGGGTTGGTCATAGGTTTTGTTTTCTCGCTCCCTTCTTTATGATTCAGGTCTTCGTTCCCCTAATTTGAAATTCTAAAGGTTTCCCCACTTGCATCCCGTTTGTTGGTTCATTTCCTTTAGCTCTGGTTTCGTAAAAGATTCATACTCTAAAATTGCGATTCTTTTTCGCTCGTTTTTAGATCGAAACTATCCCATATGACTAATTTGTCCCTTCATCATGTTTCTAATTTATCTCACTCCGAGTACAAGTTTACTGTTACAGATGTAAACTCCATTATATGTCCATTCTGATATATAAAATAGAAAGAAAAAAAGAAGTTTAATATCTTCTACTAACAAGAAAACCTAACACCATTTTAAAAAGCTAATCTGAATATCATAGAAAAGGAACCATGGTAAAATCACCCTCTAAGCGGACTGCCGAGTTAATGGGGTCTGATGTATCTACGATTTAAATTTATTCTTAAAGTTAATTTTTTAGACATTTAGTTTCCAATTGTAATTTAAAGAGCTTCTTAACCCTTTTCATTGTTATACGTAAAAAACATTCACCATCCTGTGATACATGTCATAGAAATTCACAATCACCAATACTTCTACGTGAAATTAATCAGCAATTTAAAGACGACATTGAATTAAATCACTTACAAATCAGTTTGAATCGGGGAAAGTATAAATTAGGATTCGAGTTAAGGAAATCGAATTTACTTTAACTATTCATTACGAACTTAAACGTGATGTATTGATTAACTTTATTCGTCGATATTAACGAAGTAGTTAACAAACGGATTTCTTAAAACTTCATTTATAGAGATTCTATTGCTCTCCTGATACTGATTTCAGTTGAATAAAGTTTTGTTTTTCCTCATAATAGATGTTGTTGTGCATTCGATATTACGAAAATTGGACAATTTCAGAAATTCCTGTTACTTTAAAGCTGTTCATGAATTTTCAATATGTTTTGTTAATCGACAGAAGAAAATGCGAGAGTGGTTCAAAGTTATTTGTATTTGAAGAAGGATGGCATAATTAAGGTAAATTGTAGTTGTCATTGGATGCTGCCGTCTGTTAAACGAGTCGAAACAAATTTTTCATTGATTGAAAGGTTAGTTTTAATATGCTAATCATTTTCAGGCAAATTAAAATTTAATTACTGCCATGTTGAGTTGTCGTTGTCATTTTGTTTCGATTTGTCATCATCGATGATAAAGGGGTTCCCCTTTATATACAGGGATATCAAGCAAAAATCAAAATCTTTTTTTGCATCAGCTGAATCTTTACTAAAAAAAGGCGAAGACGGTCTTGTCGGCCGGAAAAGTTATGACGAAGAATTTTTGAACGACGAAAGGTGTCATGATGACGAGAAACTGAGACTTAGTGTTCTGAAACGAACCTTAGAATTCAAAAATAAAATCAATTGGGCTGCATCTACCCGATGCTTGGGTACCTGGATGTGAATAAATCCAAAGAGATTTCATCAAACATACACTTCATTCATAGAGGACGGCACAACTCAAAGACACACACAAGTAAACGCTCAGCTATCGCCGAGTGCACAAGTCGTTCTGCTTTTACATTCGTGAGTGAAAGTCAGCTCGCAGGCTGACGTCGCAGTGGCAGTTATTTCACTTCGTTTCGCAACACTTAGACTGCTGTCTAGTGAATCATGGTACTCCTAAAAACAAACCTTTTTCAATGCTGCGAGCTAAATCTCTTAGATTTTCAAAGGACTTAAACGACCCCCCTCATAAATATTCCATAACAAAAACGATGCTTAAGTTTAGTAAATGGATGAAATTAATTATTTGTTCCAAAAAACCCTTGTAAATTTAAGATCCCGTTAAAAGTGTCTATGACTCAAGGCCAATACTTGACATAATGCATTGGAAATGATGGCGGCTTAACATCCTATTGAGAGTGGGAATGATTTTGTATTTTGAACAATAAACTTTATCAGTTTTTAAACATTTCTTTTAAATATTGAGTCCTAATTTACAATTATATATCACTTCGATCTGACTATTTATTATAAATCTAACAGTTTTTATACTATGAGTATATATTTTGCTGAATTTCATAATAGTATTAAAATTAGATAATTCTACAAGAATTTGGTATACAAGTAAAAGTGCATATTGTGTCATTTTAAATCTACAAACCTTCTATAAAATAAATACAACTGTAATTCATAATTATTAAATATAATAAATAATAAACATTTTACAGCATTTTACAGAGAAACAAAAGTAAATTAATATCGTGGAGTTTAGAATTTTGTTGATATTTTACATTAAAAAAAATAAAGATTTATTTTATCATAATTTATACTTTGAAAACGCAACTAATTTAAGTAGAATACAAACGTTATTTCAGAAGCATAAATAAGATTAAAAACATAATTACGAATTTAAATGCATACAATTTTTTACAATATCTAGCTAAAAAAATAATACCGTGAATTCTGTAGAAGTTGATATCGATTTATATATATATATATATTTCAAAAACTTCATTTTAAAAATTCTGCATTTTTAAGCCATTTAATTGATATGAGATAATTGCCTTCTTTTGTTGTTTTACGTGGTTGTGATAGCATAATTAAAAATTATTGATTCATGTAATATGTTTTTTTTTCCTCTTTTATTTTTCAATAAGAAATACTTCGATTATCAGTATAATATAAAGAAATTTTTCAAAATAAAATAAAAAGCAGATTACAGTAAAATAATTTTTAAGAACTGCTCCTTATTCTCATTAGTAATTGAAATAACAATGTACTTATGTCTTATTTTGTCACTCATTTTCATGAATAATATGTGAATATGAAAAAGTGTTTGTCGGGTCGTATTTTTTATATCCTGTGAAAAAAGAGAGAAATTAGACCTTGAGTCCTGGCTTTGTTGAAACCCCTTGACCATAGGGTCCGAAAAATTTTTGTCCGGACGCGTTTTGCAGTGCTCTTATGAGTTGGACCAAAAGGAGTTCTCCCTCTGGCTAGTTATTAAAAACGTTTTTAACCATATCGTGAATGTTGAAAAAAGCAACCGCATACTTAACTGCATTGCCATCGCGATGATATGCAGAGGAACATTTTGTACGATATTTGTTGAGAAGCTCGCTTTTCCAACCATCTCTGCAATTGATAACATCCCTTCTTGATTGTATTGAATTCCGTTTTCTCAACTTGACGTCATCGTTAGTCTCTAGTTGAAGAGTTGGGCCTCCTTCATGTGTGTGCGTCTTAGCCAATAAACCTCAAGTTTCACTCAAAGGCAATTTCTTTTTGGCTTTGAGGTAATATATATATATATATATATATATATATATATATGTGTGTGTGTGTGTGTGTGTGTGTGTGTTGCAAAGAGTAGGCTGTACCGACTAATTGAATGCATATGCACCAATAGATCTAATCTCTGCTGCCATCTAATGTTCAAATCCTGGGTTACCACTTCAACCGGGCCGCTATTTTCTACCTCATAGTGGGAAAAGGCACTTGAATTTCAGAGTGCCCTCAGCATTTCTATGCTTGATCATTGGTTCCGAAGAGAGCTTTTCCTGTTGCTAGTTTCAGAGCTCTTATCATCAAGACAAAAAGAGATTCTCCTTTTCATGCAGGTTATTATATAGGTTTTAATATTGATCGTTATTATTGATGAGAGCCTCAGCAAAAATGATGTTTTAAACTGATGATAAATGTTTTAAACGTTATTGTTGTGATCGTAGAGTTAAAGCTTGCAATCTATGAAACTGTTACGGATATACACACATATAAAACTAAAATTAGGTATTAAAACAAAATGAGCAACATATTATTAGAATCAGGATACCTTGATAAATACCTGTTGTTTCATAAGCCTTTGGGAATGTGAAATGTTTAAAAAATGATATATGGGTCAAAAAGACCAGCATTTCTCAAATTTGCATTCACTGTGATAGGAAATTTTGTATGACATGAAAATCTAGTGCAAAATAGCGAAAGTAATAGTTTCAGTTGCTACCTTTGCGGAGATTGGAGGAAAAACAGAAAAATGGTAATATTTGTGAAACGAGACATTTTATTTAACATGCTTTACAGCATTAGTATTAAATAACTATGTCCAACACTACATTCACATAATGAACACAGTCGAGGTGTTGCACTTGAAAATGGTAGCATGTAACACAATATCAACTTGAATGGCTGTTACTTCCTACCATATGGAGGCCATGATGATAAAGTAGTCAGGATCACGGAATGGTGACTGTCATCGTATTCCTTGATTCATGAACTCGAACCACGATGTCATTAAAGATCCACCGTGTTTCGAGGCTGATGCACATTAACCCTAGTTTAAATCCAAACTCATCCCATTGGAGTGCATTAGAAGTTTGGAAATAGAGATTCCAGCTCATGTATCGTCCTTTTCACTTGACAGAGTTACAAAATTACGACTTCCATTGACAATATCCTTCTTACTGCTTCTAAGTGCGGTGATGATAAACAATCACTATCACTCATACCATACGGAGTATTTCAATTCTGTTTTGGACTGTGAATTTCCTCCATATCCAGTGATATCCATGCCTCATTCGCGAAATATGACGTCATATGATAAATTAGTATATGATATAAATAGATATCATGTGCACATTTAGCAATCTCTACTACACCACACACTATTATTATTTTCGCATATTAAAATGTGTATACAGTATTCAATAACATAATTTTTCTTAATTTTTTATTGTAAAAGCGATATATATATATCACTTCCATGAAATTATTTGTAATAGAAAACATTATTGCTGAGATTCTGAGCTTTCTTCTCTTGTAGCACAAAGTCCTCCATTACGGGGAATATAAATATAAAAATTTCATGACCCTCCCATACACAAAATTTAATCGCATTTTACTTACGTAACGAGATTTTGAAACATCCAGTTAAATTTAGGACAGCTTTCCTCCATTGTTTAACCCTACAGCTTTCATAAAGAGTAATTTCATAGTCAATAAGTTCAAAACTCCAATTGAAAGTATATAAGAGCAGAGCAAAACGCTTTATTATCTATCAAAGTATAGATATAAGATAGCTTTCTTTTGAATTTCTTTTCTCTTAACTCAGTTAATCCCTATTTATTTCAAATTATACTGTCCTAACTTATCGTATTGCAATCCCAGCACTTCTCGATTACGGCATATTCAACTCCTACTATTTTGGTCACGGTCCCTTTAAACTATTTTCAATATACACGACTTATTATGATGATTCACTCGAATCTACAACTTCTGTCAACTTGTCGTTATCCTTTATATCTTCTCTTTCCTTTCAATTCAATTTCACTCGTATTTCACTCTATCTCTTCTTCAATTCAATTCTTATCTTAATCTAATTTACAAATCATGTTTCATTTGGGTTTACAGGAATTTGTTCCTTTATGCATTTCAAATTACTAAAATCCCTATAGATTAGATGAAAAGACAATCTCGAATAATCCGATGACAAAATCGATTTATTTTATCACTAATTAATAAATTGTTATAGTGGAATTGTTTTTGTTATTTATTATTAGTTCTGTAACTGGTTCTTGTGAGTGAAGGGTAAAGTGAAGAGTCATTAAATATAATATATCAATTTTATAATAGAAAAAGAACATTATTAAGAAATGTAAAATAAATAAAAAAAATAAAAAAATTAGAATATATTTAAAAAAAATCATTCACTTATTCCCAAAAGCGAGGATTTGATTTTACTTCCTTCTTATCAATTCCAATTTAAGAAATTCTTTACCTTCAAAAGTGCTTTTCAGGGAATGAAAAGTGATTACCTGTTCCAAAGGAAAAATGATATGACAAAAATGAAAAAGGAATAAATTAATTAATATTTAGTTCAACATTTGTTTGTATTTAAAATTTCATTGAATAAAAATGAATGCCTTTTGGTGAAAAATTAAAATTATAAGTATGAGCGAAAAAAATTAATTAACGAAAATATAACAAATCCCTCTTTTTCTAGATCAGCAGTATGTTTATCGATTGAAATTAACTGAAGTAGCATTAATTCGTTTAATCAAATCATTAATTTTTTTCTACGGAAAGTCATATTCAGAAAGCTAATACAATTTTTAATGGTCGACAAAGTACGAAAATTCGTTTTTTCGGAATGAAAAAAAGATTGTGATCACTTTGCATCATTTTTACACTATTCTCAAGAAATTGTATGAATGTTGGATTTTCTTCTTTTTATTTTCTGTTTTTTTTTTCTTCTCCTTCTTATATAACATGCAGTAAACGGAAGGAAATAAGTCCTTAAATTCTCGAATATCTTTCGTGTTATTAAATTTCGAGTTGTTATTCCTTTTTCTGTTGAGAAAAGGGAGAAAAAGTATAAGATTCGTGATGTTTCTTTTTCTTCTCTTGGAGAATAGATTCGATTACAGTGCTAAAACAGGATTCAAGATGTTATGAATAATGCATAAAAATAATTATCTTTTCCTTTCTTTTATTTAATAGATGAAGATGATTTGTTTCAAAATTTTTTTTTTTCATATTATTTCCCTCTTGAATATCAAACAAATATTATAATAAGGAAAATTGATATACAGTAGGAGAATAACTTTTTTTTTTTTATTGAACACTGAAATAATTATATGAAAATGGTCCGAAAAGTATATATTTATTAACAATTGGTGTTGCTAAGACTTGTTGGTATTACCATTACTTTCTTCCGTATGCTAAATGACACTAACAGTAATTCAGAGATAAGTTCTGCTCGGTGTCCCGACCGATTATTATTTCTTTGTGTCGAATGCTTACCATCGATGAGACGCCAAATCGTTATGATACACCGGAAATGACGATAAAACAAGCTTTTTTTCCGGTGAATCTACTCCAAAGAATGTAAAGACGGTATCGTTGGCTTGAAAGATATATGATACTGATTGCTTATCAACGTCGGAATAAGAAGCAGAATGAGAGCTATTGGAGACGTACCTCGTAATTATGAACCTTAGTCAAGTGACGAGGATAACGTCCAAGCAGATACCTCCCTCTCCAAACTTCCACACCTCGCAAAGTGGAGGATTTGTGATATCGATCAATTTGATATGCATCAGCCCCACTATATGACGTGTCTTTCGTGGCATCAGGGCTGTAATAAGAGATTAGAATGAAATCAATGGGCACCTCAATTGTGTGATCATGACCACTAGGCTTCTACAGACAAAATGATTGTATAAGATCATTGAATTCTTTATAAATTATAAAGACTCGAAAATATAGGAAACTGAGATCCATTTATTACGCGACCTAGGTAACCTAGTGGTTTTGGTTTCGGATTCGTGGCTGACGGTTTTCGTTCAGTAGCGGGTTCGATTCTTGGCCACTGAAGACCCACTGGGGCTGGGGCTCGTTAAATCTGTCGGGGCCCAAAGTCCTCCCTTTGGCATGGTGTGGATGTTAGGAGAGGGGGGTGCCAGTTCAAGTGTCGTCCTTGCCACTTGACTGTGGCTCAAAATTACGAGATCCGTTGCCAATAGCCCTAATGTTGTTTCTAGTGCAACGTTAATAAAAATTAAACTAAAACTAAAAAAAAAAACTCTATTACATTTCATTGTCGAATAACTAATTAACTGTTTAAGTTATTTATTAAAGCGTTGAAATTATTCCAATGTAATCCGAAATTCTCACAGATTATACTTTCCGAGTGGGTATAGTCGCGAGCTCGCGTCTGGTTTAGTTTCCATTTTGTCTAGGTTTGAGTCCAGATACCACTTAAGACCCATAGTGGATAAGAGCATTGTAATTCTACCAAGGCTCGATGTCTTCCCTTTAGTAGGGGGGGGGTGTAGTTTTAAATGGATTGTGCCTGAGCTCAAGTGTCGTCTTCGTCACTTGAATAAGTTCTAACTTACGAGGTCCGTAGCTAACCATCCTCGTTTAGCTTATGAGACGACATTAGTAACCAATCAAATTGGGATAAAAAAGTTCAATTTTCCCATTTTGCTATTATTTATTTTCTTTTCAGAATAATTTCCACGTAAAATTTTTTAAAATGGTGTATCATCATTTTATTTTTATATCAAGGTATATAAATCCCTAAAACTTTAAAGTTTTTGAACTTAAAATTTGTTAATTTTTCTTGAAAGGCAGGAAGTAAAGGTGCTAAATTGATATAACATATATATATATATATATAATTATATATATATATATATATATATATATATAAACACTATTCAATCCATTAAACATTATCCTTTTGTTAGTATCTATGGAAAGTTTTCTGAGATGGGATCAAGTAATTTATCTTTTCTTAAGCAAAGGAAAATTGCTCATTGAAAAAAAATATGAGGCTAAAAAATAAGAAAAGTAGTTGAAAAATATGCACCGTTTTTAGTTCGAAGATTTAGGAATTGTACCAATGCCTTGTATTTAGCATCTGTTTTCTAACGAAAAAAAAAAAAACCTAGAATAATTTTAATTACTATCATCATCTGTTAATGATAATGGTATTTTCTTCTTTCCTAACCCCGCTCCCTTTTATAATGAAGAATGTTTTACAAATGACGTGAAACGTACTATTTATAGAGGAACTTAATAATATTCAAAATGATTAAACATTTATAGCTCATTATAAATTAACTTTTTATGCTCCTTTATAAAAAAAATTCAAATTTCGATAACCGAATGGCCATTATCCCGAGCTTATGGCCGTCGTCCTTTCCGTCGAATCTTGGCTTCGATACCTGATGCTAATAAAGACACATCGTGAAGTGGAACTGGTACACATTAAATCAATCTCTCAAGACATCTATAACTCTTGTTGACATGATGTGAAAATTCGAGAAAGGTTGTCTGTTCAATTACATTATCATGATGTCCCTGATGATGCTTCTGGAATTCCTCAGACCTATTGTTACTTCTTCTTTCGATGTCAATAAACAATAATAAATATTTCATTAAAGAGCGATTAAATAAGACATTAATTATATTAGGATTTTTTGCTTAGTTTGAATGTATAAAAGATACAAAAATTGAACCTGAAAATTTTAAAAACAAAAAATTTAAGAAGAAAAATATTTTTTGAATGAAATTGTGAAAGTATTGAGAAGACCTCGATAATGGATGATATCGTGAGAAACATTTTAAATGTTTGGAAACATTCAAATTTAATCTTTATTCCAAGAGCTCTTCATTTGTTTAAGAAAAAAAATTTAATAATTTTGAAATATCTCAGATTTTAGGTAAGAAGAATTAGGTAAGTATTATTAATAATTAATTGGAAATTCAGAGACTAATAATGCAAATCATACATTTTAATTTCCGTAACTGTTTGTACAAATGAATTTCAACTAATATTGAATTAAAAACAGATAAAATAAGTTTTTTTTTTCAACAAAATCTGACTCCATTTCGGATGCTTTAATGTAATGAAGTAATGATTACCAATAATGATTGTGCTGATATTTTACTTATAAACATTATTTTCAATAATGTAATGAAATAAAAAGGAATAAAAACCAGGTTATTAGTTTTACAATTTTTAATATTTGTCATACATTTCGAAATTGTGCACTTTTCATAATATATATATATATATATATATATATATATATATATATATATATATAAAGAACATTATTAAGAAATGTAAAATAAATAAAAAAAAATTAATATATCATAATAATAATAAGTCATACACTTTCTTTTTGAAAAGTAGCGTTAACCGAGCAAATGTAGGGCATAGTTTATGACCTTTCGGAAATTTAACGGATGACGTCTAAAGTATTTTTTATGATAATAATAGCTGACCTACATGTACCCTTCAAACAACCCATACCATCCTATTCCGGCCATCGACTTCTATGCCATGGACTGATGCAAGTTGGTAGTTTTTCTTTCGGAGTTGCGACAACGTAGACTTAAGTCCAAAATGATGCGGTGCTCTGGAAAGGGATACTTACATGATGTCACTTCTGAGTTCTTGATCGTCGTGCAACGCACATCTGATATGGCCTTTGAGCTTGAAGGGTAGCTGTAAACAATGTTCACTGTGCTATAGAGGTCAACGCACTGCCCTTGGGAACAGTCATTGAACTACAAAAGATTCGAGTTCCTAATTGAAAGTTCGTGATGTTACTGTACGCTCATACTAGACCACGGTGGTAACAAGTACTTCAAGTTGTTAATAAACGTGCATTTTGAGATCCTAAATGGAGTTATGAATTGTTCCCCTAAATACATTGATTTCATCTTCGCATGCAAGTATAAGATCGCAATTCGACCTCGTATCAATTTTGCTTCGTAGGCTGATAAAAGTTCTTCAAATAAGAATAATATAAAATAACAACATTGTCAACTAATAAATTGTGTGATCATTTAGATCTTTTGATTTATAGTATTTTTAAATATTCAATAAATGCTTACCAATATAGAAAGTAAGTGTTATGAATGCATGAAACGTTTCTTTTCTTAGATTCGATATGTTGAACACCTTTTTGACAAAAATAATACACAGATATATTTCTATCAAGGTAATATAAAATACCTCGGTGTCAAATTAAAAATATTTCATTCTTTTTTTCTTTGAATATTTCCTTGTTTGCAAAATGATGTGTGTATGTCATTTGAAATTATATTCTAAAACGCACATAGAAACGTGCATTCAACTTTCATAGAAAACTGGATTTCATACAATAAGAATTAAAACAACTGTCTAAATATCAAGTATTAATCTACATAAACCAGTTAGTAATCAAGGCGAGTTTCCATCTGAATGTCGTCAGAATTTTTCCTAATTTTTATAAGTTACTATACAGATTAATTTTGAAAGGACATTAACGAGTGAGTATTAATCATACCGTATTACGTTATGATTAATACTCACTGCTTATATTTTCTAAGCAACTACGTCTTTATAATTTTTTTTTTGGGGTAGTGGCATATTAAGCAATAAAGGAGTTATCAATTAAGAAATACTGTATATTTTATTTCCAAAAATAGCATAACAATTATTTTTAAAAATATTCGTAATATTATATTTAAAATTAAGTCAGTAATAAATTCTTCTGTTGCCAAAAATTTATAATTATTGAATAAAGGATTCATTATAGTAAATTACAACGTCTGAATTATGCTTTAAAAACCAAGCGATTCGGAATTCTACATTTAAAGTTCGATAAAGTTAATCAGAATGATCTGACTATCCAATTAAGACCAAAATATATTGCATATATAGATACACTTTCTTTTATTTTAGAAGGTATCAGTTTCGGAAACTATTTCATTTAAACCTTAGAGAACCACATATTCGCACTAATTTGAATTTAATTGAATTTTACAGCAACGCTGACCTCTAAACAGAATGTTCGGACTTTAGATTCCAAAACCAACTTCAATAACACGCATACGAGGGCTAATTTAATTGGCTTATCCTACAAAGGTGAACCTCGTTTATTTGGTTGAAATAGGACTGGCATTTTCATTGGACGAAGGTAACCAGATTCCACAAGTTTCAGTTTCAACATATATGGTTAAATAATCGTAATCTGTGTACGGTCAGTTGGTTGTACAACAAAAATAGTGCGTTAGTTTCTGAGGAGTGCTAAGCTTCGAAGCTAAAGTTGAACTTGATTTTGAGAATAATTGTGAAAAGAGTTTAAAATGGGATGATACCTTTAGAAGTGACTCTCTCTGCTTATTGAAATGATGCGGGAAGTTGGATTTTTGTGGGAGGAATTCTCAGATCTCGTCGCGAGGGATGTACTCACGATAGAAAGGATAAGTATTTCTGCTATCCGATTGATTGATATGAGGAGAATAATAGGTTCTTAATTGAAATAGTTTTGGAGTGTTTTGTGAAATTAAATTACGCATCTGAACAAATGGGAGGCAAGGTTTAATTTCCAACAGCAATTTCTATTCATAGCATTTTCGGTATTCTTGAATTTGCGTATTCATCACATGTGTAAAATTAAATGTTCTTTTAAATTTCTTATAATACAAGATCATGGAATTATTGTTATTACATATGAGTCAGATATTCTCAAATGATATTTCATAATTGCTTTGTTGTGTAGCCTTTTTTTTTTTTAGAGAACTGTTTCAACTATCAGCCCTTCCTTTCAAAAATAAATGAATTAAAAACCAGAAAATTCAGTAAATGAATTAAAAACCAAAATTATAGTAGCAGTTTGCTCAAAACCCCTAGAAATTCTGCATAATGTTTGGCTTGAAATTGACTTTCCTTAGATATAATCGTATGAATTAAAGATTCCATATGGAAGTGATATTTTTAGTTAATTGACGAGTTACTTTTCTTTTATAATTTGGTGATTTACTCTTTCACATAATGTTTCTAATTTCTTATTTACATACACATAATTTCATTTGAACTGACTTATTAAGGATAAATAAGGAACTTTTGAATGCGCTACCCTATATTATATATATATATATATATGTGTGTGTGTGTGTGTGTGCGTGTATGTGTTAATTTTAATTGATTGTATGCATAATGAATTGTTATTTTTTATTTACTTACTTTCATTTTTTAGTATCTGTACTATTTAAGAGCTTCTTAAAAATATATATTACAAAAAAATTCTCCTTGGTTTTAGTTATGAAACATTTTGACTGAAAGCCTAACTATAGTCTGGCTCTTTGAATTCTTAAATTTCGTTATAAAATTTCTTACCCCTTTCACGATCTCTTTCTTAAAATTTTTATTTTACAAGTTTTTAGTTGTAATTTGAGTTTCATTATTCTTAATTGTTTTGCTAACCTTTGATTGCTGATTAAGTATTTCTAGATTTTAGTGTTTGTATTCTGGCAACATTTAAAAATGGTTTTTTTTAATCCTTTGTGAATTAATTTTGGCAACGCTTGAAAATTTTACTCCACATGAGATGTTGGTGTTTAGCTACCTAGCATATTTTTGACCCATTTTTATGCTTTTTTAAGTACTTTTATGACTTGAAATAAAATTTCAATGAATATTTAAGGTTAGTAAATATATTTTCTAAATTTAAATTGCTTGTGTTTTGTACATTTAGAAATTTGTTTTCATTTGTTTGCATTATTATTTGTTATATTAATACACTTGGAGAAAATACTAGGGAAATCTTGATTTAATTTTTTGATTTTTTTGTACTTTTTTTAAGGAGTTTTCGGGGTATGTGAGTTTTTCTTTAATTTTATTTTTAGATTTAAATTTTTTGAATTATTTTCAATTAATTTTTATGGTGCTATACCATTTGTTAATAATATATTTTGTTGATGGTGATAAATAGGCCTATAATTCTAAAATGATTCAGCTTAAAAGTTTAAAGCATGTTACAATATTAAATATATTATTCGCCCTTTTTGTACTTTCAAAAAAATTTAAGGTATTTTTAAAAAATTCTTGATATTTCTTTATTTCTCACCTCTTCTGATTTATTATTATTATTATTATTATTAATAATTATAATATTATTATTATATATATACATATTACATACATATATGTGTGCGTGTGTGTGTGTGCGTGTGTGTGTGCGTGCGTGTGTGTGCGTGCGTGCGTGTGTGCGCGCGCGTGCGCGTGCGTGTGTGTGCGTGTGTGTGTGTGTGTGTGTGTGTGTGTGTACAATGGCTTCAATTTTAAATGCGTTTTTCTTAAAACTGTTTTTTACCCATAATTTGAGCACGTTGACAAAGATGATTGAAAAAGTTATGAATATTTTTGTTTGAAATTTTTTGAATCATATATCTATGTTGTTTTCTAAGGAATATCTTAAAAGTATTCTTATTGTATGAATATTCTTTAAGTTAAAACCTGTTATTTTAAAAAAAAAAACTTTTTCAAATGTGTCTAATTTCTTACATTATTTACTCGAACAGCTGTAAGTTTTTTATTTTTTATTTTTCAGTAAAACCTTAAAATGTTATTACATGCTGTAGATAAATTCATGTAGTTTATTTTATTATTACTTTTATTGATAGAAGAAAATTATTTTTGTCTCTAGATGTTTTGCAGTTTTTACAAAAAATTGTTAAATTTGTTAAACTATCTTATGTAACATATTTGAAGTAAAAAAGAAAATTTATTTAAAATATTATTTTCTCAGCATTGATGTTCATAGGCATTAATTCCCAAATAAGTGTTTATAATATTTTTGTATTGTATTTTTTAAAAAAAATTCCTCCAAGCGTGTTCGGATACCTTAAGCCTTTCGATATATTGCTGAAATCGGGCTGGAAATATTGAGAACTTTTTGCAAGTTCAACTGAATTGTTTCTTTTTGTTATGATTGTTTTCAGTACAGCAAAATTGGGAAAGAATGGGTAGCTCACCTTTAAAGTATCATTATTTCCTTATAATTTTATTTATTTATTTTCTAATTTATTAGGGATTACGATGTATTTTGCTTCAGAAATGCATGTTATAACACGAATAAAATTACTTGTAGCAACAAATTCTTGAATTTTATTCTACTATTTAAATAATCTTCATTAAGAAGATTATTAAAAGTTTTTCCCGTCGTTTTTATTTTCATGATGAGTATGTTTGTAATTTATATAGGTTGTGTGATATATAAACATAATTTTTAAGACAAATTTTACTACTTTTAAAAACTACTATAAAAATAACTTCCATTACATAGATACAACTCATATCATAACTTCTCATTATAATTGATAGTTCTAGGCATCTAATAAATTTTGACATGAGTGGTAATTTCTTTAAAATTGCACAAAAACATATAAATTTTTGTTTTTTATTATTCTTTGTGACAGATTCTTCTTTTATAAAAATTAAAACAATAATAATACATAAAACCCATATTTAAGACAAACAGAATTATTTTTCTCAACGGACTGTTATTGGTAATAGTTGTATATGTTTAGAAATTTTTTAAAGAGAAATGAAATAAGTAATCGTTTGTTTGAAATGTTAGTCTTACGTATATTCAGATGAGTTTCATGAAGTGTTCTTAAAGTTTTTAAGAAGGACAAAAGTAATTGGTTTTAGAGTACCATGCTCACTTAAAGCTGAAACAATGGCAGCTAATGAATACAAATAATTTAATTAAGAATGAAATATTGTTGTAATTTTCCTTTCGCACTGCAGTAAGAAATTATCATTTAACTTAAACAATAAAGTATCTCACTAATTGTTTGTATTTATTTGAATAAGACAAATACTTCTTGCACACATTTAATTTATTTGTTTATCAATTACCAAAGATAAAATAACAGTTATCATAAACATTGCAATAAGCAACTTTGCGAAAGCGCTTCTGAATTCTGAAATATCACAAGTTAGCTCTTGAAAGTTGCCGAAAAATTTATTTTATAAAAAGATGTGGCTTCTTGTTAGTCCTTATACTGCTTTAAATGTAATTCTGAGCAGTAAATTTCGTGTAGTGCCTCTTCCATTAACTCTGATTCGATATAACGTGATCATTAGGTTTTCCTAAACTTCATTTTGTATTTTCTTGCAATTCGCTATGTTTCTTATGAGTTTCGTGATAAATTAATTTATTATATGTGCTCGTTGATCATATCTAAAAGACTAAAAAGAGTAGAAAATGAATGGTATTTTCTATGTTTAATCCAGAAAAGATATTTGGAATCTATGGAGATTCCAAGTTAAATTTCCCCAATAGCGTGATGTAGTAGTTTGGATGAGCGGATTGCCTTCCTCGTCATTTTATTGCCGCTGAAATCAACCCCAAATCTTTCAAGTTTCTTCTCAGTAAACGTTTATAAATAATCATTGAATCCAATCTTGTTTGTCTCGGAAAACTTCAAATTCTTATGAAAAGGAAAGATGAGTCGGAACTTTTAGTATAAAAATCAATTTTATATTTGCATGTGCATGTTTAGGCATTATGTAGCACATAATGTAGTATGCAGACTTTAATATGGAATAAAATAATATTCAATTTTATGTCACGTGTTTTCCTGTCTTGATATTTATTGCATTATAAAATGACCTCGCTTAGTACTGTTTATCTATAGCACTTTATTTTCTAAGAACCTATTCTAAGCTCTAAACGAAGATTTACTGTATTGAAACAAGCTACAATTTGCTATTCATGCTACAATATAGCTTATATCAAACATATTTAAAATTTTTAAAATAAACAATGTAATAATTTAAAATGAATGTTCATAAAAGGAGCTGAAAGAAATTACGCACTATACTAAGCTTTTATTATTATTCATATTAGCTCAATTAGAATAATTTAAATAAGATTAATGAATCGCTCCGAGAGTAGACCTTTACAAATTGAATTTATATCAAATTATCGTAATATGAAATACTAGAAAAGAGTTTTATCATAAAGGGTTTCAGGGAATGGATTGCGCTTTAGTATCAAGGCATGTTTAGCTACATTAATTTGTTCAGTCAAGTTATTCCATTTTTCTTGAAAAATGTTATTTTTATCAAAAAAAACCCACCCACGCAATTGAAATTACTTCACTTCGCTTCAATAAAAATGCTTTAATTAGTGTTACAAAATAGAATAACCACTTTAAGTCTTCTTTAATATTTTAATTCCGAAAATACTGAATTCTATCCAATCCATGTTATTCTCGTTTAATACTCATATTCTTTTTTTCTTACCATTGAGTGAGCTTAAAGAATAAAATTCTTTCCTTCCGGGATATTATTTGAGTTATCAAATTTCAATTCCTAACACTTTTTCCCCAAAAAGAAAATAATATTTTCAGCAGCGTTTTGTGACGCTTCCTTTCTAGTAGGTGGAAGGGTTTTAGAAAGCAATTTTTTAAATCCTTAAGTGAAAAGAAGTACTTAAGTAGAAGTCAATAAAGTAATAGATAACTTTTCTGAGTTGTATACTTTCATTTTTCATCTAAAGTTACAAGGAACATATATATAAAAAATAAACATATTTTGTATTATTTTCTTCTTCAATAAAAACAAATAAAGCAAGGACTAGCTTAAAACTGATTCCAGATAGCACTGTTATTTTTTATTCTAAATATCACTTCGTATTTTCTTTCCGTTTGTCACGTTTCTTATCAGTTTTATTACGAATTAAATTAATTTGTCAAATCATTGATGATATAGATAAGAATAAACATAGAAGAAAAATGAATGGCACATACATTCATAGCAATTTGGTAATACGTTTGAACAAGTATATATATATATAATTATTAAAACAAACCGAGATCTACTTATAAATCCTTGTGGGTGTTGTATCACGGGGGGTGGGTGTTGTATCACGTAATCGGGTAAGTAATAATTTTACGTTTTTGAAACCTGCGTAAGTAATAATATATAACAGTAATATGTTCCATAAAAACCCTAACAATTTTATCCTTCCTTTTTTTCTTAATGATTTTAATTTAAAACTTTTTTTTATATCATAAGAAGTATTATGTTAGTGAAACGTAATCTAGAACGACACTGGTGTTGAAAATTAAGAGAACTTGCATATTTTGCATAATTTCATGAAAATAATTGAACGAAATGTAAAAATACTGTTTCGAAACAAAGATGCGAATCTTGTACATCGAATACGTAAGAGTATACGTGTATGAGGACAGAACTAGTCAAGAAACACGGATTTATTAATGCGAGGCTAAAATTCGCATTTCATTCGCTAGCGTATTTGATCGAATTTCTTAGTGTATTTTTGTAACAATCTCTTAAATTAAAATTCTAATAGTAAAACTGACTGACCTCCAACGTTTAGATGATGGAATGAGGTGGCGAATTGTGGATAAGCTAGAAGCTGGCCAGTCTCAAATCCAGATTTAAAGAGAATTTGATTTAACGCCCAGCGTCGATTCCAACTTATGGAAACAGTTTAAGAATACCGGATCCGATGAGCGAAAGCCTGGGAAAGGTCGTCCAAGAGCCTTGACGACCAGAGAAGATCACTATTTGTTCATAACAATGAGGTGCAACAGGGATGCAATAGCTTCCCAGCTCTTTCATGAGTTGTATGCGGACACAATAACCCGAGTTTCAAGGGTGAATGTTTCCAGAAGATTTCTTGATAGTGGGCGGTTTTCAAAATTACCGGTTAAGTTCTGAGAACAGAAGAGTCTATTTAAAATGGTGCCGAAAGCAATAGAGATCGGAGTATGGATCAATGGGCGACAGTTTTCTTCACTGATAAGTCCCGGTTCAGCCTAACCAGTGATTTTTGCCGTACTTTTATAAAGAGAGAAACAGGCACCCACTACCTCTCCTCCAATAAAATCGACCATTACGGCAGAGGAGGCTTGATGGTCTGGGCAGACAACATTTTGGATTGGCACATGCACCCCCACGTATTTGAAAGGGGCACTGCGACTCTTGAGAGGTATAGGGAAGAGTTCTTCGATCCCTGTATCCACCTTTTCAGAGGTTCAATTGGTCATGATTTCCTTTTAATGGATGACAACGCGAGGTCACATAGAGATCAGCTGGTCAACGAATTTCTGGATATGGAGGATATTTGCCAGATGTATTGGCCAGCTAGATTTCCAGACTGCAATCCTAAAGAGGATCTCTGGAATATTCTCAGGAGGGCAATTACAATTCGCAAGCCCCTTCCGAGAAACATCCATGACCTGAAACCAGCGTTGCTGAACGAATGGGATCAATTACCACTGGAACTCATAAAGGTGTATTATAACTGTTGAATGACTATATTTTTGTATTATATCAACCCTATGTACACACCAAATGTCATTAAAATCTGTCCAGTAGTTGCAGAGATAATCGAACAAATCAGAAAATTCTCTTAATTTTGAACACCAGTGTAAAATATTATTGGAACATGAATAAAAATGGATTTAGTAAAATGTTTTCCAAAACTTATATGATAGTGTAGTATGTTAAATAAATAATAGGATAAATAAACACATGTTCTGAAAGTAATAAGAGTTTATAACATTTTATTTGAAAGTAATTGAATATTGGTGCTTATTATCAGACAAGGACTAAGACGTTGGAACGTATTACTTAAGAGTAACCAATTATTTTTTCAGCGAGTATAATTTTGATTGTTCATTAATATCTTTTACCGCACAGAAACAACACGAAAGCTATTGGTGATGGATCTCATGATTTTGTACCTTGTTCAAGTGTCGATTACGACCCATACATTGGCACCTCCCTCTCCAAACTACCACACAATGCCAATGAGAGGACTTAAGAACTTGATTAGATTTAACGTGCAGTAATCTTGGAACACACAACGGGTCTTTAGTGGCATCAGAGATTGAACGCTCGACTTAACTAAAATAACGCTGCCCGCCAGTACTCGACCGTACCCTTTAAGCTACCGTAGCCACGTTTATTCAGCGAAAGAGAAATTTCAGAGGCATATTTAAATTAATTGAAGGCTCATCTTATAAGAATAATATATTTATCTAATATTACCCTGAATTTTACAATTGAGAGGGTGAGATTCATACTTCTTGGTGAAGAGAAGTAATGTATCGGGCATCGGTGATTCTTGTCATTTATTTTGGAAGGTGATAGGTATTTAAAGTAAGGTTTTGAAGAGAGTTATGCTTGAAAATTAAGACAAGAATATAAAAGTAAAGAAGGATCTAAGTAAACTGTGAACGTGGATGAGGAGTTAAGTAAATAAAATAAAAGTGGTGAATTGATAAAAACATATTTTGAGGGAATAGTTATGATAAAAAATTGTTTCTATGTAATTCAAAATTGGCGTGTAAATCTTATAAGGAGAGGAAAATTGTAGCAAACAATAGAAGAAAGGTCACCATAAAAGTTAAAGACATCGGCATGATGCATTGATTAAGAGGTCATTCAACTTGTTACAGCGGGGAAAGGGTCATACTTTGAATCCAGGGGCCTCTCCGGAATGAGAAGTTATAGACTTCACAAAATTACGGTGCACTCGGGGTAGTCGTATTCTTAGGTATAACACAATTTTTGCAATTATTTTGCCAAACATAAGCAATTTCATATATTAGCCCGTAAAATATGTTAGGAGAGGATAGCCCTGGTAGCCTATTTCATTTATTCTTTTTGGACAAGTGTGTAGCATTTGTTTTCATGTATCGAGTTTATTATATGTTAAACAGTATCGCAATCCATATCATTATGATTTGGAGAGCTGCATAAAACATTATTCATTGTAATGGTGTAATCATTGACATTATTTTGTAAGAAAATCAATAAGAAATATATTTTTTGTTCAAAATTAACCCTTATAATTTTCCTTAATGTTTTTTATCTATTTATTTACGTGCTGCCTCTAACATATATTATATAGTGCAAATTAATATATAAATAACTTAAAATAAATTCCTTTTTCTTTTCTTCGAGTGTACCCTTTGCCCAGCTTATTGCGTTAAAATGCCCTTGTTTAACGCTGTTTTAATACACGTTTTGAGGCTTACGAACCCTAAGACATATAAATCAAGTCTTACTTTAATTTATTAAAATTTTTATTCAGTTCAATAAGAATATTACTATGTTTATAATTTTCATGATGCATGAAATTTTTTTATAATTCAAAAATGTCACTGTTTTATTCTGTTTGTTTCATTTTTACCGCATAATATTTACATTTCAGCAAATTAATGCTTTCTTTATAGTTACCTAACAAAATAAACAACTGTTTGAAATTTTCTAGTAAAATGAATAGAATTTCGAAAATACTTTTGGCTTAGCTTTTTTGTACGTTAGATACGGAATTTTTGTTACATAAGCAGTGTATCGTTTGACAAAGCTTTTAACATGATTGACTTTCGCAAATATGCATATCGTTCCATAAAGGGAATTTTTTTTACTTTTTCCAAATATTACAGGCATGAAAAATGAATTATAAACTGGGTAGTTTTAAGCAAACAATATAAAATATCATACCATTTCATTAGTAATTTTTGATTTATAACGAGATACTATGACGATTATATAATTATTAAGACCATAAATTGCAAACTGAATAATTCTTGAATCCATAATATAATTTGCCATCAAAATGTATGTTAAGTCACAATTGTCAAAATTTAGAAAGAAGTAATGAATTGAATATGTGAAAGGTAATAATAGCAGTAGCATTTTAATATTTTGAAAGTGCATTTAAAGAAGGTACAACCCTTCCTACGTTATTATAAAGGTACCATATATCGATTCTCACATTGCGATTAAACTAAATGTCCTTTTATTTTCCCTTGCAAAAGTAAAGTAGATAATGTTTCCTCCAGGGGAACTCACAATTTTTGTAGCATTTAAAACATCAGTTTCTTTCTCAACATCTTTTTTTGAAAATTCAATGTACCTTTTTGCAAAGTTGAAATTATGCTTTTGAACTACATTTGGTTTTAAACTTAGAAGGCTGATACGATACTTGCCAAATAATTATTACTGATGAGAAAGAGAAGAAACCTTATTTAGTCATATATACAATTCATAACTATGTAATAGTGCTCAAGCGTTATCTGCAATAAATAAATTGTAAAGTTATAAATGTTCATTATATAAATAAAAAAATCATTTCGAGAAAATATATAAACTAAAAATTTTGGGTATAGTAATTTATAAGCATGTCGTAAGACATTTGATTACCTTCTCACACAAAACCTCATCTTAAATAAACATTTAGGCCAATAAAATTATAATACATTTAAAGCCTCGAAAATTACAAAATATCATCCATACAGTATTGGATAACTTTCATAATTCTCAACATAGTAAAGTATATAAACAACATAATTAAAAATATAGAAAATAAATTTTACATTAGAATAAAAAAAATTATTTGAAAAATGGTGTTTGATCGATATAAAAGAATTTGATCGTCTCTGTTAAAAAAATGAATACATCTTAAAATACTCTATACACCCTTACACCTCTAAAATAATAATTCCTTGTAATGATGTTCTATTAATCTGGAAGCATGTAACGTAATTCTCTTATTATTTCAATCCACAACTATTTTAAATTCTAATTAAATAGTCAACAATTAAGCTTCAACTGAAGGTATGTAAGAGAAAGACAACACAGTTTAGTATTTATCTACACAGAATATTCAAGATGGCTCCTTTTTGAATCCCTCTTATCTCAGTTAACCATTGTTCATGTTCAAATAAAAAAGTCTAATATTATCGAATTTTTCGTTCTGATTCAAACACTCTTTCCTTATAGCAGATTCAATTCTTAGTACTCTAACAAGGATTCGCTTTCAAATAATATTAATATTACAATCAATTGCGATTATTCAGTCTGATTTACAAATATATATCAGGGTGGAGTTATTTTCGATTTTCCTCCATTTCCTTTCAATTTTATTTCGCTTCTATATTACTATCTCTAATTCAATCCATTATCTTCCTTACCTAATTTCATTTCATTTTGGTTCACAGAGAGTTGATATTTTATACAATTTACATTATCAAAATGTTTCTGAGTTTTGAGAAGAGAATTTCACGAAAAGTCTAATCTCATAAACATAATGACATTTTCTAAAAGAATTGAATTCATATCTTGAATTTCATTCATTTAGATTTTTCATTTCTTCTCAAGCATATATAATTTTTTTTTGAAATTTCTATATCTAACCAACACAATTATTCAACTGATTATGTAGTATTGAATATTGAAGTAAAGATGAGCATCGAGATCTCATTATTTTTTATGATTATCTCTTTTAAATGACGAAATAAGTGAAGTAAAATTCAATTTATAAGAGTGCGATTATTTTTTATTGAGGAAGAAGGCGCCATTTTATGACTTTTATTGCAGGCTATGTTGTTATTAAAATAAATAACAGTTCATAAGTATTTGATTTTGATCTCATAAAAATTTCAGAGATTTATTTTTCAAAAGCTATTAGGAATTTAAATCAGAAAAAAATTATTTGTAAGTTAAAAACTTTATTTAGGAGGTCTTTGCAATTTTTTATCATCGAAGTTCAATAATATGTCTTCTCTGCAACTTTAAACGCTGAGAAATATAAGATGGTTATTGTTATTTTAAATAAAAAGTTTAACTGTTTTGAGAGAATGCTCTCACACAAAATCACGAAAACAAGATTTTTAACTAAACGTGTAGAAACTTTTATTGTATATGAAGAAACATAAGTAAAATAATAGATTGAATAAGTGAGCAAAATTAAAGATTGGAGCTAATTTAGATAAAATTGGATAGACGCTTATATTGCGATTGTGGCTGTACTAAATTTTATATACACATACCGAAGGGTGCATCGTAAAGATTTTATTTTTGCAAACAAAAACCAGATATATCTGAATAAAATTTATTCTGCATATTTATTGATGCTTAGGCATATAATGTTGTAAAGTATAGCTGTTATTGAATTGTTTGGTTTCAGGAAGCTGTAGCAAGCCGTTTTGTAATCACAAATGATAGATCCGTTGGGAGTAGTTGAACAATTAAACTCGATAAAATCGCCAATCATGAAAGAAAAAAGGGACACGTAAAATTCCCTTGTAGGATTCCTGCCTTTCTCCTTTGAGGTCCCATGACCTGTAAAAAGAAGCGTTTTTGCTAAGTTTAGCACACATACACAGGTATATTTACATACACGTACAGGAACAATCACTTTCTATATCAGAAAACCTATCTAGTGCTGCACAGTCAGACGGTCATCAGACACACTGCCCATCCTCCATCCTTAATGTACGTGAATCTTCATATAAAATTAATTTCTAAGAATTTAAATTTGTAAGCTAATAATTTATTCAAATGTGTGTTATAGTTTATCGCCCTGGTAATTAATATTTTACTCTGATGGAGTATTACTAATATTACTAATATATCTCTTAGTTCTACCAATATTTTCCACAAATTGATCACTCTGACCTGATTGAAAAACTTCTTTAACCTTAAAAAGTAGAAAAACGGTAACAAATAATTTATAATTCACAGAGCAAAGAAAAGCCTTCTTATCACTATTTTCGACTTTCCTCCTTGTTATTCGACTTCAATTATTTATTTTTCGTACATTTGTGGCATTTTGGCATTTTCAGTAACAATGGGTTTATGAATTAGCTGGCTTTTCGGGCTGGAAAAGTTAAATAATATTGTAAATAAAAATTTACTTTTGAATCACCCTTTCTTCGATCTGTTGCAATAAAAGTCCTTATAATTGTAATAATTGAAATAAAATATATATATATATATATATATATATATATATATATATATATATATATATATATATATATATATATATATATATATATATATATATATATATACTTCTCTATATATACTATTACTATATATATGTAACAACGTATATATATATATATATATATATATATATGTGTGTATTATTGACCAGTAGTAGTGTGTTATTGTGTTAATGCACAATTAGTGTTTTAGAATTGCAAAATTATAAAATGGTGTCTTACATAGTCTTAAAATATTAAAATGAGCATTTGTAAATACTAATAATTTATGTTTGACTTTTGTGTTTCTTTAAATTCTTACTGTTCATTGAAATGTAACGGAAAACGAGAAGTATTAAGTACATTGGAAAGTTATCTAAATGTTACAAAATGTATTACCAATACCTACGATCAGAAAACCGCATACTCTGTTACAAATACAAAATTGAATGAGACTATTATAGAAACTGTAAAAGAAAGATATATTTTAATATCTTTAATATAATAGAAACAATTCTACATTTCTGAACGTGAAAGAAATGAATTATTACGTTTCTTAATAAAATAATCATTTTAAGGAAAATGTCTGAAAATTCTTATTAGCTAAGAGTAAAATATTCCTTCTTATTAAAAATTTAGTTTTTCGTTCACCTTCTACGTTATTTATAGTTAAACTAATTTTCCTATAATTAATGGAAACATTTTATACATATTAACATGAGAAAATCCCAAAGACTGCGTAATTAGAACATTCACCTACATGTAATACGTGCTTCATTGTTTGCATTATTAATCAATCTAGATGTGATAAACAGTGTGTGTATAAAGTAAGGTACTTTATTAACGAAGAATCTCGAGGTTGGTGAAAAGTTCACAGAAACTAATTAGATTAAAATAATAAGCCTAATTCTCACATATATAGGTATATGGGTATATTAATAACTAAAAAATAGACACAGAAAACACATATATATATTATATAGTTTTTGATTAAGGAAATATATAACTATGGATATACGAATAATTGTGTTTTAATGAAGTTGGATCCAATGAGCTTAATGTTTCTTAGCCATTCATGGCAAGTGGGAGAAATATTTTTGTAGACATTCAGGATATATTTTATACGCATATATTATTTTCTCTGAAAATATAATAGGAACAAATTGCAATATATTAAACGTAGAGTCGAATGGTGAGACATGTCTTGATTCCGAAAACTTTCGCAAGCACCATGGGATTTCAGTGTTTAAGATCGCTGAATACATAATTAAGGAAATTAAGTTTGAATAATAGGTATGAGTCCTTAAATTATCTCAAGCGATATAAAACTAGAATAGAGGTGGAAAATGTTTGTTAAATTTATTTTGGCATCGAATATTTACCTGCGGTAGTGAAGTAGTAGAATCATTCGAAATTATGAAAAAAAAACCTTTAAAAGACTTTGCTTCATAACCGTTCTATGAAAAAGATCGGGTCAAGAGGGATCCCATGAAATATTTAAAGCTCTTCTGCTATAGTGCTAATGAGGCTACTGCTTAGTAAGGGCCACAACTGAAGTTTTATAAACGTAACTGATACATTGATAAGCTGATACAATGAAACGAGAAGATCTGTTCACCTGTCTTCAGTGGTTCTGGAGGGTCGAAGGCGAAGTTGTTCTTCTTATAAATGAAGATTTCGAGCATGATATCTATATAATGTATCGTATCCTAATAGTGCTTGTCGTAGACTCCCGGCAGGCGGTTTTCGTCGAGCTTTGGGTTCAAACAATGATACTTTAACAAACTCTCTGTGCAGCCGTGGCTCATGTACGCTAAGATTGTCAAGGCTCAAAGTCTTCCTAATTGCTTGGTGTGCAAGTTAGGAGACTAAAGGGACAGATTAGGTGTCCTTGTCATTCCACCGTAGTTTAGAATTACGAGGTCTGTCACTACTAGCCCTCGTGTTGCTTCTAATGGGACGCTAATAAAACCAAACAACATCGTTGATTGATTCTTGATTTTTATGTGTATTTAACTTAGGAAGCCTCTTTCAATTAACTTTAACCTGTTTCATTTAACTTATGAATATTTTAAAATTAAATTATGTTATTTGGGTTCATTTGTCTCATAGCTATATCCAGAATTACCAACAGTCGGATAAACTCGTTTTTACTGGGATTTTGCTTGTAGGGGAAATTCCATATACAGTGTGATTATGGTGTCGGACCCCAAAGCACTAATTTTGTCTATGGAAGGATTGTTACTCTGTAAAAATGGTCAAAAAAATTAACAGAAACAATATTATTAAGTTTAACCAATAAGTAACGAGGCAGGTAATTAATGTTACATCAAAAATATGGGATTTAAGAAAATGGAGACGAGTCTGTAGGGTAGCTACTTATGTGGAAAATTGTTTTCAAGTGTTCAATATGTAAATATCATCACGTATCGAACTAGGTAATATCCTATGATAGACATGAGAAAGAATAGTTTTCTCTCTGCTATTTTGCGCAGTATTTCGATCAAACGGTCTGAGAAAGTAACAATTCTTTTCTCCTTAGTTGCTTTTGAAAATGTGTTCTTTTTTGGTGTTGATGCAGCTCAATTTTAAATGATAATCTTCAGAGAACTATTTTAGGTACATTATTCAATATTTATAACATTTATTACTTGCCAGTTTAAGTATTTAGTAAATGATAAATATTATAAATATTTGTTTGTAAATTATTAAATCAAACCTCTAAATGAATACACGTAATTTTAAACATTTAAACATTAAATGGGAAAAACATTAAACATAAACGAAACTTTAAAAGGTCTTATTTACCCAAGTCCTTTTGTGTGTGATAGAACTCAAAAACATAGAATTTCCCATATTCATCTTACAACTTATTCATCTTTAGAAATATCTAGCATTTCCAATTGAGCTATTTCATTGATCTTAGAAACTCCTGCCAAATTACATAAAAAAACGTAACTTGATCGGTAGTCTTTTACCTCAATAAACAAAAAAAAAATCGCAGTATCAGTAATGTCATCAGCACATTGTCAAAATGACTAAATTTCGCGAGAAGTATCGTCTAAAATTTAAATAGAGTAACACGAATTCAGCTCGCATTGGGGAAAGATTTCACCATACGAGTAGATCTCGGTTACAACAATTTTGGCAAAGAAACTTCTGACAGCTAAACTTGTTTGCGCTAGTTGAACGTGAACCTGACTTTTTCATGGTCATCAAAGGGATAAGAAAAGCATGGTAATTCAAAAGAGGCGAGTTTATTCCAGGAAATGTTTGTGATATTTTTCCATCCCAAGAAATAGTCCTTATCGAGTTCCAGGTGGCCATCCTATCCCCTAAGGTTCAGAACTGTCCACATGAGGCTCCCACCTCTTCAGCTAAATCAAAAAAGTACACCACTGACAACGGTTTCAAATGGACGATTAAGCAATTGATTAAATTTAGGATTTGGTTACAAATAGCAGCTAACGGACTGAAGTTTGTTGTATGAATACTGTTGTGTTCCTCTGTCTCATTGTTTATTGACTATTTCTTAAGGAATAGACACCAATAATAAAATTATGCAGAAATATATGAATAATAAATATATTGATAGAAAACGTGTGTTGGGTACAAGTAGCTCCCAACTCCGGTTGTGAAGCTGCGTCCATAGGATGGAAACTAAAGGTACTTTAGCCTTGAAAAGCATCACACATACATAAAATGATAGTTTTTATATTACTCAGAAAATAAAGAAGTAATAAATAGATACGGAGGGAATTGTTTTTTTAATCCAAAATAACTACACGTGATAGATGTTAACGATCATCTTTCATCTGTTATATTAGAACATAAACTTAATGCCTGTCTTCTCTTTACAGAACCAAAACTTTTCTGCTTTCCCCCACTGCTGCCGTCTGTCTGTCGTTCTACAAACACTTCTGGTTAAAAACGCCTAGCGTTGTGTTTTAGGGAAAAACTAGATTCGAACTTTTAAATATACTAAACAACATTATGTGTTCATTCAAATGATTTTGTACGTATAAAGTAATTTATTGTTTGGACGAATTTTAGCATATTAATAGGCATATATATCTTTGTACTGTTAAGACATTGTAATATTGCAGTCATGAGGTTAAGGTACATAAGTTCTTGCAAATATGGTAACATGGTATCGAATTACGAACCTATAAAACAAGAGCATCTAAGCAGCTCGGTTGATGGAGTAACGGTTTCATAACCTAATGAGCTGGAGTCCCTTACTTCTAAAACCTTTTTATGTAGAGGGGTTAATGCACACTAAATCTTTCAGAGCTGTAAGCTCTCTCAATGGTGAATCATGGATAAGAGAAAGAAAGGCCAATTAAAGTATTAATATCGTCTTCTGATCGATATATAGAATTTTAGTTCTTTCATGAATAACCCTCGAGCAATTACGAAGTAACATTAACTCAAAACAAAAGAAAAATATTTTTTCTTTCTAGAAAGTTTCTCATTAAGTCGACAAATGATCCAAATTTTCATCCCGAAGGCGAAGGGGTCATTGCTTAAGCTCTGTGTTGTGAACTGGTGACATCTCTGTAAATCTATCTTTTCCTTTATAAGGGAAGCTATGCAAGGAAGCATCAACTCATATTCGTCATAACAGATAAAATAAATTTCCATTCTATTATTTCCTGAGCACTTTTGGGAATTATCTAGTAATAACGTTTGCTTATTAAAGGCTTGATCAGTTTGAGTACAACTGTCTAAAATTGTTCTTTCAGTTTGGATCTGATCTATTTTGAGCTTATTCAATATTTGTATTTGTATGTTAAACTTCGAATGTATCTTTGCTAGGCATAGATATGCATCAATTATCTATTAGGATATCTTCTAGTGATTGCATATAATTCGGATGTTTGGTATTAAGGTATGAGCACACGTGATATAATTTAGTTTATTACCCGCCATACACACAAATCGATTTATTCTAATGAAGTAATTCATAACTTGGTACTCAAAAACTCTTTAATGCCAGTGGAAACATTACAAATGTATACAAACTCGGATGAGAAAAAAAAAAAAAAAAAAAAAACCATACCTTATTTTCAGATAAAAACTATTTGGATTTATCATTATGTCTCTTTCATATAAATACTCAAAACATTGAAAGTCTTGGTATGTTTTTAAATATGGCAGATTTTCCGTTTTTAAATATGATTGATGTAAATCTACTGTCGCCATTTCACACAGTGGCACTGAATATCTACATCTGTTGGTTAGTCATAGAGGCTAGCATTGAGGCATTTGTCCTGATTTACAATTGTTAGAATGCATTTAAAATTCCTCACTCTATTGAAAATGCCTCCGATTATGAAATATGTGCTGTAATTCTTTTCCTGCACGCTTAAGACGTGAAGACTGCCGAAATTCATTTGCAGATTAATGAAATGTGTGGAAATTAGTCTAATTTGAAATCGGAATCAAAACCCAGATCCATAGAATGGAGGCATTTAGCATCACTAAAAGAAGTGAAATTCAAATGAGTCAAAGCAAATCCTTCACTTTAAAACAAGTGCCCTGTGTTTTCGAATATCCAGGGTGTATTGGTTTTGTATTTTTTTGCCTAGGAGTGACTCAGTAAATTCCTAGTCATATTGTGACAACTTAACGAAGTTGTGTTGCACAATCCAAAACAGAAGGCATGGTACATTCAGTAAAGAGATTGTTTGTAGCATGAAAACACACGTTTCCACGTAGTTCGAAGAAGCAGAGATCTCATCGCATCATATGACTGAAAATAACAGTACATCCCTAACAGTATATCCTCCTCAGTATATCCCTAATCAGGTTCCCAGAGGCAACCACTTGTTCCCTCATTTGAAAGAAAAAATTAGGTGGTCAGCGCCATGATAATGTTAATAATAATATCGAAACGTCCGTGTTGCTGTGTGGTAGTACAATATTTCGTCCATCAGGTGGCAGACAGCTATGGGGGTGAAACTCAGAAGCTGATTATTCGATATGGTAAATGATCTTATAGTGGAAGTAATTATGTTGAATAGTAGGTTCTGGTATAAGTTTTTTTTTTTTTTTTACAGAAATAAAATAGCACGAAAGAACTTCCTTTTTTAATTATCAGAGTGGTATTTATTTAAAAAAAAAACAAGTGTATCAGTTGTATTTATCGTTAAGATTAATCACTTTTCAAATTAATTGTTATCTCAAGGTAATTAATAAGGTTTCATTCTTATAGTAGAATTAACAAAATGTTACGCAAAATTTTCTGCATAGCCAGTATACACAAAACTTGCTATCTCAAAAGAAACTTTCTTCTGATTTAAGCATTTGTTCCAATAACGTTGATTTTGATTGCTTCGTTTACTTCTGTAGCATGGTGTGCACAAGGCACAGGAGATGTCAAAAAGAGCTCAAAATTATGTAAGAATCAGTATGCATTGTTTGTATTCTGACTCAAAATATACGGAATTTGTAAACTGATATATTTTGGGATGGCTCAGTCAATCAATCAACTGGATTTATATAATCCATTTATTAATGATTATAGACATATTGATAGGTTGGTGAACTTCCTGCGGGTGAGTACAACCTTTCATGGGAGAGCTTGCGCCTTTATAGGCACTGTTATCAGGGTTCGGGGGATCTCGTCTTGCCACCTACTCTAAATCAATAATTGCTGATCTGGCTCTCCTGCGCGAGAGCTTCGGTCCTACTTCTCTCTTTCGAGAAGGTTACTTTTAAACTCAGTTCTATATAACGTCAGAAGAGAAGGTGCTTCCCTCTGGTAGAGGAATTAGGATTCAGTTATCTCAATTATTGTAATACGAATATAATGGTTACTATACTTTTTCTGAAATATAATTATATGTTTTCAATCATATTTTCATGAATGCATTTAAGTTATAATTGTTCAGAAAGAAAGACACCTTGAGAAAAGGAATCCATAGAAAATATTTTCTCAATCTTTCCTATAGTTCCAAAAGGAGTGCATAAAACAAAACAAAACAAAAAAACTAAACAAATAAATTTGAATAATCCAAATAAAAATTCAGCATCTCAAGGAACTCTTAATCCATGAGATTACATTCAGTACTAAAATACGATGTAAGATAGATTCTGCAGCTGAGTGGTTAAGGGCGGGAGTTCATAGGTATCATTATTTTGTTGTATCTTGATTTCGAATCCTGATGGTACAAAAACTCACCATGAAAAAAGGCTGGTACATGTTAAGGAATTTGAAGCTCTAAGTCTTCCCGTTGTTGTGTTGTGGACGTTTGGAGAGACAGGTCGAGGCTCATATGGCATTCTTCTCACATGACCGTGACTCAGATAACATGTACTGTCACCAGTAGTTTTCCAGTTGCTTCTAATTATGACGGCTCTCGTCTACCTGCCATTTTCATTTCCTAGACATAATGTTGATCCTATGGAATTCCGACTTTAATTCTTGACTTTAGGTACACGGAAGCCCTAATAAGCAATCAATCAATTGGGCTTCTCATAAGGAAATAATTATGCTTATGAAAACAAATGAAAGTTAATAACCGATATGTAATCAGAGTTAAAAATTAAAATAATCAAATAGTTTTGTATTCCAAGTGATCAAACATCGGAAAATATTTATATTTTAGAATTGTTTATAATTTAAATAAAAGTATGTTGAAAATTCCTGCAGCAATCAGTAAAAATTTGAGAAAACAACTAAAACCTCGATAAAATAGTAAAATTGAAAAATTGCATAATATTATTATGTATAAAATACGAATATTTCAAGAACAATAAAAATATTTCTCATATACCCAACTGATAGCAAGGGTATATAGCCAAATATTATTATAATTTCTAGAACTAGAGTATCTTTATATTTCATTTCGGGTTTTGAAAAACTTTTCTTTCTGCATTATTGGAAATATATTTCAATTTTTGTTAGTGAAATAAAGTAGAAAGGTTTTGTTAGTGAAATAAAGTAGAAAAGTTTTGTTAGTGAAATAAAGTAGAAAAGTTTTGTTAGTGAAATACAGTAGCAATATATTCGATAATCTCGTGAGAAATCCCATTTCAATAAAGTTACAAAAATATCTTCCGAAAGATTAAAATCTCAAATGGATGCTTTTGTGAAAATCATAGAAAAGAAGAAAAAAAAAAAAGATGGACTTCTGAATTCCTCGAAAACTATCCAAATAGTTTTGCTATTGCAAGCTTTATTTCAATGAAAACGTTCGCGATTTTTCTTAAAAAACTGAAAAAAAGAAAGGAAGATGTTTTATATTATTTTATAAACAAGAAAATATTACTATATAATTTAAATGTAAAATTATATATTAAAAATATACTTCATTATATAAACATTCAATTAATTTTCAGATAAAACATTTACGACTGCGCTTTTCATTAAAATCTCTCAAAAAAACTTGAAAAATTCTGCTTCACTCAATTGATGATAATTGTCTAATTAATGTTCAAGGTTGTGGGCTCGTAAGTAACGTTTCTTTTATCGGGTTGTGAGTTCTAGCCCTGATACCTCAAGATAGGCCCGATAGCTCGGCATATGCACGTAAGATCCGTCGAGGTCCAAATCTTCCAGCAGGAGTTGCTGGATGTTTGGAAGGGGAGGTACCAGCTCAAATGGAGTTCTAGTCAATTCACAGATGTACAAAATTATGAGATCTGATGCCAATAACTCTCATGTTGTTTCTCAGTGAATCGTTAATAATAAATCACACACTCAATTTCAAATCTGACTTTTTTCACTCTTGTTACGTTCGTAAGCTCATGGCTGGAACTAATGCATCTAAAATGTATTAGGACTCAGAGTTTCCACGTTTGAATGGTATGGAAGATAGGAGTGATTGCATGGTAGTTAGGACTTATGACACAAACGCATGTCTATGTGTGGAAGATAGAAAAGGGAGGTGCCAGTTCAGATGCTCACATCGTCACTGGACGAAGGCTCAAAACTTCGATGATAGACCCCGTATTGCTCAAAGAGATTTGAATTTGTTATGAATATGTTGCAAAATGCATTGAGAATGATTCTCTATTTTAAAACACATTTTTTGTCTCTATTTTTCCATTTCTGCATTTTGAGAATGATTCTCCATTTTTGAAGGCAGATAGACAGAGAGAGAGACAGAGAGATAGATTGAATTTTTAAGACATATCAGCAATATATAAAAAGTGAGAGTTCATAATTCCAATTTTTTCATTTGAAAATTTCAAATGCAGAAAGAAACTTTTAGGTGAAAAATGTCTTTCATATAAGTGTAATGCTTACAAAGCATAACAAAATGTAATGTTATCAGCTTATTTAATATGTATCAGAAAGTGTTTCATGAAATTGCGTCTTTCTCAATTTCGTGAATTTTCTCATAAAAGTAGATTTTGAGTAACTTGTTGCCATATTTTGAGGAAAGCATTGCAACGCGAAAGTTAACGAAACATATAAAAATAACGTTCAAACTGAAAAATATATTTGTTATTTCTCTTTAATTTTATTAATTTGTTTTCAATAAAAATGCCCTTGTGAAATGTATAAAATGGCTGTATAAAAATTCTCCATATCTGCTATAAGAACACATACTACAAATTCATTCGTATCATACCTGTACGTTACTACAACTGAGTACTATCTTTCCCAGAATAAAACTTTATGAGGTTTTTCCTACAAATAAGCACGAAGCTTTAGAAAACTTTATTTCCTTTTGCAGCAGTTTCAGTAGTAGCACAATTTTAAAGTTGTAAACATGCAAAAATGTAGCATTTTTATCCAGGGAAATATAAAACTGTAAGAAAGGAGTAGTGTTGTGATCGTTTTGAAAATCAGTTGAACAATAATTTTTTTTTTTAAACGCAGACTGCTTTCTAAGCAAAAACAGAAGTATGAGTCTTACTATTCTACCGGGAATTCTACGTTTCTCCGAAATTCAACTTTAAGAATGTTTCGTGTAGAAGACAAAACATTATTGCTTAGGAGTTTGCTTAGATGGGCGTTTCGTTCATAACAAAAATACTCATTTATTTTACAAGATCTTACCAAACTTCTATTTTGTGATGCATGAAGTTCTCAGTATTTTCAATAACTTCGATTTACCATTATGACTTTATTCTGTCTTGATTAACTGAAAGTTGAATATTAATTTCTATATATGTGCGTGTATATTTACAAGGGTATATGACCTTGAAAGGCTTTTTATATTGATGTATAATTTTGTGTCAATAATATTTTTTAGTTTTTTCAGTTACATTATACTTTTATATTTTAAAACTCTATTGGTTTACTTAGTTGTCTTTTTATTAAATATTTTTATGATTGAATTGTTTTTTTATCTCTATTCAACTATATATGTTTGGTTTTAGATCCACCTTCTTAGTAATATATTTTATTGATATGAATAATATGGCCAATAATTCTGGAATAATCCAGATAACAGTCTAAAGCCTGTTACAAGAACACATACAACAAAATGAATATATTATACTCCATTTCTTCTTTCCCCATTAAAAAAGAGCTTTTAAAATTTAGGTCATCTATATTTTTATTATAATTTTGGTAAGTTTCACTTTAATTTTTCTTTTACTTGGACTTCTTTAGAAATTTTTTATGATATACAACGTGTCAATGATATATAATAAAATCCTTTTCAAAACTGGCTTCTATGCGTGAACTTTTTTTTCTTTTTATGTAATTGAGTTGCCTTTTTGTAAACGTCTAATCAAAAATGCTATCAAGTATCCACTAGAAAACCATTATTGTGACCAAGTATCCAAAGTATCTATGATCCATATCTTATATGAATTAATATATATAAAAAAGGCAAGCAATGTCTTAAAAATTCACATCACTTTAAAAACATGTAAATATATTTTCACTATAGTTCATTCTAATTGAAAGTTTTTTCTCTTTGATTTTAAATGTGATTATCACAGATATCAGTAGCTTCTTGCAAGTGTGTTATATAGATGTATAAAAAATATGTGTGTGATGGTAAGCAAATGTCTTTTCTATGTATTCAGTTTCAATATATAATTATAAATATTATGTTACTCACAGTGGGTTAATGTCGCAATAACTGTTGTTGAATGGTGATTTGTAATATTCTTGTGTAATATCCGTCAGTTCCATCAAATCCTTATTTCATGAAATGCGGTTGGAATAGAAGAGATAGACACCAGAAATTAAGTTCTTTTCCCAATTTCTCACATATTGGAACGTGGAAGTAAAAGAAGATTGGTATGTGACTTTACAGACCGTTATAAGGATGGGAATTTTTAATGCAGAACTCTGATATTTAATGAAAACCTATTATTTATGAACATTCCTCATTACTAATTGGTAGCGTAAAATTCTACATTTCGCATTACGAATGAGGTTTATCATTGTTTATTGGTAACGAAAGAGTCTGAAGTTTATTTCCAATTTTCTCAAAGCCCTAGAGATAGTGTAAAGTAGTACATCGTTATTTCATCATCAATTATACGATTTGATTACAGATATTAAAATAAATGCAATATCTAGGTATATATATATAAGGAATATATATATATATTTATTATATATATATATATCCTGCCTGTCATTAAAATTGTAAAATCATGAAGGAAAACAAATACAAAAAAGTTATTTATCGTACGTAAAACAGTATGGCATGACGGCAAAATGTTTAGATTCGCAAACTGTTTCGAGGCCTGCAGCGCTGAGATAGTAGTAGAAAACGTTGCCACTTCTTGCAGCTAAAACAACCATTAACCAGTAGGGGTAGAAATGGGCAACTCATTCAATGCTGCTTCAAGTCTATGCCAGACATCGTCAACCGTATTGGATAGTGAAGGGTGGTGAGCCATTCTCTCAGCAATCCATGACCATACATTTTCGATGGGTGACGAATCTGGATACTGTGCAAGCCAGGGCAATGATCGAATGCCCTTTATTTCGAGGAAAGTCAGAACACGACGTGCAACATGCAATATTGCATTATCTCGTACGAAGATGGAGTTTGACAAGACTCGAAGATAGAACACAATCACTGGACGTAATGTGTCAGAAATATAACGATGGACTCTCAAATTACTATCGACTCGAACTAGAAATGTACGTGTCGTGTTTCCAATGACAGCCCAAATCATCACATAAGGTACAAGGCCCCTATGCTGATATTGAATGCAAGAAGGCGACGAGCAGTTTACTCGGAACTTTCAATCATTTATATGGCTATTAGAATACTGCACGCGAACTGGAACTCATCTGAAAAGACGACATTGTGCCACTCTCTTATCCAGCTTTCTCTTTTGGCAACCCAGAGCCTCTGTCTATGCTGCATTTTCAAAGGAAGCCGAAGTAATGATCGCCGTGCTGACAGTCCACTCTCCTGCAAACATTGTCGCTATGTACGAGCGGATACTATGCGTGCTGCAA